>VBSM01003169.1:31574066-31590658 GCA_008086735.1 Cheirogaleus medius | reverse complement strand
AAAAAAAAAAAAGATGCATTTTTCTAGCTCTGGGCCTGGCTGTCATGCTGAGCAGACCAGACAGGTGCCATGTACTGAAGGGTGACGTGGCCAGACACTGCCCAGTTGGCTTGTTCCAAGTCTCCCTGGATTTCTGACGGCCCAAACATTGAGGCTAGTCACCAGGAGTGATGGGTTGGAAGGGACCAGCTGGAGATGACAGGCGGTAATCTCTAATCCACGGGAAGACAGTGAGACTCAAACTCCAGCCCAGGGAAGATGTGGGACTACAGTTGCTTCCCGCATGAAGTCCTGGCTCTAACTGCCATTCCCACTGCTGCCTCTGTCCTCTCTGGGATCCTACTGGATCATTAAACGCGGCCCAGTGCTATGGGCAGTGACAGGCTGGCTTAGCCTCTAACTCTGTGGGGACACAGGGAAGTTACCTGCCTCCTTGAGAGGGATCTCAATCTCTTCATCTGTTTAATGAGGGGTGTGGAGCAGACAATCTCTAAGGTTGTCTCCAATCTCCCTTCTACCTGTACATGTCCATTCTAAGTCCCCGAAGGCCACTCACTGCTCTGCTGCTCAACTGCCCAGCAGGCCCAGTGCAGGCTGGGGGCCACCTTCCTCACCAGTGCAGGAGATGGAGTCGACGCCGGGCCCATGGTATTCCACAATAGCGCCCGTGCCACCCTTCACTGTGAGGATGCCGGCCACCTTCAGGATCACATCTTTGGGGGAGCTCCAACCGGAGAGGGAGCCCGTCAGCTTCACACCAATCACCTGCATAGGAAGTAGGGCGAGATGGCCGTTATAGGTCCTGTGCGCCGTGTGCCCTGTCCCATCCAGGAAATCGTAGAACCAACCTGCTGGCCTTCCCATTTCTGCTTATTTCCCCTGCCTCCCTCCCAAAGAGATTTGAGTCTGACCTATTCCCTCTTCCCTTCTGGGGCCCACAGTCTCCCAGTCATCTGCACCAACCACCCCCTGTAGCCAGCCCAGAAGGAGTCCTTCCCTGCCCCTCACCTTGGGACACTTCAGCTCCCAGGGGATCCCAGCCATGACGTCCACTGCATCAGCACCCCCAACTCCAATGCAGATGCCCCCCAGGCCACCACCATTGGGGGTATGGGAGTCAGTGCCAATCAGAAGAACCCCAGGGTATGCATAGTTTTCCAGAATAATCTGAAAAAGAATCCAAGATCTTAAGTTTAGAACCCCATAACAGAAAATGGAAGTAGGGCCCAAAAGGGGTCTGCAAAATTGCTCCCACTGACACTGGCTACCCAGCCGTGCCCAGCGGCTCCTCTAGGATGGGCCTACTTAATTCCAGCCATCTTCAGTGTGGCTGAAAAGAGCCAGGGTCTTGGGAGCCAGGTGGCCTGGGCTCATGAATAGCTCTGACAGTTCCTGCGATATGGCTTAGACCTGTAAATGTTTCCCTGTGCCTCAGTTTCCTTGTTTGTAGCATGGTAATCAAAACACCCGCACCATCATGACCCCAGGATGTGGCAAGAACCAGGCCCAGGGCCTGTCTCATGGGTGGCCTGTCCACGGGATGGAGTGCACTACCTGGCTCCTTATCAGGGTGGACAATTCACTCATGAACTGGCTCCAGCCCCCACAAGGTGCCTATGGCAGAAGTACTGGGGACCCAGGGAAGCACAGTCATGAGCTTTTCCCCTGCTCAGCTGAAAAGAACAGGTGTTGCACACCTTTGGGGCAAGGGGAAAGAGAAAAGCATGGGTGATGCCTGCTAATTGCAACTCCTGGCGGTGGCTCTGAGAACTGAAGGAAAGATGATGACTTTTCTCATCACCTGTCCTGGTTCACAGCGTTCCCTTCATGGCGGCGCTCCTCCTGGCTGGGGATGAGCATTTCCCCAAAACCATTTGACAAGAAAAGAAGGAGAGCTAGACGGTCAACACCCCAGTGCGACCCTGCCCACCAGCCAGAAAGCCCTGGGTCTGAGGCCTGGCCCCAGCACCTGCTACTGGTTTGTGGGACCCTGGGCAAGTCACTTCACGTCTCCAAGCCTCAGTCTCCTCTTCAATAAAAAATAGCTGACAAGAATGCCCACCTCCCTGATCTCTGTGATGACTAAATGAGATCATGTCTGTTAGAAGACCTGGCTGGGAAGAACAGCCAATAGTGCGTAACCATTTCATCTCCCTGGTCCTCCCTCAGCCATGTATTATACAAAGAATTCACACTAGTTAATCCCTAAAGCTCCTCAAGGTAATAAAAATCTGATCCATTAAGACTGGACACACAGACTCAGAATTTGGGGTGGTTCTACGTGGCGCAGGCACAAGTGTGGTCCACACCCAGAGGGGAGAGGTTATGCAGACCTGAGGACTGCAGAAAATGTCACGATGAAGCTGGTTGTGACAGTGATCTTATCAGTCTGTGGGTATGGCTAGGCAGCTGGGAGGAAGGGTGGGGAAGAAGTCTATTTTAGGCTGGACTAACACCTATAACGTAAAACTGGAAATTTAGGCATCTATCTACATAACACATGTACACTAAGGACCTACTCTGTGCTGACCTGGCCCCAGGCGCAGGGTTAGAGAGGAATAAACAAACCGCAGTCTCTGTCTCATGGAGGACATGGTCCAGTGGAGAAAGTACACACTGGGAACATATGTGCAGGGACCCCACAGACGACCACACAAGGGAGCCTCAGTGCTAAGCATGGGGAAGGCAGGGAGGCTTCCCAAAGAAAAGAACCTGAAAGCTGAATCGGAGGAGAGTCTGTCAGGGCAGTCGAGGACAGAGCATTCGAGGCAGAGGGAAGGGTTAAGGTTTGGTTTGGATACAGTGTATTAAAACTGCTGATGTCCTGACAATCAAAGGAGAGAGAAAAGTAAGGCTATCCAGTGCTCACATAGTCCCTGGGAATTTTCTTTCTCAAGGAGCATCAGGCTGTATGCTTGGCAGGTGGCCAGTGGCAGGTGTCAGCTGCCATCACTCTCAGCCCCAAACTTTGGCCCAGAAGCTACCAAAAAAAGCCCTGGGCATATTGTACTGAGGTGGAATAGGGGACAACTGGATTGGGGTGTCCTTCATAACAAGAGGCCAAGGCTGGGACCACCTGACTCCCTAATCCTGCTGCAGAGAGGCTTTCAGGCCCCCACAGGCGATGTGACCTGCCATTTCCAGGCAGCCCCTTCCTGGCAAGGGCAACAGTTTGAAAGGGCAGAGCAGTGATCCATTGCTGGCTCTGGTTTCAGAGCAGGGCAGTGCTGGGAGCCCATGCAGGGTCGGATTACAGCCTGACTCAGCTCATCCTGAAGGAGGCCTGGGCAGCGAGGCCTGGGCTAGAGGTGGGGAGAAGGGTCACCTTGGAAGGTGCCAAGCGGCAGGTTTCATACACAGAGGATGGATGGCAAATGGACACGTACAAACCAGATCATGGTCCTAAACAGTCACCTTGGATGAAAGCAAAGCACCTACTTCCCCAGAGACACACATACACACACATTTGTACTTCCAGAGATAAAACTGTCTATCAAAAGAAAATCCATTCTTGAGGAAACCCCAGAAGAACCCCTAGCTGATGTGGCCATGTGACCTATAGTACCTCCATCCTTCAGAATATCAGGAAGGGGCCAAAAAGAATCTGAGGAGTGCTCCATGCAGAGATGGGAAGATTCCTGGGGTGACAGAGACTGCAGAGTGCTCACCAGTGCCTGGCGCCAAATCCTGGCTCCAAAATCTGCCGGGGCGGAGCAAGATGGCGGACGAGAAACACCGCCAGACAGAGTGTCTCTGCAGAAAAGACAGCTTCTAGAAGATATTAGAAGAAAGAAGCACGCAGACGACCATACATCAGATGGGGGTCGGAAGGAGGGGTACCGGAGACTACGGGAGACTCTACAGGAGGAGGTTGCGGAGGAGAATTGGGAGACGAGACCTCCTAAGCCAGAGGCTTGGAGACCAGTGGCAAGGATGTAATCAAGTGAAGACAAGATCGTAGTGTATTATAGTGAATGTTAATCCAATGACTCGTGTCCTTATAAGAAGAGGGAAATTTGGATAGACACATGGAGAGAACCCCACGTGACAGTGGAAGCTAAGACTGAAGTGGTACACCTACAAGCCAAAGAATGCCAAGAGTTGCCAGCAGCCACCAGAAGCTACGAGAGAGGCAGAAGACAGGTTCTCTCTCAGAACCTTCAGAAGGCCCCAACCTTACACCTTGATTTTGGATTTCTAGCTTCCAGAACTTTAAGACAATAGATTTCTGCTGTTTGAATCCAAAATAAAAAAAAAAATTCTGCCAATTGGGTGTCTCTCAGCAAGGACATTAACAGCTATGTGCCTCCGCGTCCTCACTTGTAAGGCGTGGATAATAAAACCACCTGCCTCGTAGGGTTATGGTGAGCACTAAGTTAATACCTTTAGAGCGCTAAGTCCAGTACCTGACACAGCGTGTGCTCATGACACGTCAGCTACCCACGCAACAAGGTCGGACACTTGTGGAGAAACAACACAGAAAATAATAGTGTTCTGTATCACAGTACATGAGACTATAGGTGCTGGAGTACACACTGAGAAGAAGGTACAGAGAGAAACATGTTAACTTAAAATGCTGGCTACCTGGGTGGTTAAAAGGTATTATTCTAACTTCTTACCTGGAGAATGACAATATATAACGTAATATGGTGAGGATTAAGTTAAAAACAAAGAAAGAGGAGCCTAAGAGCTGACTGAGATGCCAGCTAGTTCCCCCTCAGCCCTCCTGAGCCCCCAGTCCCCTGCCCCCACAGGCCAAGAAGGTACTCTCTGGTCACCTTAGTGCAGCCTGGGCACTGAGCCCTGCTTTACCTGGTGAATGATTCCAGATCCAGGCCTCCAGAAGCCCACACCATATTTGGCACCTGCAGTTGCCAGGAAATTATAAACTTCCTGGTTGATGTCCTATTGGGACAAATCAATAACCAGAGCATTAGTAACACAGTTGTGTCAGGGTGACCCTGCTGAGTCCTCCTCCCTCCATACCACCTCCCCTCTGACTCTGAAATGCTGGCACTGTGAAGACAGGCCCTCTCTTGGAGACCTTCTAAAAATAATTCCCAAAGGACGAGGATGTTGGCCCACAGTCTCAGCTGGCAGTCTTGAGGAGAAACACAAGGGAACAGAGAGAGCCCCAGTTCTATGACACCTGGCTGGGGACATGGGTCTGGAACAAGTCCCTGCCCTGCCCTGGGTCTCAGTTCCTTATCTGTAGAAGGAAATGGGTTAAATAATCGCCAAGGGTCCCTATGGCACTCAAGTCCCCAGCCAAGGCCAGCAGTGAAGGAACATACCATGGCAGGATGGTCTGACCAGGCCAGGGTGTTGAGGGTGAGGGGAGGACTCTCACAGGGAAGCAGTGGGATCGGGCAGACCTCCAGGTCCCCATGTGGGGCGTTGCTTCTCTACCTGAGCCTCAGATGCCTCATCTGTAACCCTAGCTGATATCACTGAATGCACACTATGGCAACTGCATCATGCTAAACATCCTTACAGCCCACCCAGGGAGAGAGGACTGTCATCAAGTCCATTTTACAGATGCAAAAACAGAGGCTCAGAAGTAAAATAACTTGCTGGAGAAGCCAGAGGAGCCAGGGTTTGAAACCAAGCCCTTTTAATCACAGAGCCCAAGGTGCTACATTCTAGTTTAAAATAAAGCTGCATCCTTCTAAGGAGGAGTGCCTGGGACTACATCTGAGAGAGCACCTAAACCAGTGCCTGGCACACTGTAGGTGCTCAATTCTCGTTAGCTAGCATGTTTCATGGCCCCCAAATGAAAGGCTGTCAAATGGGCCACTGTTTCTACAGAGTCCCAGAGGAGGAACTAAGAAATGAGACCCGCCAGCTTCTGGGCATGGGAGCACCATGCTTCATGGCAGAGAAGTATCCCACTGTCAGCCCCCTCAGGCCTTTGATAAAATACTTTTGAAACCACATTACCCGCTTCATTTAAATTCCAGATCTATCACGTAACCTTCTGAGGGCCCATTTGGGTCCCGCAGGAAAATAAAAGAACAGCGGACAAAGAACCTGGGTTGCTAGAACTTGGGGACAGTCTCTTTCCAATTAATATACTGGCTTTTTCACTTACAAATCAGTCACTTACAAAATTGGTAGAGGGCAGGATGCTGTAGTCGTGCCTGGGTACCTGTACAGTGTGTGTCTGTGTTGGTGGCCCCAGAGTCTCGGCCTAAACTCAGCTTGGATCCCTCTCTGGCTGTGCGACCCTGGACAGGTCATTCTGCCTCTATGGGCGCCAGCCAGAGGGACTCTTTACGAATACATGTAAAAGTGACCATATCCTTCTCCTGCTAAAACCGTTCTAGGACTCCGAGGATGGTGACCACGGCTTTTCCCACGGCCCTCGAGGCTCTGCCTGGCCCGCCCCCGCCCACCTCACACCACCCTCTCTTCCACACAGAACTCCAGCCCTACAGGGCCCCTTTAAGTTCTACCAAAGCATCAAGTTTCTTCCTGCCCCAGGACTTTTACGTATGTTTTTAGAATGTTCTTCCTCCAGTTAACATCAACTTATCTGTTCAGGTTTCAGCTTGTATGTCACATCCTGAAAGAGGCTGTCCCTTTCCTGCAAAACCTAAATCAGACCTCTGGCTTATACTCTCTCCTGCACTTTCCCTTCCTAACACACGTACAAATTTGCAGTATCTCGACCTGTGCTTGTTCAACACCCATCTCCCTACTAGGTCTGTGGACGTGGGCCCCTCTGTCCTGTTCGCATCAACTCCAGCACCAGGCACAGTGCCGGCACATAAAGAAGGTAGATCCATACAGCAAGGAGAGGGCCAGCCCCTGAAAGTAGTGGCCGCAGTGGGCAGTGGTCCCCAGGGCTGAAGAGGACCTAGGTTCCTGGCCGTGCGCAGCTCTGGCACTGCAGGAACTCCCACGACGTCACCTCCACTGCTGTTGCTAACATGGAAACGGCCGGCCGACAGGCAGGACTCTCGGTGGAGTGGAAAAGAGACACTGTGTAGCCAGGACACACACCAGTGGGCCCGGGTGGGAAGAAAGGGCTCCAATGGGAAAACTGCCCCAAGTGGTTCCCATGGGCCTGAGAGGCTCTTTGAGCCACGCTGACCCTGGGAGCCGAAGCACTTTCAATCGCTGCCCACTCCGTGCCAGCCGGGCTGCAGCCCTGCCAGCATTCAGCTCTCGCCAACAGCCCTCCCCTCGATGGGCGCCCACTCCCACTGCAGGGCGCAGAGAGCAGGGAGGCCCAGAGCCGGGAGAGAGAGGCCTGCTGTTGCCAAGAGTGGGCACAAAGGTACCGTCAGCCAGGCCTGGGAGAAGGAGCAGGGATTTGGTTTCATGAGGAAGGGTGGGGGAAATCTAGGAGGAAACTCTTTAGCTCCGCATACAGCCACCTCCATCTAGTCAAGCAAAACTCACCCAGAATACAGGCCCCCAAAGCAGGCTGCTCAGTGGAGTGGGAGTTGCGACCAGGTTCACCCCTAACCCTGCTCTCACGTAGTTTTGGAACTCAACTGCACAGTGCCTTGGCTGCCTCAAATTTACAAACTGTGACACTGTCTGGCATACCTTCCTGACAGGGTCAGATGAGTGGGAGCGCACGTGTGACGCTGGCACAGATGTGCTGAGAAGTGCCCCCACTGCTTGGGCAGAAAGGGAAACCTGCACTGGCCTTTGCAGAGCAATGGCAGTGTGTATGAGCACCTGCCTGCCTTGTTTTTCTAATGTAACAGGGAAAGGATCTTTAGTGTAGTAAGATTAAGCATGACTTTTATTTTCTTTAGGCTTTCTCCATATTTTTTTAACAACTTCACAAGGAGCAAATGGTAATTAGAAAAAAGCAAAAACAAGTTTTAAAAGCAGACTAAACCAAAAAGCCCATTAGAATTTGGAGGTGATGCCCTGGTTTGCCCTTGTGTAAAGACTGTGCCTCTCATCCCATATCACACCCACCCATCCGCCCCCAATACCACTTTCAGCTCACCTTGGCCCGGCGCAGGTCTTTCTCGCCCCCGACCTGGGCCTCAATCAGATGGTCACAGTGGATGGTGGATGGCACGGCCACCTTGGGCAGCCCACTGCTGATAAACTGCAGCATGGCCATCTGGGCCGTGGCGTCCTGCATGGCCACGCGGTCCGGCCGCAGCCGCAGGTATGTCTTGCCTCGCTCGACTTCCTGGTTGGCCGGGTCATCCAGGTGTCCATACACGATCTTCTCTGAGAGGGTCAGAGGCCGGTTCAATCTGGGGGGAGAAGGGAGAGAGGTGCCCTGGTACCAGCTGCACCCCCTCCTGCCCATCCACAGTGTCTCCCTCTCAGTGCACATGGCAACCGTGACAGTGGTCAGGGAAAGGGAGCCTGTACTTAGTACCTCGAGTTCCACTCAGGTGGTGACGGCTCAGTCCTGCTCATGGTGGTACCTCCAGCACATGGCACCGTGCCTGGCGCCCATTAGGTGCTCCAAAATCACTTGATGAGTAAGTGAATGATAACATCACAAGAGGTGACAGGGTTGGTTTTTTCAAGGATGTTTGCTTTCCCGGTATATTAGTTGTTATTATCTAATAAGCACCTGTGTATACCTCATCATTTAATCTTCATTGTATTTATTCATTTAATAAAATAACTAAGAGAGAACAGGCTTACCAGAGTGATATTTATGGCTCAAGTTTGCAGCTAGAGTCTCCCCTTGGATCCTGCACTTCTCTCTGTGCCCTCAGCCTCACTAAGACACAGGGGATCAGTACCCACATCCCCTTCACCCAATCTGACCCTCCAGCCACATGTAGCCCTCCACCTAGATTGTCCACTAGCAGCCCTTGCTCCCACCCCACTGAGACAGGCGTGGCTGTCAGCTCTCAAGAACTGAAACCCAGTCACTGCCTCCAGCCTCTCACTGGTCCTCTTCTTCCCACTTCTTCCTAGACCCTCCCTTCTTCATCAGGGCCAAAATGGCAGTCGAAGCCTGACCCTTGCGGGGGGTGCAGCCCCTGCCAGGACTCAGCTGCCTCCCCCTCACCAGCCTCCACTCATCTACACTGAGCTCTGTGTGGGGCCACTCCTCCCACCCTGCTCCCGGCTGACCCCCTGCCGCTGCCCACCCAACCTGGCCGCCCACACCACAGAGCAGCTGCCCCCTGCCTGCCACCAGCGCTCCCCCCATTCTCAGAGCGTAGACCAAACTCAAGACCTCCTAGGAAGGAGCAGAGTTCCACCCCCACCCAATAGGCTATGCTCTACTGTCTGAGGCCAGGGGAAAAAAGCAGCAGACGGGGAGTCCGAAGCTCGGGGTATAAGCCTGACTTTATCACTAAACCCACTGTGTAACCAGATAAGCAGCTGCTCTCGGGAGCTCAGCCAACCCAGCTCTAAAGTCCACCACTTGCACTGGAATGCGCTAACAGCTCGCACTCACACAGCACTTGGTCTTTAAACAGCTTTACTGAAGTATAATTGCACATGCTCAGAGCACACAATTTGGTAAGTTTGGACACAGTATACTCCCGTGACAACAGCACCACCATCAAGATACTGAACATATTCATCTCCTCCCAAAAAGTTTTCTCCTGCCCCTTGGTAATTCCTCCCTCCCACCCCATCCCCTGGCCACCACTGATCTGCTTTTTGTCACTACAGATTCGTGTCACCATAGCATTTACTTTTAGCTCCACATTGTCCTAAGCACTTTCATGTATATAACTCATTTTAGCCTCACAACACAGATGACGAAACTGCAGCACAGAGAGGTGAAGCGGCTCAGTCCCAGATCACAAAGCCAGCGAGTGGCAAGGCTGGAACACAAGGAGCCAGCAGCCTGGCTCTACTGGCTGCGCCCTTTACGTTAACCTACACCGTCTCTCAACACTTGGAAACTCAGAACAGGGCCCTGCACGTAGTTAGCGTGCAATCGTCATCATGGCTATTACCAATATGACTCTGCTGGGAAAGCAGAGAAGCTGCCTTCTGCCAGCCCCTCACCGCCAAGTTTACCTAACCCCTCGAAAGTAAGAGTCCCCTAAGGCATTGGCTCTCAGGGTAACAGCAGATCAAATGGCCATTCTGAGAATCTCTCTAGTTCTGCCCTGGTGAGAACCCTAAATAAAAATAGAACTAGCCGGAGGTATAGCCTGCCCTGTTTGCAGCAGCAACTCCGCTGGCATATAGGCGATGACTCACTGCACAGAGCACAGCCCCTCTTTCTGGGACCCAGGGGAGACAAAAAAATAGCACATGCGCTTAAAAACCCAAGACCTTGAAAGCATTTGCCTAAAGTTGTATAAAATAGCTGACAATGACAAAGCCTAAGGATTGGTTAATTATCACATTTCCTTGAAGATTAACTGAGGGTGGCAAAATGGGTTTTCAAAGTCCATCTGTCCTTGTTCTGTTCTGGATGACACGGACCCAGTTCACAAAATAGAGAATCAGACCCCTTCTGTCACAGACACAGGGTGAAGGAAGAGTCCCCCAGCAAATCTCCTGACCTTCTAAAAAATTCTT
This sequence comes from Cheirogaleus medius, assembly GCA_008086735.1. NCBI lineage: Eukaryota > Metazoa > Chordata > Mammalia > Primates > Cheirogaleidae > Cheirogaleus > Cheirogaleus medius. Next base: position 31,580,170 of record VBSM01003169.1, on the reverse strand, counting down.
TAGAAGTCATTTTAGAAGAGCCTCACCTCTACCTTCTTTCTCTATGTCAGGGTTTCCTCAACCATGGCTCTAATGACCATGTGACCAGATGATTTTTTTTTTTTTAAGACATGGTCTCACTCTGTTGCCTGGGTTAGAGTGCAGTGGTGTCATCACAGCTGACTGCAACATCAAACTCTTAGGCTCAAGCGATCCTCCAGCCTCAGCCTCCCAAGTAGTTGGGACTACAAGCGTGCACCATTACACTCCACTAATTTTTTTAATTTTTTTTATTTGTAGAGACAAGGTCTTGCTATGTTGCCTAGGCTGATCTTGGACTCCTGGGCTCAAGCGATTCTCCCACCTCAGCCTCCCAGAGTACTAGGATTACAGGCGTGAGCCACCACACCCGGCCTCAGATGATTCTTTTGTTGTGGGGCTGGTCTCCCAGTGCCTTAAAGGGCATTTTTTTGTTGTTAAGTAAAAACTAAATAGCAAGTAATACTCTTTTGTCAAGTTTTCTCAAAGCCCACCTCTATGTTAGCTCTCCTTCCATGCCCAATGAAGAGCAAGGTGGAAGTGTTTGCAGATTAAAGGAAAATCCATCATTTTTCCAATGAGCTATGGTCTGAAAGCTCCAAGAATAAACAAAATACTGTTTCCCAGGGAACAAGTATTTGTACAAGGTTGTATGTTGATGGGGACAGTGGTTCTTAGTCCTGACTACACTTCAGAATTAGCTGGTTCCCAGAAGTACTGGCCAGTACTTCTCACATTTTGACGTGCACACAAGTCCCTAAGAATCCTGTTAAATGGCAGGTTCAGACTTAGTGGGTCTGGGGTGGGGTCTGAGACTCTGCAATTCTAACAAGCTCCCAAGTGATGAGAATGCTGCTGCTCATGGTCCACATTTTGAATAGCAAGGCCTAGACCACTTGCACCAGAATTGTCAGGAGTTGGGCCAAGGCGAGGTCATTTTAAAAGTTTGCCAGGGGATCCTAATGTGCAGGCTGGATGAAACCCACAAGAACGCCAGACAAACACTGGGAGGCTGGAGTTGGCTGGCCACGTGGTCATTAGAGCCATGGTTGAGAAATCCTGGGCTTGAGTTTATGGGCAACCACTCAATGGGTAGCTACTATTAATACACCTGTCCTTGATGAACAGTTAACAGGTTGTTACTGCAACTAGGTGATGCTATGCTAGAGGCTGTTGGAGATAAAGATTAAGATAGTCCCTACCCTCAAAACTGAAGTGAGGATACCACTAAATAGGAAGCAAAGTGGTGAGAGGGGGAGTATGGGACAGTGGTTAGAGCCCTGGATAAGGACACAAAGACGAGGTACCACCACTCACGCACCGAGTGGCCTTGGGCAGGTTGCTTCTCCACCTGAGGCTTGGCTGTACAACGGGTACACTCACATCTGCTCCTCCCAGGTTTACGACCGTCAGTATCAAAGAAGCCACCAGGTAGGCAAGGGCATAGCCCTGTCTGCAGTGGTTCAAGTTCCGAGGGCAGTGCCGGCTGGTGTGTACCGCCAGCCCCCACTTCTCATCCTCCTGTGTGGTACCTTATTCATCCTTCTGGTGGCAGCGTCTAGCCCAGGACCTGGCACACAGGACAGCAGAGCAAAGCTGACCGTTCATTTTACGTGAGGAAAATGAGGCCCAGGAAAAAGACATGCTGAAGATCCCACCTTAGTTTTCTTCTGAGTCTCAGGCCTGAGCGCTCCTCTGTGCCTTGCACTTTAGAGGAAATACAAACAATTCTCTAGCCATTGTGTCTAACAGTTCCCAGAGGGCTGGCCAAGGCTCAGCAGCCTGCCCTGAAAAGGTTGGGAGGTTCAGATCACAGCACCTGAGACCTGAGACCACACCTGAGACCTTGGAATGGCTCATTTGGAGGCTTCTGATAACACAGATTATTCCTTGGCAGAGAGGGCAGAGGTTCCACCACCGATCCAGAATGCCTTTCTTCAGCAGGGACCTTTGTGCCCCAAATACCTTAACCCCGCCACCATCATGAACCATCCTTCCCCAAACACCTCCTAGGTTGCCTGAAAGGGAGCAGAAGCAGCATCTTTATTAGTCACCACAAGCTGCCACTAGCAGCCTTACCTTTTGCGAATGATGTTAATGTTCTTCTCTAACAAGTCATAGCGGATGTACTCGTTAGGCTCAAAGTGGCTCATGGCCACCTTGGCCCGTTGGCACAGGACTGAGGCCACATGATACTGCCGCACACCCAGGGCTTTCTGCGAGAAAGACAATAGCAACTGTCAATGCAGAACTTAGGGAAGTCCATCTTTTTCACGATATTGAGGACAGCTCATTATGGTAAAAAAATTGAGGAATTAAAATGTCACTGTTCAGTGTCTGCAGCCTCAGTTTCCTCATATGCAGCACGGGGATGACACAGCAGTCACAAGAAACACAGCCTGGGATAAAAGAAAATGTGCAAAGGATTTATAGGCAGAACTGTTGGGATCAAACTCAAGTTCTATCATGTTAAGTTGTATAAATGTAAGAAAATTTCCCATTGTCTAAGTCCAAGAGGAGATGGGAAATGAGGCTATAACCAGCTCTAGTGATCATATGGGGTGATGAGAAGGTTAAATGAGACCATTTGTGGAAGCTCTCATTAAGCTGTAAAGCGCTACCCAAATCATAGCTACTATTCTATCTACACTGTAAGTTCCTTGAGGAGTGAGATCAAGCTTTATTTATCTCTGTATCTGGACTACCAGGTGCGTACTAGAGATTAAACAAATATTTGCTGAATAGGCGAAAGAATAAACGAGGAAAGCCCTGTGCATGAGCTTTGGATGTTCAATCCTTTAAAAGGTCACAGTGCCTAATTCCCCACCCCTTGCATGCGTGGTGGACTTATCAACTTACTGCTAATGATGACAAGCTATGCTATGGGACTTTGATACTAGGTCATAAAAAGGACCACTTCTGCCTGGGTCACTCCCTCTCTTAGATTGCTCTGGGGGAAGACAGTCACCACGTTGTTAAGCAGTCCTGGGAGAGGCTGACCTAGAGACGAGCAGAGGCCTCTTACCAATAACCAGCGCCACCCTGCAAGCAAATGCTCCCGCCCCAACCCAAGCCTTCAGAAAACTGCAGCCCTGGCTGACATTTCAACTGCAACTTCTTCAGCAACCCCAAGCCAAAACCACCTAGCCAAGCCACTCTCAAATTCCTAGCTCACAGAAACTGTGAGAGATGTTTATCGTTTTAAGCCTCTAAGTTTGGGAGCAATTTGTTATGCCACAATAGGTAAATGATTGTTATGATGGGGTCTGTGTTAGCTAATTTTAAACCATGGATGACAGCCTTCACAGGGAACATTGTGACCAGGGAAGAATAAATGAATCCAAAGAAACGACAGCAGGAAAAGAAAAGCTGCTTCCCTTCCAGGTGGTTGCTGTTCTCCACTTAGAGGGTCATACCCTTGGGTAAAGGAAGAGGCAAAGCTGAAGCCACTACCCCAGGCTCCCTTCTTTGTGTCACCTGAGTTTGTAAATGCAAACCCTGCTAACCTCAGCATCTGAACCCAGTTTGGGTCCACAGTTGCCATTCCCTGTTCAGGTCACCTAGGAGTAGGAACAGGCCACATTCTGAAACAGCACCCCCAGCCACCATCTACCCTAAAGGGGTGACCTCCCCAGTGCAGACTTCCCATCCGCTTGCCCTCTGGTTCAAACCCCACCAATGACACATCCAAGGACTTTCACAGAGCCAGTGCAGAGAAGAACACAGCACATTTCAGTTGCAGATAACTACCACCCCTGCGACAGGGGGAGGAGCCCAGTACAGAGGGGTGGAGTGGCAGTGACCTTGGGTTTAAGACTGCCACACAACTTACTGACTGGTGTTGGACAATTTAACCTCTCTCAGCACTCACTTCCTCATAGAGCTACTGTGAGGATCAGGAAAGATTATATAAAATACCGAGTGTGGTTTCTACTATTACTATTACCCTTGTGCATTTATGTACACACACACAGCCCCCCGTGGGTTCTTTACACAAACAGGAAATCACACAAGCTGTTCTGCATCTTGCCTTTTCATTTATTAACATATCTTAGACATCTTTCCAATGTTTATATACAGATCTATTTCTTTATTTTTACAAATTAACTGTCCTAAGCTTGTTTCTTTAGAAATAAAAAACGTGCCAGGTGCAGTGGCTCACACCTGTAATCCTAGCACTTTGGTAGGCCGAGGTTGGAGGATCATTAGAGGCCAGGAGTTCAAGACCAGCCTGGGCAACACAGCAGGACCATGTCTCTACAAAAAAAAAAAAAAAAAAAAAATTTTTTTTTTTTTTAATTAGCTGGGCGTGGTGCCACGGACTATAGTCCTAGCTACTTAGGAGGTTGAGGCAGGAGGATCACTTGAGCCCAGAAGTTGGAGGCTGCAGTGAACTATGATCACACCTGGGAAACAGAGTAAAACCTTGTCTCTATAAAAAATAAAATAAGCAACTATGGACTATATATCAATACCTTTTTAGGTAAAAAACAGGCTTACAAAATAATGCTGATGGGGGAAAAAAAAGGATAAAATATGTTGATACAGAACACAACTTATGGGTAAACAAAGAATATTTATGGAGTACCTATTTTGAGACAAGCATGGTGCTAAGCACCTCGAGTATGTTATCTCATCTCATCTTCACAGCCACCCAGTGAAGCAGCTCCTATGATTACCCTATCTTCCCAGAGAGGACACTGGGGCTTGCATGGAGGATGAATGACCAAGGCCACATGGCAGCAAGTGGGACTCAAACTAAGCCAGACTGACCCACTTGCCTGCTGCTGTCCCAGGCAAGTCACTTAACTCCTTAAGCCCCTCCCCAGAGATAAACTTCATGGTATTAGTAACAAATGAAATCAGCGACATGCTTCATCCTTAACCACAATACTGCTCTGCTTTCCAAATATGTGAAAGTCTCTATTCCTAACAGCCAGTACTGTCCAAGAGGACTTTCTGCCACAACAAACATGTTCTAGATCTGCACTGTTCAATATGGCAGCCACTAACCACTTGTAAAATGCGGCCAGTGGAGTTTTTTTTTGTTTGTTTTTCTGAGACAGAGTCTCACTCTGTTGCCCCGGCTAGAGTGCCGTGGCGTCAGCTCACAGCAACCTCCAACTCCTGGGCTCAAGCGATCCTTCTGCCTCAGCCTCCCGAGTAGCTGGGACTACAGGCATGCGCCACCATGCCCGGCTAATTTTTTCTATATATTTTTAGTTGGCCAATTAATTTCTATCTATTTTTAGTAGAGACGGGGTCTCGCTCTTGGTCAGGCTAGTTTCGAACTCCTGACCTTGAATGATCCTCCCGCCTCGGCCTCCCAGAGTGCTAGGATTACAGGAGTGAGCCACTGTGCTGGGCCAGAAACGGAGTTTTTAGTATTATTGAATTGCAGTTAAATTTAAACTGCCACATGAGACAGCTCAGGCTTATTCATTAATAAGGATGGAGCACTCACTATCTATTAAATGTAACAAAAAAGTAAAGGTATTGGCTTGGCTTTGAGGCTTTATGCAACTCACGTAACGTCTTGGGGCCTCAGCTTTTCACACCTGCACAGGGAAAATCTGTCTTGCTTCACAGCAGTCTGAATGTGTCTCTCAAACTTCATGTGCTGGAACCTAATCCCCAATGCAGCAGTGTTGAAAGATGGGACCTTTAAGAGGTGATTGGGCCATGAGGGCTTTGCTCTCAAGTATGGATTAATGCCTTTATTGCAGGAGTGGGTCAGTTATCAGGGGAGTGGGTTCCTGAGTAAAGGCTAAGTGCATCCCCTTTACTCCCCTCTCTCTTGCATGCTCTTGCCCTTCCACCTTCTGCCACAGGATAACACTGCATGATGGCCCTCGCCAGATGTGGGCCCCTGGATCTTGGACTTCCCAGCCTCCACAACGGTAAGAAATCAATGTCTTTGGCCGGGCGCAGTGGCTCACAGCTGTAATCCTAGCACTCTGGGAGGCCAAGGAGTGAGGATTGCTTGAGGTCAGGAGTTTGAGGTTGCTGTGAGCTAGGCTAACGCCATGGTACTTTCTAGCCCAGGCAACTGAGCAAGACTTTGTCTCAAAAAAAAAAAAAAAAAA
>VBSM01003169.1:31551704-31573966 GCA_008086735.1 Cheirogaleus medius | reverse complement strand
TAAATTAAAAAAAAAAAAGAACTCATATACCTGGTATGCAGTGAATCCAGGATGCGAGCTCAGCTCTCTCTTTCTGAGAGGGACCACTTCTCCTGGACTGTGCTACCTCTAGATGCTGGGCCAGTCCTTCTTACCTCACATAGCCCATCCTTTCCCAGCGCAGTGTGATAGTTCGGACTGAAAAGCTGTAGTCAGATTGCCCAACCCAGCTCTACCACTTACCTGCTGTGACCCTGGGGAAGTTATCTAACCTCCCCTAATCTTAGTTTTGCCATAAAGAAAATAAAGATAAACTTCATAGTGTTAATGTTAAATGAGATAATCTACACAAAATGCTTGGCACATGGCCTGTTCATAGCATAAGTGCTCAGTATGTGTTAATCCATATTATTTTCCTTCATAGAGGAGATGCACTCAAAACTAGAAGTGGTGAAGCTGTGTTCCTTCTCTGGATACTGCCCGAACCAACATGTCTCTTCTTGTTTTTCTTACTGCAAACAAAGCTCTAAAGGACCTTTTGGTTGATTAGCATTTTTCAGAAGACTTAGCTCATTTGGCCCCCCTTCGGCTGTATTCCAGCTGCTCTGTACTATTCCTCCTTGGTTACTTGCCCTCCCTCTAACTTTGAATGAGTCATTCCAAAACTCCAAGCTGATTTATTTAGGCGCCTCTCTTTCTTCTCTCCTTTAGATCATTTGTAATTTGTTAGCATTTGCCTTAGAAAGCCTCCCATCCCACTGAAACCCCTCTGTTTATGGGGCCCCAGCAGTGGTATCTCTGAATAGTCTCTGAATAATTCAGAATCTGCCTTCCTCAAGGGCACTGAACATGATGAACTTCCTTGGCCAGTACAAATTCTAAAGGGACCTGCCACAGGGCATTTGCACATGCTGTTTCCTCTGCTTAAAATGTTCTCTGCCTATCCCATTCTCAAAATGCCCTTTGTCTAGGGAATGTCCATTGATCCTTCAAACTCCAAATAAATTTCATTTTCTCAGGGAATCCATCCCTGAACCCTAGCCCAATCAGAACCTTCTAATACATATGCCCTTTCACCTCTTCTTAACATTCATGAGATGATGTCTGTCTCCACTAGTCTGTAAGCTCCCGTGGGGAGGATTGTCTGTTTATTCATAACTAAACTCCTCATGCCTAAAACACCAAGTCTGAAACACAATACAGTGGGGGCCAATAGGAAACATCCTGGGCTTGGTAGTCCAGAGATCTGGCCTCCTAGCTTGGTCACTATGTAGCCTTGTAAAAGGCTTTGGTCATGGACACTGGTCTGACACCCAAGTGGAGAGGTCAAGCAGGCAGCTGGGTACTCATCCTTGGTCCCATCCCTCCAGAGCTCTGCTAAATAGATGGCTCATCTAGAATCATAGATTATCAGAACCCCCAGATCACCAAGAATTTTTTCTTCATTAAGACAGATGAGCAAACAAATGCCCAAGGTCAGATACCTAGTTAACAGCAGTTAGGAGAATTCAAGCCACCCAATTCTTAAGTTAATGCCTTTTCCACCACACTACATCCCCAATTTAAACTAAGATGCTGGCCAGGCGCGGTGGCTCAAGCCTGTAATCCTAGCACTCTGGGAAGCCCAGGCGTGAGGATTGCTCAAGGTCAGGAGTTCGAAGACAGCCTGAGCAAGAGCGAGACCCCGTTTCTACTAAAAATAGAAAAGAAATTAATTGGCCAACTAAAAATATAGAAAAAATTAGCCAGGCATGGTGGCGCAAGCCTATAGTCCCAGCTACTTGGGAAGCTGAGGCAGAAGGATGGCTTGAGCCCAGGAGTTTGAGGTTGCTGTGAGCTAGGCTGATGCCATGGCACTCTAGCCCGGGCAACAGAGTGAGACTCTGTCTCAAAAATAAATAAATAAATAAAAATAAACTAAGGTGTTACTGATTCATTAAATATTTATCCAGTCCCACACTTTGTGCTGTGGTGCCTGAATTAAACAGGTAAAGAAGATAGACACAGTCTCTGCCCTGAAGGAGCTTACAGTTTAGGAGAATAGACGAATATCAAGTAAACACTCAAGGGACTATGTAAGAGAAGTGCTATGAAAGAAAAGTAAGTAGCTATAACAGCATAAAGCTGGAGAGACTAATCTAGAATTTGGGAAGGGTTTCTCCAAGAAAGTGATGTTTAATGTGAGAACCAAAAGATTACTAGGAATTAGCCAAGCTAATAAAATGGGCTTTAGAGGAAGAAATCTGGGATTTCTTCCCAGCTGGAATAGCATGTGCAAGGGCCCTGTGGCAAGAAAGCACTTGTATCTGAAAGAGAAAACCAGCTTGGCTGTAGCAAAGTACAGTGGAAATGGCAGAAAATAAGGCTAAATAAAAAGGAACCAGGTATCACAAGGGACCTTGTAGGTATAGAAGAAAAGCTACACAATGGTGCCTTAACAACTCTGAGCCACAGCTTATCTGAGTCTTGGCAGAACACCTTGTAATCCCTTAGAACATGGAATGATGAGGCCTCTCCTACTTGCCTCCTATCTCTCTCAGGAGGCTGTCAGGACAGTTTCTTCTGGCCTCTGGGTTCTGGTGTGGAGCTTTTGGCCCTGGCCCCCTCAGACTAGAGCTGCAGAAGATAAACTTCCTTAGCTGCAGTCTGGATTTGGCTCTTGGCAACAGGGTATGCCACAATTTGAGGTGCAGTCATCAGCATCTTTTTTGTTGTATGGGGAAAGGACCAAGGAGCTGCATTTGTGGCTTATTCCTCCTTTCACTGTCTATGAAAAGTAATAAACTGTCTGAATATGAAAGTGGCTTGTATCTTTACCAGTCCAATCAGGCCTTGGCTTTGTCTTGTGTGTGTTAGCTTGACAGTAGGACATGTTAATTGTTTATTAGGAAGCCACTGAAAGTTAAAGCAGGACCAGATTTGCATTAAAAATAAAAATCACTGTGGCTGCTATGTAGATAATGCATCTGAGAAGGGCAAAAGTATTAGAATAGGTTAATGGTGGCTTATCACATAACCTCCTTCCTAGCAGCACATTTGTATCTTAACACTTGAGCATCTATTGTGTGCCACGCAATGACACAGGTACCAAGAAGATGAGATAGTCCCTACACCAATATACCTGAGTCTGGCCAATGTCAGCACATAAATAAAAAGACCCACTGTAACCTTTGCAAAGAAGTACACACACAAGGGGCAGGAGTGGAGCACAGGGAACAATGAACTCTGCTTGGGATATCTTGGCAAGCTGGCATGGAGAAGGGAGTGCCTGAGCAGGGCTGTGAACAGTGTTTTTAAGGCAAAGAACACAAATACTATATAAAAAGATAGAGAGGCTGGGTGCAGTGATTCATGCCTGCAATCCCAGCACTTCAGGAGGCTGAGGTAGAAGGATTGCTTCAGGCTAGGAGTTCAAGACCAGCCTAGGCAACATGGCAAGGCCTTGTCTCTATAAAAAAATGTTTCTAAAATAAAAAAATTAGATAAATAAAAATAAGAATATAGAGAATCATGAAGTGATGTGTGCAGAAGCTACAATATCACCCAAAATGGTGGGATGTAAAAAACAAAACAAAGCACCACATGTACTCACCAGCAAATTGGTTTCACTGATCAACACCTAAGTGGACATATAGGAATAACATTTATCGGGTATCAGGCAGATGGGAAGGCGGAGGAGGGGATGAGTATACATACATGATGAGTGCGATGCATACCGCCTGGGGGATGGACACGCTTGAAGCTCTGACCCAAGGGGGGGGAAGGGCAATATACATAATCTTAACATTTGTACCCCCATAATATGCTGAAAAAAAAAAAAAAACCAAGAAATGGTGGAAGGTCAGGCTGGAAATCCAGCAAGGCAGGGAAGGTGTGGTTCACTATCTAAAAAACTTGAACTCTAACCTTTGGTTTATAAGAGACGATGCAGCACAATGAAAAGACCTTAAATCTAGCTCCAAAGCCCAACTCTACCATTTACTAGCTACGTGATCACAAGCAGGTTCCACTCCAGTTTCCTCATTTGGAAAAAGAGAATATATGCAGTATCATGTGGGGAATGAAGTGACATAAATATTATTCTGAGTTACTGTGAGATATAAAATAACTTGAATGGGCTCCAAAAGAATAGCAATTATGTAAATATGTAATATGTAAAATTCTACAAGCAGACCTTTTTTTATATTAACTTTATTAGGGTTTTTCCTCCATTATAAAAAGTAGGGCATATTTCACAGAGAAAACATATAAAACACACAATTTTATAGACTCTCTGAAGCCTGTCCAGGACCATCTCCCACCACCATCCCTCTGCCAGATCCCAGATATTAAGTGGGTACTTAACACTAAGTGACTCCAACAAAAGCACCAAACACCAGTCCATGCTGCATCTACCCCTCCCCACAATCCCTGGCACCATGGCACCCACTGTACCCACACTGAACAGGTGTCATGGCTGAAGTTTCTGAGCAGAGACAATACTGGTAACAATAACCTTTATTAGTAATCTTCAATACTTTTTTGTTTTTACTTTAATATTTTATTTTGATCAAAGTAACACATTGATGTATTATTAAAAGTTAAAAATTATCATTACCAAGGAACCTAGCATTCAAGTTCCATCCCACCATTCCTCTGTCCCAAAGACAACAAACTTCAACACTTTCGGTGTACTTATCACAAATTCATTCTCAAACTTTCCATCAGCTACAACACTCTCAATATGATGAACGTGTCAGGAAACCCAACAGCCCTGTCATCTCCTGGAGCCCTCTCACTCATGCCCCGGTAGGGTCTAATACCTCTCTGGAACTCACATCCATCAGTATCCTGAGAATTCTCTGCCCTTCACTTGAGTTAGATTCTTAGTTTCCATGGCTTTCTCTTCTTAGGTTACACTCTTGTTTTGAGGGAACACATCCTCAAGTATTTTACTGAGAAAGGGTAAATGTCTTTGTGCCTAAAGAGGTCTTTAGTTTTTATTTATATATTTATTTTTTAATTGACACATAATTGTACATATTTATGGAATACAGAGTGTTATTTTGACACATGTATACAATGCGTAATGACCAACTCAGGGTAATTAGCATACCAACCACAGCAAACACTTATCATTTCTTTGTATCGGGAACATTCAAAATCCTCTCTTCTGTTTGAAAATATACAATAAATTATTGTTAACTATTGTCATCCTACAGAACACTAGAACCTATTCCTTCTATCTAGCTATAATTTTGTGTCCGTTAACCTCTCCCTATCCCTTCTTTTCTCTCCCTTCCCTAGCCTCTAGTCACTTATTTAATACTTTTTTACTGAATGCCAAATTTTAAGTACTTTCTGTGGATGAACAGCCCTACTGTGGTGAGATGAGATCCCACCTAACAGAGGAGGAAACTGAGGACTGGAGAAGGGTGGTAACTCACCCAAGGTTGCACAGATAGTAATAACACCACCACCAGCACTCAAACCCAGCCTGGCTCTAGAGCCCAAATACTTAACCTTCCAAGTGTCTCCTGGCAATTCTAAGTACAGATCCAGACATGAATGAATGAAAGAAATCAAAATGGAAGAGACAGCTGGCTGTTAACAGTAGCTATCCCAACTTTCTTTATTTATATCATCTTGAACCTTTAATACTGTATACATACCATTTTCAGAATAATCAGAAAAATTATTTTTAAAGAAATATAAATATTTTTTCTAAGCACTACCAACGCTGTTTTCTACAATTTGCAGTCCACATTGGCTTGCTAAAGAAGCAAAAGAATGAAGACAGAGTTTTTTTTTTAAGACCATGAATGTTTCTTGTCTATTATACAGAAGTAATTGGCCTAATCTTAAATATTTACAGCATGAAGTGTTGGTAAGGGTTTGGGGAAAAGGGTACCTTTAAATTTCTGGTATTAGAGCAGCAGTCCCCAACCTTTTTGCACCAAGGACCAGTTTCACAGAAGACAATTTTTCCATGGATGACAGGTGGGGTGGGGGGAAGAAACAGGAAGCAGAGCTCAGGCAGTGATGTGAGCAATGGGGAGCAGCTGTAAATACAGATGAAGCTTCCCTCCTAACAGATCATGGACCAGTAATGGTCCTCAGGCCAGGGGTTGGGGACCACAGTATTAGAGAATATTAGTGAAGTCTTTTCAGTCAGTGAGAACCAGCAACAGCTATTAAAACTCCCGAGGAGTGGCCGGGCATTGATGGCTCATGCCTGTAATCCTAGCACTCTGGGAGACAGAGGTGGGAGGATCGCTTGAGGTCAGGAGTTCACTGGAGACCAGCCTGAACAAGTTTCTACCAAAAATAGAAAAACTTAGCTGGGCATGGTGGTGGTGCACCTGTAGTCCCAGCTACTCAGGAGGCGGAGGCAGGAGCACTGTTTGAGCCCAGAAGCTTAAGGTTGCAGTGAGTTATGATGATGCCATTGCACTCTAGCTTGGGCAACAGAGTGAGACTCTGTCTCAAAAAAAAACACCCCAAAACAAAAAATAAAATTAGCCTGGTGTGGTGTCACACACCTGTAGTCCCAGCTACTTGGGAAGCTGAGGAAAGAGGATTGTTTGAGCCCAGAAGTTTGGGTTCGAGGTTGCACTGAGCTATGATTGTACCACTGTACTCCAGCCTGGCAACAGAACAAGATCTGTCTCAAAAAAGGAAAGAAAGAAAACTGCCTGGCAAGATGACAAAGGCTGTCTTGTGTCGCCCTCCCAACGACTGTGCCAAATTGGATTGTTATAGGTCATTTCGTGCCTTTTTTAGATGAGAAGACACTGACTCAAAGGGGAAGTCCACTAAAACATAAGCTCTATGAGGGCAAAAAATTATCTATTCTGGTCACCACAATATACTCTGAGCCTAGGACAATGTCTGACACATTGTTCACGAAGTTCAAGAAATATTCAGTGATAAAATGGATGAAGGCAGAGCCATGATTTGAACACAAGTCTCCTCCACTGTGCTTTCAAACTCGAGTTGTGAATACTCTAGCAGAGGCCGTGGTGAGCCATTAGTGCCAGTTCACAGAGCCCAGGCACATGGAAAAATGCCTGCCCCATGGCAAGTCACATGAGTACCCACTTAAAACTCTGACCCCATCCTGACTCGGCCAAGATCAAACATACTGCCCTCTGTTCCCAAAGGATAGAGGCCTTCCCTTGGGACCACTTGTATCCAGAGAACAGTCCAATCCAAAGGGATTGACATATTCTTGGGCAGTATTCTATCCAGCTTGTGAAGTGTGGCATCCACCAGTGCTGCCTGTTGGGGGACCAGCAGTAAGAGCAAGCTGAGGAGCTGGAGGTGGAGCTGGAGCTGCCCAAACAGGCTGGGCTCCGGGAGGAGACCAGGTCTCTTGAGACAGTTGCTTTAGCAAGTGGCTGTCAGAGTGCATTTGTGGAAACAGTCCAAGACAAATGCCAAGTCATAGAAATGGCATCCATTCGAGAGCTGGAGGGGTTTGGCTTGGAATCTCAGCTTCCCTAGCTGTGGAACCTCAGATAAGATTCTTTCCCTTTCTGAGCCTCAATTTGCTCTTTCTGATTAGAAACAATATATGGCTTATAAACACCGAGAAAAAAGTCTCGAGTGATAAACACAAAATTCCTATCAGTGTTTGCCTGTGGGAACTGGGATGGAGAAAGGGAAAGAGAGCATTTATGAATATACTGCATCCTGTAAGGAAAAAATATAAGAAAAGCATAGAGCTCAGCAGCTGGGGGTCTGGCAGGCATTCAATAAATGTAAGCTGCTATTACTCAGTTCTCCTGGGAGTATGAGATGCTGCTACTAACACACCACCTGCCCATGTACTGGAGAAAAGATTATAGGCTGCTGTTTTTCCACTATGCCCTCCACTTCTCCCTTCCCAGCTACCAAAGACCACAGCCCCAGAGCAGGTCCCAAGCACCAGAACAGCATGTCTCAGAAATGAAATGGTGGGGAGCTCACTACCTTATTAGGCAGCCCATTTCACCAGAAGAATGACTTCAGGGTCTCAGGTGGGGTCAGACTTCTGATTCTTCTAACCATGGCCCTCAGCAGCCTTCAGGCTCACAGCTCTTAGCAACTAAGTGCCTACCCAGTCCTGGCAGGGAAGCTCAGGTGGGCTCTATCTAAGTAGGCAACACAGGAATGCATGTCAGTCAACACCCTCCTAAGGAGAGGCATCTTCCCACACTCTGCTGCAAGGCTTCTAACAATTTTCTCCCACTCCTGGTAGGCGATGCCTGGCACCTCTCCTAAGAATCCAGAACTAAACAATTCCCTCCTGCCAGCAGGCAATCAGCTAGCTTGGTTGCTATGCAACTGGCAGGAACAAAAGTGATGCAGTCCTTTTCAGAGGCTTGGAAAGGGGGCAAGGAGTGATGTTTCTCCAAGTCACAGCCTCTAAATGGGCACCAAAGGCAGTAGGGGGCTCCTTCAAGGAACCAACTGATAGATTCACTCATCTGCCTAATTCTCTTTTGCTGTCCGCATCAGCAGCAAAGAATCCAGACACACTGTGAACTGCATGAAATCCCTGGCCCTGCTCGGGCCCCACAGGCAGCAGCTCTGCACCAACACACTTGAGAAGGACATCCTCTGCAAGCTCAACAGGCAGCCTGTGAGACTGACCCAAAGCTCAGTCAAGGAATAAAGCTGCCTCTGTGAGACCCACAGCTCTAGCCTCTCCCCCACCAGCCTCACTGGTAATTAGAGCAGCAGGCAGTCACAGCCCCAAAGGGACATACACCCAAATAGGCATAGAGCCAACTGAACTGTGTCCCCCCCATATCGAGCCTACTCTATACTTAGTTTCTACTTCCTATCCCCAAGGGAGTGCTCTGGGGAAACAGTTTGGCTGAGTGGTAGAGAGACTGGGTTCTATAATCAAACAAATCTGCAGTCAAAATCTGGCTCTGCTACACACTAGCCATAACCTCAGGTGAGCTATTTAACCTCTCTCGGCCTCAGTTTCATCACTGTGAAACCAGGTTATTAATATATACTTCTTAGGGCTGATGTGAAGGACAAGTGAAGCAATACTTGTAAAAAAAAGATCTAGTTCTGTGGCTGGCACAGCAGGCCTGCACACTCAATATATGGCGGCTACTGTGGTTCTTCTGTTTCTCCACATCTGTCTCTACCATACCGTGGCAGCGGGCAGACCAAACGTGCCACTACATCATGTTCCAGGATGGATGGTTGAGTCCATATTTAGCCCCACCCAGCAAATCCCCCCACCTACTCCTTGCGTCAGCCTGTTGTAGTAAAGTTATTTAAAAGACTTCTTCCTTACCAGCATATAAGCTCTTCCACAGGCAGGGCCATGTTTTAAATCAGCTCTGTAGCTCTCTCAGTGACTACAGTTGTGACACAGTGAATGCTTACATATAACAACACAAATGTCCAGGAGAAGGTGAAGGAGCCCAGCCACAAGGCACTGAAGAAGTTAGAGGGGGTGGGTGTTAAAGAAAAGCCTGATACTTCTTTGGTACTTCCCACAAATGCCCACAGTATTAAAGCTCCCAATCAGAAGCTGTCTTCAATCTCTGCAGGGTAAAAGCAGAAATATTCACTGGGCCTAAATTCATCAAGGGCCCAGACTTTAATATTTAATGATGAAAATGCTGCAAATATAATTCTAAAGCTTGCTTCCCTAATGTTGCCCCTCAACTTGGAGTATAAAAAACAGGGAACCAGCAGATTCATTTCTACCTCTTTCCCCAACTCACTTAGAGCAGTACCAAAAAGGTTTTCTTGAACAACTACTACTTATCTGCTATCTAGGAGATGGTGGGAGTAACAAGCAATTTTCCTAGAACTGGTATTTTTTAAACATGAGCTGAGGATAAATGCTGGGGCGATGAAGGCTGCAGGCCATCTGCAGGGGCTGGAGATAGAGACTAACATTCCCCAAATGCCTATATACTGCACCAGTTTACCCCAAGTACTTTATACACACCATACCACAACTACCCTGGGAGGCAGAAGTCACTGTGCCCATTTTACACATGAGGAAACTGAGGGTCTTGAATGTTAACTATTTTGCCCAATGTCACACAGCAAGGTGGAGTTCCAGACCTGGCTCCAAAGCTGATGCCCTTTTCTCTAGTCCAGGGGTTCTCAAACTATTTAAACAGGGGGGCAGTTCACTGTCCCTCAGACTGTTGGAGGGCTGGACTATAGTTTAAAAAAAAACTATGAATAAATTCCTATGCACACTGCACATATCTTATTTTGAAGTAAAAAAAAAATGGGCAAAAACACCCGCATGTGGCCCTCGGGCCGTAGTTTGAGGATGCCTGCTCTAGTCAGTCTAGGCTTTGCAGAATTAACCCAAGAATACAAATTCTCCATGCCTTTCAGGACCTCTAAAATAGCAAGCTTTTACACGGATGTCTGGGACAATCTGAGGGAAAAGACTATCTCTACTCTCAATGTTAGAAAAGGCCTATTCCTAAAATAATATATTCACATATCTTTACAGAGCATTAAACAGAGTTTAAAGAACTTTTCAAATATTGTAGGCCTTCAGAACCATTCTATATTGGAGGGTAGCTGTTATATTAATTACTCCATTTTGCAGATGTGTAACCTCAGGGCCACAGAGAGTTGAGACTTTGTCTGACGTGACACGGTAAGTCAGTGGCAGAGTAAGTCTCCCTTAAGTTCCTGATATTCCATGTGCTGTTTTATTTTGTTATTTACTTATTTTTCTCAGAAACAGGGTCTCATTCTGTTGTCCAGGCTAGAGTGCAGTGGTGTGATCATAACTCACAGCAGCCTTGAACACATGGGCTCAAGCAATCCTCCCACCTAAGCCTCCTGAGTAGCTAGAGCTACAGATGGAAGCCATCGCTCTAGGCCCCAAGTGCTGCTTTTTAAAGACTGTAAGAAGCTTCCCTGCAGTCCCTTCCCCTCCTCATGCTGAGAGGCCCAGAGCCCATCACTGCCTTCCAAACCAGATGCTGGGAAAATCAGTCATGTCAAAGAAAGTTAGGGTCACTGAAGATTGAACACTTATTTTAAATACTTCCCAGATGGCACTTTTAGAGACACACCAAATATCACAATAAGATCAGAGAGAACAGGGCTCACTTGAGACACAATGCTCACACTCAAGTGAAGACCCCTGGGTAAAACACTTGACTTCACCTGCTTCCTCACCTGTGAAATAAAGTACTTGAGAGTTGGGTAAAAGGATCAAGAATGTATAAATGAGCCTCTGCCCTCAGATAAGTTTTATAAGTACTATGCAGGCTGGGCGCGGTGGCTCATGTCTGTAATCCTAGCACTCTGGGAGGCCGAGGTGGGCCGATCGCTCAAGGTCAGGAGTTCGAAACCAGCCTGAGCAAGGGCGAGACACCGTCTCTACTAAAAATAGAAAGAAATTAATTGGCCAACTAAAAATATATAGAAAAAATTAGCCGGGCATGGTGGCATATGCCTGTAGTCCCAGCTACTCGGAAGGCTGAGGCAGAAGGATCACTTGAGCCCAGGAGTTTGAGGTTGCCGTGAGCTAGGCTGACGCCACAGCACTCTGGCCCAGGCAACACAGTGAGACTCTGTCTCAAAAAAAAAAAAAACCTTCTGGTGGATTTGCACTACATTTAGAGTAAAACCCAATTTCCTTACCGAAGCGCACGTGACCCTGGCTCCCCGCCCCCTTGCTCAGATCTTGCCCTCCTCACAACACCTTAGCCATACTGACCTTAGTTCTTAGTCTCAACACACTAAGCTCATACCTATCTCAGGAGCTTTGCACGTGCACTTTCTACATGAAGTCTCTTCTCCTAAAATGCTGAATAGCTGCCTTCTTATCATCAAAGTTCAAACTCTTCTGAGGTCTTCCCCAGCCATCCCAGTTAAAGCCACCCATACTCTCTCTACCTCCCTATCCTATTTTATATTCCTCATGGCACTCAGTAGCTACAATTTTCTTATAGGGTCTTACTCAACAGCTGACACTTGGGAAGGTATCACAGTGACCATGTAACCAGAATAACCTATTTCACAATTGAAACCAAAATTTTTTTAAACGTGACACTTATATAGAGAACTTCTGCCAAATATGTCAGACTTCTTTGTAGTTAACTACCATCTCATGTTTATATGCACTTCCCCAAGGTCACATGAAACCTCAGCACTCCAGTATCCCAAGGCAAAACCAAAGGCCTGACAAACCATATTTGTAAGTGCCCAACCCCCATTACGTACCATCCATAGTCATATGCACAAAAATAAACATTAAAAACAAGAGAGTAAATGTGGCTTTTCAAAAATCTCACCTATTTTCTTCACTGTCTCTAACCTTACTACCTGATAGCAGGTACTGTCCAACAACAGCACACTTTCAAATCAGCACTGTTCTCAGGTTATCGAGCATCAGTATTGCCCTGATCCACAGGCTGAGTCTTGATGCCAAAGGGAAGCAGTACAGTGCCAGTTGCTAAGCCTTCAGGCTTTGGAATCAGAAGTGTACAGATTGAAGTCACATCTGCTAACAAATAGATAAGGCCCTAGGCAAATTTACCTTATTTAACAATTACATAACACTTACTAGGTACTGGGCAGGGTTGTAAATACTTTGCAACTATTTTATAATACCCAGACAGGCTGATGCCAGAGTCCATGATCGTAACAATTATACTATGTTCCCTCTCTGATCCTGTTTCTTCATCTAAAAAACAGGGCTAACAGGTCTGCCTTATCTCACAGAGTCATGTGGAATTACTGGCACACTATAAGGTAAATGTTAGCTACACTTAGTGGTAATAGTAATACCCATCATTCTATTACCTACCTTCACCTCTGGTCCAGCCAAGAGCAGAAGAAAAATACTGTATTTTGGCTGAGAAAGATCTCCCAAGCCCTCTGCAGTAAGGTACATTAGAATACAATGGAAGCTCCATGAGAACAGGGATTGTCTTCTTTGCTTATCAATGTATCTAGAGCAAGCAGTGGGCGCTCAGTAAATATGTGGTGAATGACATAGGAATGAATTGACTACATGGATAAGGTTTTGCAAACATGACTATTAAGGTAGTAACCATCACTTCTCAAATGTATCTAAGCACAAAAGAGGTAAATTTACAAGGTTCTCAGAGGACAGTGTTAGTTGGTCACTACTTGAGACAGCATGGCTATTGGTAGGTAGTGTGATACTATGCTAAGTGCATAATACTGTTCATTCATCTTAGCTGAACTAACAAACACAGAGACCTGGATTTTAATCCTGATCCTGCTTCTGGAAGTCACATAGGCTCTCAAGATCTTGGATTCTCCATTTGTAAAAAATGAGGCTGGAAACACATTCTATTTGTTCATCACTTTACAAAACCCAAGTACTCAATAAATATCTGTTCAATGAAGATTATCCCCAACTGACAGATGATGGATTCAGGAAGTAACTTGCTCAAGGTCACAGGATCAGGACAGAGCATGAACCATAACCCAGATCTCTCTTTATACCAGTCTAACACTCATATATTCCAAGATCCTTTTCCGTTTAAAAATGCTGTGATATTATTCCTCTCTTCCAAGCTCAATAAATCCATAACCATTCTTCTTCTTCTTTTTTTTTTTCTGAGACATAGTCTCAATCTGTTGCCTGGGCTAGAGAGCTGTGGCGTCAGCCTAGCTCACAGCAACCTCAAACTCCTGGGCTCAAGCAATCGTCCTGTCTCAGCCTCCCAAGTAGCTAGGACTAAAGGTGTACGCCACCACACCTGGCTAATTTTTTGTATTTTTAGTAGAGACGGGGTCTCACTCTTGCACAGGCTGGTCTTGAACTCCTGAGCTGAAGCAATCCTCCCGTATTGGCCTCCCAGAGTGTTAGGATTATAGGCATGAGCCACTGTGGCCATGTCCATAATCATTCTTCTTATCAAATAATCTTGCCTGATTCCATTAAATCTTGGGACAGCAAGATCAGGAAGAAACAACTATTTCTACATAATTAACCTAGAGAATCAAAAGACTTAAAGAGATAATTACATGCAAATCCATTGCCTACTGCTCAAAATTGACATCAAAAGTATTTTCAGATAAATGATAGTTTTACACCAAGCTGTATGGTTTAAATTTAAGCAATGTGATAAAAAATAACTTTAAGTAACAGAATGCTTCCCAAGAGTACAGCACATAACTTCTTTTTTAATTCTATAATCAAAGTTGTGCCACTTGATCAAAAGAAGATTCACAAAGTTAATCATAAAAAGTTGACAGGGAACTGTTAGACACTTGCTTTGGTTTTATTAACAAAATACACATTTGACATTGAACCTTTGAGCATAACACCTTCCTAGGGTTGTCAAGTTAGGAGTGAAAAAATCATCTGGCAGTCATAGCTTTCTCAATGGCTCATAACAGGAAAGTCAAGGTCAAACTGTTGAGTCTCCTTATCCTTCCATCTAGAGCGTATTTGAAAAGCAACTGTGAGCTCAAAATACTCCATTCTGTACTCTTACAAATACAAATGATCATACCCTGGGCTCAGAAAGTTCTGTCAGGACAGGCAGACATGAACAAGGAGAACAGAGGGGTGGTAGGGCCAATGCTCAGGCCACAGCACTCCAGCGACACTCTTGAGAGGTAGAACTTTCGCTTACTTTCTAGCAGTTTTATCAGCCATCAAATGAGAAAAATCATCCCACTCCTATCTCACCTGATTACATGAGTCAAAGATATTATGAGGCATTAAAACAGTCCTGAAATCTTGTGCAAAGGTGAGAGACGATTACTAACGCTATTACTATATACTACGCAGGAGCCTGAAAGACCGCCCCCCCCCCCGCCGCTTGGCATTCTTGGCACTCAAAAGGTGGTAAGGGGCACTAGTTTCTTCTCCAGACTCCAAGCCTGGCAATCTGGCTGCACGTGGCTGGCAAGCCTCTGTTGCTGAGAGATGCGAAGTGAGGCCGGCCTTCAGGCACTGAGCCTAGAAGACTCAAAAACGACCGCGCCCCCCAATCACCTTGTCCTCACCTTGAGGAACAAACAGACACCCTACGGGAGCAGGGAGTGCGGACCTCAAAAAAGAGAAAAAGGTGCCTTCGCTCTTCACCTGGCTACAGCTGCTGGGGCGCATGCTTCTCGTTGAGCGGGGACAGGGAGAGCTGACTGTGCAGGGGACGATTTGACCTAGGGCACCAGAGGAGCGGGCACAGGTGCTGGGCCCGCCAACTGGGACAGGTAAATGAAAAGTTGGCCCGAGGTCGGGCCCGCCTCGCCCACAGTAGCAGGCACAGTAGGAGGCACCCCGCCCCCATAAACCCAGAGGGCCCTGAACTCGCTCACCTGCAGCCGGGTCACCAGTAGGCTGTAAGGCGCCATTTTGTGCACTGACAAAGATGAAGTCGCTTGAAAGTGACGTGAAACACAGCGTATTTAAAGACTTCGGGCGGGGGCGTGACCTGAAGAGCGACGTGTCACGGGGAAGGTGGGGTCTCCCTATAGACGCCGGAGCCCTGCGAAACAGTGGGCGGAGCCCCTGCGTAAGGAACAGATGCTACATAAAAAGGAGCTGCGTAAAAACATTTGCAGAAGTAAACACCGGGTACAAAGATGTTTTATCCAAAAGCAAATTTCGATTGTCTCTGCCATCCAAATCTGAGGGAAGTTTTTTTTTTTAAGACGTTCATGCACCTGCCAGGACCTAGTTCCTCAGCAGCGACGGAAACTCGCGCGAGAGCGAGCGAGGTTTGGTACAGAGATTGTAAACTGTGATGGATGCCTAGAGGACCAATCAGGGCGACGTGGAGGCAGGAATAATGGAGGTTAAAGGTCAAACGGAAGTTCCCGAAGCTTCTGGTGGCTGGGTTGGCTGCGAGCTATGGCTAAACATCATCCAGACTTGATCTTCTGCCGCAAGCAGGCTGGTGTTGGTGAGGCAGAGCCCTGCCCTCGGCTGTCTGGGTGGGAGTGCTATTGGGAGCTGGGGGATCGGGGGTTCCCATCTCCTCCGTAGGATCTTGCCTCGGAGGCGCCACGTTTCCTGCCTCACAGTCGCGGGGCGAGCGGGTTTGTGGCCTCAGATGAAAGAGGGCGGGAGCGCGCGTGCTGGGAGCCGGAGGGAGGCGGCTGGATGGGGTCCAGGCCAGGTCCGGAGAAACTTGTTACAGATTGCCCAGGACCTGGGAGGGATTCAGCAGAGTACTCGGGTCTGTGGGTTTGGTTCAGATCGAAATATATGAGGATAAGATGGCCATCCCGCAGGGCTCACTGCAGTCCTTGCTCGTGTACTTACCCTCTGCGTCAAAACCGTTATTCTGATTGTACTTTTTACCGTCTTTGATCTTGCAGCCATTGGAAGACTGTGTGAAAAATGTGAGTGGAACACGCCCTGCCAACACCCACCCCTCCCACTCCCACTCCCACTCCCAGTTGCCTTGGAGCCAGCAAAGGTGCCACAGAGGGGTTTGAATAGATGTGCCTGGAAGTATGTGAACACTGCCAGAATACAACCAAAGCCCCCCTCGATCGCCCCACTCCAACCGGCACATTTTAAACACTATATTTAGGTTTTAAGAACATCTGTTGCTTTAAACAGAAAGAATTGCCAGAATAACATGATTCCTCCCCAACACACACACAGTTTATTGCCAGCAATTACATAGACTTAACATCTCCCAGGTGCTATTCTAAGCTCTTTACATGTTAATTGGTTAAATTTTTTTGTGGGCTAATTAACTTATTCCATGTTGAGTCTATTGAGATGGACTCAGATGTATAAGCCTAGTTTTGTGATGCCAAATAGAGGAGAGACCTAAGGTCACCGTCAAAAGGAAACTATTGTATTTCACCATGGCGGGGGAAGGGCAGAGGACTTGAATTACTTGCTAGTGAGGATGACTCCATTCTCTTTTCTTTACAGGTGACGGCAAGTGTGTAATCTGTGACTCCTATGTGCGTCCCTGCACCCTGGTGCGAATATGTGATGAGTGTAACTATGGCTCTTACCAGGGGCGCTGTGTGATCTGTGGAGGCCCTGGAGTCTCTGATGCTTATTATTGTAAGGAGTGCACCATCCAGGAGAAGGATGTGAGTGTATACAAAGCTTTCCATCTGAGATCTTTGTTCCTTTTGTTTTGTAACAGTTTGCCATCCACAGTAATCTCCTGCGGTCTGTGGAGATTACTATGTTCAGCTAGTCACCTAGGTTATAATTTCTTCAAGTTCTGTGAAGCAAACTGGGTGTAGCCAATAAAAGGTACTTATTTTACACCAAGGGCAAAATTGCAAGGAAATCAAATCTTTGTCAACACCAGCAGTTTGGAGAGCCCTCTCTCTAGTCCTTTGATGTCTCTCTGTGATTATTATTCATAAACAGCATCCTGCATTTGTAAGTCCCAGCACAGCCCATGGTGTGTAATAGCCACTTAGCAATTCTCTTGAATCTACTATCATTAAGCACTCTTTGGGTAGATGTAGTGACAGAGTTGAGTTTGGGACAATTCAGATTAATTTTAGCTTTAAGCAGCTAAAGAACACCTTTGGTTTAATATTGCAGAGTGATTACAGGTTTGCCTCATGATATTTTTGTCCCTTGACATTGTGTGGTGACAGTGGCTAGTTCTTATCATTCAACTCCCTGAGCCAAACAAATGCCAGGAGAGAGGGCTTGTAGATCAGTGCCAAAGGCAAGTTTTACCATTTTCTTTAGATTAGTACTGGAAACAGAGTTCTTGGAGGGGCAGAAGGAGAACCATAAATCAGCTTATTTTCTTCTTAAAACAAAAGGAAGTCTCTCAGGCTAGATAAGCCTGAAAAATAAATATAAAAGGAATTATGATATAGTCCCACTAGGTTAATAGAGGGTACCCAGATACCTAATTTAAGATAAGGCAAAAGATACATAATTCTTGATATTCCCTTGAGCTACAAATAGGTACTTTGTGGATGTTACCTCCTTTGTTCCTCACAATAACTTTGTTAAATAGGGATTGTCATTATTATCCTCATTTTACAGTCCTTCTCCCAGCTAATAAGTGGAAAGCCCAAGCCATCTGACTAAACCTTGTCGTGTTCCCATTACGCCATGCTGTTCTTTCATAAGTCCTTTTGGGGATGTGCTCAAGTTGAAGGAAACAGCCTCACCACCTCAGCAATCTGTGCATCTATATCCTGCCTACCCCAGGAATGGGAGATACTGGACTGAATAAGACTCTTTCTTACACCATTAAATCTGCTATGGTTTAGGGAAATGAGAAAGGTCCTGAAGTACCAAAAAATAATTTCAGTTGGTGAGTTGAACATTCTCCTACTCTAAACCATGATTTGTATTTACCTCTGACATTAAGTCACACCCTGCTTTCTAGAAATGCAGACCTGGTCCACCAGCTAGGTTATACTCCATTAGAGGCAGGACTTTGGTTTGTATATTTGTCTCTCCTTTCCCTAGGTCTTGGTACCGTGCTTAACATGTAGTACAAACATAGTTCATGGGTTTTGGTGCTGCTTCTACAAATCCCCCCATAGAAGTCTCCCCCACAGGGTATCTGGTACATAGTGGGTATTTGGTAATTACTTCTAGTGTATAAAGAGTGAAACTGTGGTAAGGCAACATTAATGAAGAGAAGGTACAAACAGCTCTAAGCTAGCTAAAGAGTCCATTTAAAGCAACATTTTCTTGAATTTTTGCATGGTTGTAGATAGAGTTCTCATCTGGCATAAGCTTGCAACCAGAGAATGTTTAATAAATGTTAATTGCCCTCTGACTCGTCTGCAGGTGGTGTGTGACCTGATACCTTTGGATCCTCATGCCTCATTCTGTCCCTGAGAATTATTCTAGAAGTCACTTCCCCTACTTCACATTATGCAAGAATGTTCTGAGGATATTTGAGATGGCATCTAGCTCACATTTATTCAGCACTAGTTTCCAAGGAACACAAAGCAGTCCAGTGATACGATCCAGCCTCTCAGCCTTACAGATCATCATGTAGATTAAGTGCTCAAGGCTTTTTCCTATGCAGAAATCTTCCTACAACCAGAGCAACTCCCATTATGTTCTCTTCCTACAACTTTCATAATTTATAATGGAATTAGACCAGTAAGCTAAGCTAGGTGTTCTAATTTGTAGTTTTTCTCTTTTTTCTTTTTTTTTTTTTTTTTTGAGACAGAGTCTCACTCCATTGCCCTGGGTAGAGTGCCCTGGCATCAGCTCACAGCAACCTCAAACTCCTGGGCTCAAGCGATCCTCCTGCCTCAGCCTCCCAAGTAGCTGGGACTACAGGCATGCACCACCATGCCCGGCTAATATTTTCTATATATTTTTTAGTTGGCCAATTAATTTCTTTCTATTTTTATTAGAGACGAGGTCTTGCTCTTGGTCAGGCTGGTTTCGAACTCCTGACCTTGAGCAATCCTCCCGCTTCAGCCTCCCAGAGTGCTAGGATTACAGGTGTGAGCCACTGCGCCCGGCCTGTAGTTTTTCGAAGTCACAAGAATAACCAGGAGTCACAGATAATACCTATATTTGTAGCTGTTGCTACCTGGGGACTAATTTGTAGTTTGTTATGGTGTGGTGTCATATCAGTCTCCTTAACCATTGATTCTTTTACTCCTTTTACTTACCATTTTCCTCAATTCTTCCAACCAGAAAATAAGGAAGGAAAATAGCAGTAACATTTTGGAGTTCTTGCCAGGTGCCAGGTACTGTGCTGAACATTCTTTTCCAAAAGTTCTGTGTGATACAGACGAGGAAGCTACGGCTTAGAGATGTTAAATAACTTGGCCCAAGGTCACATGGCTAATGAGTGACAGATCCAGGACTAGAACCTAGGTCTATCTGACTCCGTGTTTCTTTCTTTTTTTTTTTTAATTTATAAAATTAATATATTCCTTTTTCATTTTATCTTTTTAGTCCATGAAGACAGATTCCTAAGACTCTATGTTTCTCAACCTTTTTTTTCCCCATTATTGCCTCCCTGCCAAGGAGAAACATTAAAATTGAATTTACATTAATTGAACTTTCTTCCTAACAAGAGGAATTATATACTAAGGAATAAGATTCTGTTGGGTAGGGGTGACCTTTAGGTTGCAAATTATTGTAATATTGAAGATGTTTTCTCTGTCTTGGGGCAATGTTGTCCAGGTTGAGGATGCATGGTCTAACTCAAAGCACTTGTTCTAAACAACTCACTGTATTGCTTTTCTCAGGCTAGTTAAGAATGTGCCATTGAGCCAGGTGTGGTAGCTCATGCCTATAATACCAGTACTTTGGGAGGCTGAGGCAGGAGGATCACTTGAGGCCAGGAGTTTAAGACCAGCCAGGCAACATAGCAAGACTCTGTCTCTACAAAAAAATAAAAAATAAATTGGCCAGGCTAATGGCATGCACCTGTAGTCTCAGCTACTCAGGAGGATGGTTGAGCCTAGGAGTTTGAGGCTTCAGTGACCTATGATTGCACCACTGTACTACAGTAAGAATGTGCCTCTCCCTTCTTTTGTTATTTCTACCATTCTCCTCTCCCTATTTAAGTGAACAGCAGAGCAATTAGGTAGATGCAAAAAAAACTTTGAAACTTCTCAAAATTCACAATTTACTATTCTTACCAACTTCCTAAACCATAGTAAAGTTTTGGGTTTTGCCTCTGGGAAGTCCTGTTAGGAAAAAAACCCACCAGATTGAGAGGCAGAAAGCCCATGTTCAGGTCTTAACTTTGCTATTAACATGCTATTTGTGGCTTTAGGGAAATCACCAAAAAAATAATAATCTGTGTTACTTCATGGATCCATTTATTCAGAAGTAGGTACTTGAAGTTCTTTAAAAAGGAAGTTTCAGATAGAAGATATGAGGCTATTGTTAAGTCCTAAACTGGTTTACATACTCTGGCTTTTACATCGTTGATATTCATGAAATGGTTGCCAAGAGAATGAACAGTGTTTCACCTTGTAGTTTCTATTAATAAAGCGGGTCTTCACCTGGTAGAAAGAATCTCAGAAAATAATAGAAAAACATATATAAAAAGAAAAATAAAGCAGGTCTTTCCACTGCCCCACCCGTTTATCATTCCTTGTTATTGTTGGTAAGAAATAGAGCTGTTGGCTAATTTTCAGTAATAATGTTTTTCAAATTCTGATTTTTTAAAAAATTGCCTTTTCCCACATTTCAGTTCTATACAGATTTTCTTTTGGTATGTTGTATTTTACTTAATGGTTTTTGTTGGTTTTAAAGTATTACTTGAAAATCCTTAGTTTTTCTTACTGGTTCAGGGTAATTTTTATAGCTTGTTTTCCTGCCATACAACAGACTGGATAGAAACAGCGCTTTTGAGGAAAGAAACCCAAAGTCATTGAGTCCTCCATAGTGGTTGTTACAGAAGCCCAGCTGAGGTTTCTCCCAGCCATGTTTTAGTTGACATGTTTAGTTTAATGAAAACAAGCACCTGATATCTTAGAGGGACTCAAAAAGTCTTTTGTGAATGAATGTAAACCTTCACTTGGCCATCTAGTGTCTACTCTTTTGTGAAATGTAGGAATTAAGTGATCATAAAACATTTACTACAGGCATTCCATTCAAGTCACAACAGCCTAAAATAAAAGCTCCGTGTGCTGGGAATGGGGAGGTCTGTCAGTCCTCTGGGAGGACTGATGAAGTATGAAATTTCTTAGTTTTCAAGTGGATGGTTGCTAAAAGAGCTCTTGCCATTAGGCAGACATTGCATATATTTTTAAAATATCCTCTAGCTTCGCTCACAAATATTCTCCTGTACTATCCTCCAGTGTTCCTTAACAGTCCTTCCATCTTCCTTTTCACTCGTGCCATTCAGCCTTATTCAACCAAAGCCAACCACTTCCAGTCCACATGATGTCATTATCTCTTGTAGCACTGGGAGAATTTGAGAAAAACTGGGAAGTCTTGTAGAAAATAAAAACCAAGGAAACAGGAAAGCTTGGAGTCAATGAGAGAAAATGCTGGAAAAGCCCAAGAAGCTAGGAAGGCTTTAATAACAATCTAATGCATTGATTTTCAACTTTTGTTTTTTAGAGACAGTCTCACTCTGTCACCCAGGCTGGAGTGCAGTGATGCAGTCATTGCTCACTGTAACCTTGAGCTCCTGAGTTCAAACGATCCCCCTGCCTCAGCCTCCCAAGAAGCTGGGATTACAGGTGCATACCACGAGGCCTGGCTAATTTATTTTTGTTTTTTTGTACAGATGGGTCTTGCTATGTTACCCAGGCTGGTCTTCAACTCATAGCCTCAAGCTGTCCTCCTGCCTCAGCCTCCCAAAGTGCTGGGATTATAGGCATGAGCTACCATGCGCAACCCAACATTTTTTTTTTTTTTTTTTTTTTTT
>VBSM01003169.1:31528805-31542154 GCA_008086735.1 Cheirogaleus medius | reverse complement strand
ACCTCCAAAAAGCTGAAAGAATTATTATTGAGAGTCATAGCCCATAAGCCCCTCCTCGTTCGTCCCCCGACCCTCAACGACGAAAAGGACACATCGGCCCCCGGCCCGGTGGCGCCCGGGAAGGAAGGGAGAGCGACTCCGCCCCGCGCTCAGGACCACCCTGGAGGAAGAAGCCGCCCCGCGGCCGGCAGAGCGCCCCGCCGCCGCGGAGACCCGAGTGAGTGAGTGGGGGGCGTGCGGGCGGGGGACCACCCTGAGACCCAACAGGCCCGACTGCCTCCCCCTTCCCCGCCCCACTCCCGCACTTCGCTTTGCTGGACACCACGTTGCTGCGCCCCTCTTCCCCCCGCCTGGCCAGCATTTTCCTTTCCCCTTCTTCCTTCCCTCTCGACGCCCCCTCCCTTTTTCCTTGTGCTCCTCTTCGCCTCATGCCATTTCTGATCCTGGGATACCTAAGAGTCCCCTTCTCTTCCAGTTCCAAGTGTGGCCCCTTCCTGGGTGGGGTGCATTTCCTCCCGTCCCTGCCTCCCCCAGTTCTTCATATCCTAGATTCTCGCTAGATTTTCCTTGTTCTCCAAAGAAACATAACTCCCCCCACTGTTAAATAAAAAATCAGAGGAAGGAAGGGGATCCAGGCCTTGTTTTTCTGCTGCTTTTCAAACCGTGTGCGGGGAAGAAGGGTAGTAATAGTAGGATTTATTTCTGGCTCTGTGGAGCCTGAGGGATGGAGGTCAGACACCTCCTTTCTAGCAACGGGACTGGTCAGTGGAGACTGTCCTTGGGCCAGTGAGCCAGAACTCGCCGTTTCGGCTTAAGCTCTTTATACTCTTCAGCGTTTAAGGGAAAACTGGGTGGAAAAAGTACCCATAGAGCAGCACCAGTGAGTGGATTCTGGTTGGTTTCAGTGAGATGCCTGGGAGGCCCGACTCCTAAACTCCTTCCCCTCCTGTCCAGAGCGTGAACTGTGCCCTTTACCAGAAATCTGGGGTAGGGAAGGAGGGTACAGAGAGAGATGGGGCAGCCGGCAGACCCTGTGGTTCCGAACCAGAACGCCACACAGCAAGCTTCAACTTAGGGACAGCGGACGAGGTCTTGGGTGCCTGCTCAGTATCTGACATTTCTCTCCCTTGTGACCCTGCCCTGGGAGTGGGTCCCTCATCTCTAATTTCCCAGCAGAAAAACACCCCTGCTGTTCTCTTGGGCGCCTGCCCCCATCCCTTTCTGAAGCACAGGGGAAAAGAAGCTTGTGTGGGAGGAAGGATTAGGGAGGTTTAACACCCAGTAGGGGAGCTTTGCTGAGGATCTGGTAAGTCTGGTTCTGGAGCAGGCCTTGAAGTGGGAGGAGACAGACACACATGGAATTTTAAGTATTAGAAGATGTTCAGGTGTCAGATGTACAGTTTTTCCTTCTCTACTCGGGAACCTTTTCCCATTTCCCTCGCCTGGGTCTGGTTACTTAGACTTGGATTAGAAGTGGGGTGAGGCTTGGCCCCTGCTGGCGTCTGGCCTTCTCATTGTCGACCGGCGCCTCCCCACAGCTTAACTGGGAATTTCTTTGGCCAAGACGACTGGAGAACTGGGTTTAATTTCTGCGTTTCCTTTCCCGGCTGTGGAGGTGCTGGAGCCTAGCCCGCTGTGCATTAGGTGAAAAAGGTTCTTTTCTCTTTGAAGCTACTACCGTCCCTACAGCAACTCCAGACGTACCGCCCAGCCCATGGAATTCAGATTTTGGGGAGTGGGGAGGTCGGGGACGTGACCTTATCTATGCCTGCTCGCCCTCTTCGCCCAGAAAAAACTCATTAGAAGCAGATCCCCATTTCAGCAGTCAAGAGAGGTGATGAAGGGAAAAGGGGGGGAAAGTCCGGCCTCTCCTAAAGCCTAGAAATGGATACGGTGGGGTGATACGGGGAGTAGGCCTTATGGGTAGAATTTGTATGAAATGCATTAGGCGATGGGGGGGTGCAGGGCGCCCGTCAGTTCCAGTGCGCATGTGCATCGGAAACTTTTCCTCGGTTGTCCGGCCCTCGTTTGCTCCCCTTACCGGGCATGCGTAGTTCAGCCGGCTGAGCCTTCGCAAAGCACGCAGGGAAGTGTAGTGTGCGGAGAAAGTAGGTCACTTGCTCCAGCCTAGTCCTGAGGACGCTGAGGACTACAATTCCCAGAGTGCAGAGGGTGCCCTCGCTGCCCGCCTCCCCATCTACGTTGGGGTTCAGTCTTGGCTTCTGAGAAACCTGGAGTGCCCTGGAGAGGATCCTCTTAGTCGAAAGGACTAAACCCAGTGTCAAACCCAGTGTTGTCCCAGTGGTCCATGTTTAGTGGAGATGATGTGAGACTCTGGGCGGCATGGTGCACTCAGTCAGCACAAGTCCTGGAAGCCTTTAAACCCACACACACAGGTCCAGGCCGGGAGACCAGCGGAGTGGGGAGGGTCCCCATCTCACCTGTCCTGAGGAGCTGCCTGTGTTCGCCTCTCACTCCTCTGCCGGCTTCAAGGCACTCGCGTCCTCCCAGTCTGTGACACCTACTGGCCTTGTTAAAATTGAGGGCCTCTCCCCCTTTTCACACTCGTAGTGCTTAACTGTAGGATGATTTGGATATGAAGGCTTTGCGGTGCCTGGTATTTTTATAGGTTTGGGCCAGATAGATTCCTTCACCGTTATCATTCCTTTCCTCTTTAAAACTTTTTTTTTTTTTCCTTGAAAGCCTTTGTTCACATTTTCATCTGAAGTTCTCTCTGGGATCTGCATTGACTGAGGCCTCTTTCCTGCTTCACGCCCCATTTCTTCCCCCATCTTTGTCTCTTTCTCTTGGGCACTTACTCTTTAAAACACAAGTCAGCACAAGGCATCTGAATCCAGGTTTAACTTTGCTGCTGGAAGTAAACAAATGAAGGAGAATAAAATTCTTAGTGAAATCGGACAGAATTTACTCTCTCATTTGCAACTTTTTAATGTATTGACAAAGGGGCGACTTTGCTATTGTTAAACACCTTTATTTTTTTAAACCTTTATTTTTTTTTCCCCCTCCTTTTTTGGCCTTTTGTGCCCAAGTCAGTCCTCAGCAGCTGTTTAACGAATCTACTTGTTCCTTTTGTTTGAACGGTAGTTATTTCTAAGTTTCCTAATCTTACAGCACTTCCATAAATATTTTCCATATAGACTAGAATTTGTAGCTTTTTAAAAAATGAACTAACTCATCTGAATGGTCACTCCTATCTTTAGCTAAAGACAGTACTGATGCTTTAATCCTCTGCTCCATAAGCTTCTTGAAGTCAAAATTAGAGCCTGAGCTGATAGAGCAGAAAATCTCATCCTGGCTGTCTAGCATTTTTGTTCCACCCCACAGCCATCTGGCCTGGCCTGTTCTCCAATTAAAGAGGCAAAGGTGACATTATGTGCTTCCTTATTTGTGCGACAACATCACTGAGGTATAAATTGGTGTGCAGCTTTAGTTGCTTATGCTGCAGAAAATGGTTAGCTAGGCAGGGCTGATGACAGTGGTTCTATTGTATTTTGGGGTGGGAGGCTTATTTCCCAATGACTTTGGCCCACATTTAAAATGCTTCCATTTTGAGGCTGAACTGTTCAGGGGTGGTTAACTTGGAAGGCAATTATGCAGCGAAGTTTGAGAAGGCATAGAAAGGTAGAGAAGCCCTTTGCTATGGATGAAATACCAAGAGGCATATTTTAAGAGGCCATGTGGTGCCTTTGGAGAAGTGTCATATGTCAACTTCAGTCTGTCTTTTCAAACACTTTGAAAATGCCTGTTCTTGGGGAACCAGTGTCAGCTTTCTTTACAGCTCTTTAGTCAGTTCCATGTTGGACACCTCTGGCAGACCACTGTGGCCCTTTGAGGCTTTCATTCTTGAGAGGAGGCCCACAATTCTGATGGCTAGGTTTGCATCTAGTGATTAGCCCTATTCTCATAAACAGAAAGCCCCTCATTCTTTTTACCATTCTCCTTGTTTTTAAACCCAAAAGGGCCCTGGATTTGATCTATGTTATCATGAGCAGGCATTTGGAGATGAAGTCTGTTTTGGAGACAGGGAGAAAGGCATCCTGAACATTCTTGTGGAGGGCTGGGGAGAGGGGCAGAGTTATGGTGCCTCTGTTGACTCCCCATGTGACAGCTCTGTTCCTCAGACCTGAAATGAGGGTTAGACTGGATTTAGCCACTGTCATATGCTACTCTAGGTTGACCCAGTGTGTCTTCTCATATATGTTCACCTCAGAAATTTTTGTCTGAGATTCGGTCCTAAAAATGTCCCTAGAAGCCATGGGCCCAGGCCTAAGAATTACAAGGAAATGTGTTGGGGCAGGTGTTCTCAAAAACTCAAAATCCTCAAGCCTAAAATAGGCCCCTGGATACTTCATGCTGGATCCAGAAAGGATTTTAATCAAAATCTAGCCCTGAGTTTTTTGCAGGACAGAAGATGCCCTTGACGGATCGTGGATCAATCTTGTCTCTGTGCTGAGCTCAGCATCACTGCCTTGCGCAGTGGTCTGGTTAGGAACATGTTCTGGCTCTGCTGCCCCTTGGAGATGGCCCTTTCAGATCAGTTTCTCCCCCAGCATGAGCCTGGGGCTGCCCATTTGGAGAAAGTGAAATTAGGATCACTGGCTCTCAGGACCTCACAGATCATCTTCCTGAGACATGAGGCTGGCCCGGGCCTAGGGAATAAACCTTTTTGACCTCAGTGGGATCTGGCTGTGAGAGAATCCCAAAATAACAATCTGAGTGTTTATCTTGGGCTGCCTTCTCTCCAGGGATCTCCAAACACTTGATAAATCTGATCCAGTGCCGAGGACAGGTGGTCAGACAGTCCCTGGGAGACTGAGTGATGATGGGTCCCTGCTGGAAAGCTGCAGGGTGATGGAAAATTTCTTTCTTCTGCCACCCTCATCGTGTACATCCTTGCCAGAAACTACAGAGATTCTCTTAGGCCACACCAGTGCTGCTCTTAACTCTTTGCTGGCCTACTGGCTTCTGCTTCCCTCTCCCCGGGGCCATCCCCAGCCAGTTGTTCTCTTTTTGGCCTGCACCTCTGGTTGTGACAAGACTCACTTGCCTTTTTCCTGAGGCTCATGCCCTCGTCTGATTCTTGGAGGCTCTCTGGATGCAAATGCAAGCCTTGGTCACTCTGGAGTTCTTACATCAGTTCTGTAAACCCCGAGTGAGCCAGAAAGCGTACACATGGGGCCCTGGGTGACAGATGGATGTGACTGGAGGCCAAGCCCCCAGTAAAATGTTGGCAGTGCTCCTTCCTGTTCAGTGACCTGTATCCCTTTCCATTTAAGGAGGACAACTAAAGATTTTACGCTTACATCTTGGCCGGTGACAGTTTGGGGACAGGACTTCACTGAGATATAATGGAGACAGCAAGAGCCTTCCCTTCTCCACCTGCATTAGGGACTTGATTTTTTTTTGGTGTCACTCATGCAGTAACCTGAATTTCTCAAAATGGTGGAATCTACAGCTCCCCTATTTCTTTAGAATCACTTTAAAATAATAGCTAACTTTATCAAGGGCCTACTAATTTGCCGGGTACAGCATGAGGCAGTTTACATCCTTGAACTACCTTTATGATAGCTCATGTTACTGATGAGGAAGCTCAGGCTCAGAAGAAAGTGACTTGCCCAGTCACGCAGTTAGGCTAGCCACTGGTGGAGCAGAAATGGGCCCCTGGATCTGTATAATCCCAAGTTGGTGCTTTTCTGTCTGTCCTTTGCTGTTGGTCACCACCAGCTTTCTACGTATCTACTCACTGTGCCTCTCTTTTCTTGTTTCCCAGAGCTGTCTGGAGCCCAAGGCTGCCCACCTTGTATCTCCTTCCACTGCCCTTGGCCTGTACACGTGCCCTGTGCTGATTCTCTGCCTAGGAAAGGACCATGCAGCTGGAGATCAAAGTGGCCCTGAACTTCATCATCTCCTACTTGTACAACAAGCTGCCCCGACGCCGGGCAGACCTGTTTGGGGAGGAGCTAGAGCGGCTTTTGAAAAAGAAATATGAAGGCCACTGGTACCCTGACAAGCCACTGAAGGGCTCTGGCTTCCGCTGTGTCCACATTGGGGAGATGGTGGATCCTGTGGTGGAGCTGGCTGCCAAGCGGAGTGGCCTGGCAGTGGAGGACGTGCGGGCCAATGTGCCTGAGGAGCTGAGCGTCTGGATTGACCCTTTCGAGGTGTCCTACCAGATTGGTGAGAAGGGAGCTGTCAAAGTGCTATACTTGGATGATAGCGAGGGCTGTGGTGCCCCTGAGCTGGACAAGGAGATCAAGAGCAGCTTCAACCCTGACGCCCAGGTGTTTGTGCCCATCGGCAGCCAGGACAGCTCCCTGTCCAACTCCCCATCACCATCCTTTGGCCAGTCACCCAGCCCCACCTTCATCCCCCGCTCCGCCCAGCCCATCACCTTCACCACTGCCTCCTTCGCTGCCACCAAATTTGGTTCCACCAAGATGAAGAAGGGTGGTGGGGCAGCAGGTGGGGGGGGTGTGGCCAGCAGTGGGGCAAGTGGCCAGCAGCCACCACCGCAGCAGTCTCGCATGGCTCGCTCGCCCACCAACAACCTGCTGAAGCACAAGAGCCTCTCTTTGTCTATGCATTCACTGAACTTCATCACGGCCAACCCGGCCCCTCAGTCCCAGCTCTCGCCCAATGCCAAGGAGTTCGTGTACAACGGCAGTGGCTCACCTAGCCTATTCTTTGATGGAGCTGATGGCCAGGGCAATGGGGCTGGCACCTGCAACAGCAGCAGCTTCGACATGGCCCAGGTATTTGGAGGTGGTGCCAACAGCCTCTTCCTGGAGAAGACACCCTTCGTGGAAGGCCTCAGCTACAACCTGAACACCATGCAGTATCCCAGCCAGCCGTTCCAGCCCGTCGTGCTGGCCAACTGACCATCCCCCCACCCAGGGCCAGGAGCACTCAAGACCACGGAAAAGAGAAAAGAAAGGAAAGGCCAAAAAAAAGAGGAAAAGAAAAATATACAAAAATATTTCCAATCTTCTCACTCTTGCTTCTAGAAAAAAGATCCAGCCCGGGCATGGAATTAGGAGGGGGTTTCCTCAAAGCACTGAGTCGTGTTTAACTCACCACCCTCCACCCCCTCACCACCATTTGCCTACCTGCCTCTGATTTATTTGGTTGGTTTGGGTTTTGTATTTTTTTTTTTTTACATGTAGTTTTCTATATAACATCTTTAATTAGTGGCTTCCTATGCTAAGAATGGTCCAGATGTGAATTGCTGCTCCCTATTCCTCCCTCCCTCCTTCACACTCCTAGTTTAGGATTAGTGTGTCCAAGCTCACAGGGAAGGAAGAGCTGCAGCTAGAGCCTGGCCCACCCTGGAATGGGGAGAGGCCAGCCCTTGTCACTGCCTCTGTCACCCAGCTATCCTCACATTCAAAGCCATCCAACCTCAGCAGGCCTTCTCCAGCCCTGCCACCCAGTAGGTCAGACCCCAGCCCCCACTCCCTTTCAGGCTGGGCCCTAGGAAGCTGCTGGCAGGCCACTCACACCCTCCCCTCGAGCTGATGTCTGTGACTACAGAGAGGTTACCACTTTGTCTCATTGTATCCCTTTCATCTCTGTCCTGTGGCCCCACCATCCCCTCCTGGCACAGACCATCATCATGGCCCTGGGGACCTGGCCATTGATATGTGGCCTCTTTCTCTCTTGCAGGCCCTTCTTCCCTGGGCCGGAGGTTGTGGGTGGAGCGGTGGGGCGTGTGTGGGTATGTGTGTGTGCGGTTTGCTGTCCTTTTTTAAAGGATTCCAAGCCATGTGAAACTTCCCTCTGGATGTGATTCTGGGCTGCAGCAAGTGCTTATTTGTGTGTGAGGCTGGGGAATGGGCCGGGGGTGGTTGTCAGTCCTTTGCAGTGCAGTACCCGTGGTGGGTGACGCTGCACCTGAGCCCGAGACACTCCCAGGGGAAAGCACTGCAGAAGGAACTGGTTTCCAGACTGCAGAGGGATCTGCACTTTTGTTTGTTTTTGACCAAAAAAAATAGGTTAGCTCTGAAAGGCAGAGGGAATACGCAAGCCTCTGATGCCTAAGAAAAGTCCCTGGTCTTCCACCCTCCTGTTGTGTGACCTTAGCCCAGGGGCGGGGGAGCTGCTCACCTGAGCACCCTCGGATGCTACAAAGAGGTGGGGTGGGAGTTTGGAGCCAGTGCCTGTAGTGGACAGTACTGAGCCTTGATTTGAGACTTTTTGGTATTTGAGTTGTGGATATTATTTTAGTACCTTTGTGCCCCTGCCTGATGGAGAGCTTGGTACCTCTTGCCATCCCCTCTCACTGCTCTGACCCAGCCCCACTGGACCTTGATACTGTTAGGAGTGGTGTCCTGGGCCAGCCAGGCTGGACAGCCACTTGGGCATCCCAGCCAATGTGTTTGGACATAGAACACTTGCTCCTTTGCCTCTGCTAGCAGAGAGGTGGCTTCTCCAGCCCTGGGGGCCAGCTTCCATGCCATGATGCTTTGGCAAGTGGGGCACTTGGCATCAGGGTCCCATCACTAGAAAGCACCAAAGCCCCTAGCACTGCATCCTCCTGAAGGACCCCAAGTGGGCAACTGCTGTGGCAGTGAGTCCGGCCCAGACACTGCCAGCTTCCTCTCCCTGCGATGGGCACCAGCTCTACCTCCCCCGCCAGGCAACACCCTGGCTTCTTGGCCCAGCACCATCTATCCCCCAGACCTCTCAGGGGCCAGCCCAGTCTGGGCCACCCTCTCCCTCCTCGGCTCCCACACAGGTGACAGGCCCAGGCAGATGGCTTCTCTCTGGGAAAGGTTGGATGCTGCCTAACGCCCCTTCTAGGCCCTTGTCCTACTCACACACACAGGTCCCCACCTGCACCCAGGTCGCTTATTCCTCACCACGTATGGGGAGACCAGCCCCTTTGTGTCTTTTGAAATACGAAGAAAAAAATGTGTGTTCAGGAGCATGACTCCAGTGCTGGGCTCTTGGGCCCAGGTCAGTCTGTCTTGTCTCAAATCTAGGCATTTTTGCTTCAATTTTATTTTTTTTAAGAAAACAAAAACAAATCTGCACTAATTTACCTGGTTTCGTAGGAAAACTTTTTTTTTATTTTTTACATTTTTTGGTGTCCGTTTATATTGAATAATTTGCTACATTTGTAAAATGTAAGAGGTATATATAATATATGTATATTTCTAACGTAAAAAACGTAATTTTCTTTTCAGGATTTTTTCTTAAAAAGAGGAAAGAAACATATTTTTTCAGGAAAAACAAACTTTAAAATAAAAAAAAGGAGAATAAAACCTTTCTCCCCTTTCCCCATCCTCTCTCTCTCTCTATCCCTCTTTCCCAGGAACAAATCAAAAGGTGGATTATCTTGTGAAGACTGTAAACTGTCAGCCCAGATGATGTCTTTTTCTCAGTGAGCTGCAGACTCGAGTTTTCTCCCTAGGGTTGGGAAGGGGGTGTTAGGGCGAGCGAGGAGCTGGGGGGACAGGGTAGTGAACTTTTTCTTTAGTGAAGGAGGGATACAATCAAGCATTTTGTATTCAGAATGTTGTGCAATATTTTGGAATGGGACATTGGTGTGTTTAGAGATTTTAGTTTAAAAACAAAACAAAAAGATTGATCAAATCTGTACAGTTTATATTGTTCCAGATTTTTTTAAGTTTGTATTAAAAGCATGATATATAATAGTCTTCTGCCTGCTTCTGGCTTGTTTTGTTTGTGGGGTCCCTTTTGGGATGGAGAGAAGCCCTGCAGGCTTCGAAAAACAATTGTCATTCTCCCAGTGACTGAGCCCTGGGTAGAGGTGATTGTCCTGGTGCCCCTTTTTCACCATCTCTCTACCCCATCAACACAGGACACTTTCCACACTGGAAACAGGTTCCATAAGGTTAGGAACTGCCCGGATTTCCTTGGCTAGTAGGTGGTGGAGCCAGGGTTGGAAGCAGAGCCTGGGGTACCTAGTCATGGCTTTTTAGGAACTGCCTATTCCTTGGAGGACTGAGGGGTCAGCCTCCCGTCTGCTCCAGATCTAGTACTTGCCCACCCCAAACCACTAGACAGCCACAAGGATGGGCTGGGCTTCTCCCTGTCAGCACAGAGGAAAATGAGGCCCCTGGAAGTGGCCTTGTGTCTGGTAGGCTAGTCAGCCGGGCCAGGGCGTCCCTCTGCTCAACAGGCTCTGTGGAAGGCAAGTGGCCCATGCAGGGGGCTGGACATCAGGGCTCCTGGGCCCTGTCCAGAGGCTGGACATTTGACCCTAGAGTTTCTAGGCCCAGTTCATGTACTTGGGTGGGGAGGGATCAGTGTTGGCCTGTTTGGGGAATGAGGGGCCTGAGGAGGCCCCCACCTCACCAATGCCCCAGAAGAGCTGCTTGCCCCCTGTCCCAGCCCGGAGGTGACCATGGGCCCCAGGGCAGGGGCGGGTGGCCCTCACCCACTCATTCCTATTTATATTAACATGAACACAGGTCCTGACACAGCAGGGGCCCACTGTCACCTGCTCCCACTCTGTCACGCCCTCAGACAGCAGAAGGCCTTCTGTGAGGCTTACCGCAGGTGCTGAAACTTACCTTCCCGGCCAGCCCCTCCAGCTAAAGGTGTGGACACTCCAAATTTGAGCAAACTCCCAAATTCTCCCAGGGTGGGGAACCCCACCCCTGGCATAGACACAGAAATGACTCATTCATACATCGTGCCTCCATTTCTTCACCAAATACTCTCTGGCTCTGAAGAGGTGGAGTGGGAGACCTGCAGGGGTACAGGGCTGCCTGGGGCCCCTGCCCTGCAGCAGGGGAAAATAATGTTCCGGTAGACTCAGAGTTTCTCCAAAGAAAGCTCATTTATTCACTTGACAAACCCTCCACGAACCTCCTCTCTCCCCTGGGAACACAGGAGGGAAAGCGGTTTCAGGACAGGTATGTACAGGGGACCTGAGAGCCAGAGAGTCAAGAAGGCTTCCTGGAGGTGGAGGCAGGGAAGAAAGCACAAGTGAGCCCTGAAGGAGGAGAGCAAGGCCCACCCCTCCCCAGGGAGCGCCCGCCTGGACGGTGCTGCCTGTTGGGTCAGGGAAGAGCCTGGACTCTGCTCTGCTCCCTTAGAAGTGGGGGTTCCAATTCCAGCCCTGCCATTCCCGAGCAAGGAGACCTCAAGCAAACCACTCCACCTATTCTGGTGCCTCAGTTCCTTCACCTCTAAAATGGGGATGATAATTGTAGCTACTTGTCAAAATTAAATGAAATAATGGGCGGAAAATGCTGAGCATAGTGGCTGGTCCGGAGTAAACAACTCAGTAAACAAGTATCATTTTCATCTTCATGGCCATTCTGGTCCCTCCTTACAGGCCACCAGCCAACCCAGCCCAGTGTGCTTCCCTGCATCAGCAGACAGGCTGAAACCCAAGCTGGCTGGCAGCAGGACCAGGCTGGGACAGATCAGGAAACTGCATTCTCGGAGCAGGGCCGGGGCTGCCCGGTTCTGCCCTCTGCCAACACGGGAAGCTGCTTCTCCCAGCAAGACAGTGTCCTGCAAAGTACACTCAACTCCATTCCTCCTCTCCAGGGGCCCAGCTTTCTGCTCGGGATGGACTGAGGCCCTCCGTGTGTGTCCCAAAACCTCCTGGTAGTTTCTCCCTGGACAAGCAGACAAATGTGTGGTGGTGAGTCACGGTGACAGGAGAATCCTGCTTCCTTCGTCACTGCCCTCTTGACTCAGCACCCCCTAGGCCAAGGGGATGCCACTGTCTGGTCCCCACCACTGCCACCTCCTCGTGAGTGAGTCAGGGGGTGGAGAAGCACACTCCTTCCTCCTTTATCTGGGCCTGGACAGTTCGGCCAAGTTTTGCTCAGGCGGGGCCTGTGGACAAGCTGGGACGAGCAGGGAGTCTCCGAGCCCCTGGGCAATGAGAGCCTGCTCATCCTCTCGTTCTTTTTTTCTTTTTTTGTGAGACAGAGTCTTGCTCTGTTGCCTTGGTTGAGTGCAGTGGTGTCATCATAGCTCACTGCAACCTCAAACTCCTGGGCTCAGGTAATCTTCTTGCCCCAGCCTCCGAGGGACTGGGACTACAGGTGTGTGCCACCATGCCCGGCTAATTTTTTTCTATTTTTTGTAGAGACAGTGTCTCGCTCTTGCCCAGGCTGGTCTTGAACTCCTGAGCTCAAACATCCTCCCACCTTGGCCTCCCAAAGTGCTAGGATTATAGGCAGAGCCACTGTGCCCAGCCTACTCTGGTTCTTAATTTGGGGAATTTCACTGCCAGCAAGAAAAGTGAGTTCTAGGTCCTCAAAGCTGCCAGTTCACTGTATAACCTTGAGCCCCTCTTGACATCTGTCCCATTCGTGCAATGAGGGACAGTGGGGTAGGCCTTTGTCCAGCTAGGACATTGGGCTGGTCCCTGTGCCAGCATCTCTTCCTGCCCCACAGGCTCCCAAGCCCTGGTGAGGGCCCACGGAGGCCCCTGTGCTGTGGCATTCTGCCCAGATTGGGGAGGAAAGAATGATGGGCTGAGCCCCAGGCAGGACCACATGCTACCAGCCGGGACTCCCCACCCAAGACACAAAAACATAATCAAACCACTGCTGGGCTGTGGCAGGGCTGGGTAAGTTCAAGGAGGAGAAGAGGCCCAGCCCAGAGGCCCAGACATCCAGTTTCTTCTAGCTCTGCCCTGATTCGTTATATTCAATATTTAATATTCAGCATTCAACACAGAGGCCCATAAGTGCTAGACACTGTTCTAGACATGAGGAAAATAAGGAAGAAGAGTAGACAAAATTCCTGCTCTCTTGGAGCAATGTTCTATTAAGCACAAACAAATTAGCAAGAAAATGTCAGACATGAAGATAAGCACAGAGCTAGGGTGGTGGCACACACCTGTATTCCCTGCTACTCGGGAGGCTGAGGCAGGAGGATCAGCCCAGGAGTTGGAGGCTGCCGTGAGCTATGATTGCACCACTGCACTCCAGCTGGGCAACAGAGCAAGACTCTGTCTCTAAAAATAAACAAATTTAAAATAATAATTGCAACCAGTATGCTGGCTAGTGACCCAAGGACCCCTTTAGATGGGGTGGACAAGACAAGGGAAGCCTTCCCCAGGAGGGGGCTTTCAACCTACAATCTGAAGTAAAATATCCCTTGTCACATGCTTAACAGAGAGAGACACAGAAGGACCAGACACTTCAA
Organism: Cheirogaleus medius; assembly: GCA_008086735.1. Classification (NCBI taxonomy): domain Eukaryota; kingdom Metazoa; phylum Chordata; class Mammalia; order Primates; family Cheirogaleidae; genus Cheirogaleus; species Cheirogaleus medius. Next base: position 31,528,990 of record VBSM01003169.1, on the reverse strand, counting down.
AGTGTACAAGGCAGGAACAGCATGGTGTGCTCAGGGAATGGAAAGGCCAGCAGCAAGAGGCATGCAGCGCAGATGAGGTGGAAGAGGTGCAAGAGATACTCGGGCCATGCCATGGGCCCTGAAGTCCGGATGGGGAGTTGCAATTTTATCTAAAATGTGCCAGTTATGGCGGGGTGTGGTGGCTC
>VBSM01003169.1:31504783-31521897 GCA_008086735.1 Cheirogaleus medius | reverse complement strand
CCGCCTCGGCCTCCCAGAGTGCTAGGATTACAGGCATGAGCCACCGCGCCCAGCTTAATTACATCTCTTAAGAAGGGAAAGAGCCCGGCTGAATCTCTGCGTGGCGACGTGGGGAGGCTGGGGATTGGGCCCATCCAGCTTAATCTCTGTCCCCCCTCACCCTGAGGAAGTCCACAGCCTCCTTGACCAGGCTGCCGGGAGTGAGCTGCGCCCCTTAGGGAAGGGGGTTCTGAGCACAAATGTATGGAAATCCCATGAGAACCAGGAAGCGCGGGGTCCTCTGTGGGGAATGCAGCTACCATGGATGGGACCGGGGCTGGAACAGAAGCAGGGCGCGGAGGAGCCTTCGCAGGGCACGGCCCCGCTGCCGCCTGAGCCGGTGCTCTGGGCCCTGTGGGCCTGTCCTGGCGCTGGGAAAGCCCGAGGTGCACTGGGATCCCTGGACCTCCCCTGTCAGGGTGAGAGGGCCCCTGGCTGTGGGCACAGACACACTGTCTCAAATCCTGACAGACACAGTTGGACACACACATGTACAGGAACACTCACAGACAGACACTCAACTGCACAGACGCATGGGCACAGACCTTGCCCCATTTGATGACACAGGATGCTGAGGCCCCAGGAGGCCTGGGCTTCCTGCCCACCTGCCTTTTCCCCACACCCACACACTACCCACCTGCACACACCACCCACCACTGGGGGCGGCCCCTGAAAAAGCCCCTCAACCTCGTTCTGGTACAGTGGGCCCATTGGCTCCCTCACACGGGCCCTCAGTCCTTGCTCACATTTATTGTCCCCCCACTTTTGAGACAGGGTCTTGCTCTGTCAATCCAGCTAGAGTGGCGTGGCGCTCACAGCAACCTCAAACTCCTGGGCTCAAGCGATCCTCCAGCCTCAGCCTCCCGAGTAGCTGGGACTACAGGCATGTGCCACCACACCTGGCTAATTTTTCTATTTTTAGTAGAGATGGGGTCTCGCTCTTGCTCAGGCTGGTCTCAAACTCCTGAGCTCAAGTGATCCTCCCGCCTCGGCCTCCCAGAGTGCTAGGATTACAGGTGTGAGCCAACTGTGCCTGGCCTATTATCACTTTTTGACAAATGAGGAAACTGAGGCTCAGAGCCAACCTTGTCGAGGGCACACAGAGGACAGGGGAGGTGGGATGCAAATCCAGGCTCAACAGATAGACTCCATGTCCAAGGCTTCTCTAGAACCTGCACCCAGACACCTAGCTCTGCTGAGCTCCAGTCCCCACACTCCCTGCACATCTGCTCCCTCCCCAGAAAGAGGAAGCAGCCGGCCTCCCTTCCTCCCAGGCCTCTGTGGATACCCTGGGCCACGTCCGCCTGTGGCCATTGGTGGGCAGGCGGCCGGGTCAGCTGGTGCCCCACAGCACGGCCTGGCACGGAAGGTCCCGGTGACTTTGCTGAGAGGACAAATCTGGACGCTGGACCCGAGGTCACCACGCAGGATGTGTCTGCAGTGCCACCTGGTGGTGACACAACACTCCTGCCACGCTTGGCTCTGGTGCTGTCATCCTTCCCTCAGCGGGGCCAGCAGAGGTTTAGTGAGCAGCTACTATGTGCCAAGGAGGCCAGGCAGGAGCCAGGGCTAGGCTGGGTGGCGGCGCGCACTCCAGGCAGGAGGAGCAGCCAGTGCGGCGGCCCTGAGACTGGAAGGCGCTGGGGGAGAACCAGGAGGAGCAAACTGGTCAAAGTGCTGGCCTTGGTGCCAGGGGCAGCGAGCGAAGGGAGTGGGCCTGGCAGGCGGCACAGGTCTCCCAGGGCCTCTTGCGCCGTGTGAGGAGTTTGCCTTTGTTTCTGAGTGTGATGGGAGCCACAGCATATGACGGGCGGTTTAAAGGCTGCTGTGAGGAGAGCATCGGGACGATGCTGCCACGGTTCAGGCAGGAGATGATGGCGGCTTGGACACCAAGGGGTGGCTGTGGGGGTGGTAAGGAGTGGCTGGATTCCAGAACTGGCGGGACTTGCTGGTGGATTGAGGTAAAGTGAGGAATCAGGGAGGACCCCAGGGCTTTGGTCTGCGCACCTGGTGCACGGCGGGGCCTTTAGCTCCAAAGGGAAGACCGTAGGAGGAGCGGCTTGTGGGGCACCAGGAGTCTGCCTGGGGCTGGGTGAGGGCGAGATGCCGTGAGACCCCCGAGTGGAAGGGCTGGGTAGGCAGGTAGATGCACGAGTCTGGGGCTCAGGAGAGGTGCAAGCTGGGGATACGAATTTGGAAATTTTCAGGGTCTAGCTGGTGCCCCAGGCTTTGAGGTGGGGTGAATCACCCAGGGGGCGAGTGTGGACGGAGCGGAGCAGCAGGACGGCTTCCAGGGTCTGACAGTTTGGGGAGAGTTTAGGGAGACAAGGAGGAACCAGCAAAGGAGAATGAGCAGGAGTAGCCCCAGAGGGAAGAGAATCTGGCTCTGGCGAAGGAGGTTTCAAAAAGGAGGAAACGAGCAACTGAGTCCAGCATTGCTCAGCAGTGAAGGATGAAGCCGGTGAGGTGGCTCACACCTGTAATCCTAGCACTCTGGGAGGCAGAGGCGGGAGGATTGTTTGAGGCCAGGAGTTTGAGACCAACTTGAGCAAGAATGAGACCCCGTCTCTACTAAAAATAGAAAAATTATCCAGACATGGTGGCTAATGCCTATGGTCCCAGCTATTCAGAAGGCTGCGGTAGGAGGATCGCCTGAGCCCAGGAGTTGGAGGTTGTGGTGATCTGTGATGACGCCACTGCAGTCTACCCAGGGCAACAGATCGGGACTCTGTCTCAAAAAAAAAAAAAAAAAAAAAAAAAAAAGAAGTGAAGAATAAGCTCAAGCATCAGCCACTTTGATCTGGCAACACCGAGATCATTGGTGACCTTGAGAAGGGTGGTTTCAGCCCAGGGGTTTCAGCGGAGGGATGGCAGCGGAGGAGGCTATAAACACCTTCCAGTAGTTTTACTGCAAAGGGAGCTGGAGGGCAACGGGGCCCAGGAGGTTGGATGTTTCATTTTTCAGGCTGGGAGATTGACAGCATGTTTGTGGGATGATGGGGTGACAGAGCAGAGAGGGAGTGATGACTCAGACCAGTGTCCTTCCCAGGGCTGGTTGGGCGGTAGGCATTTAGTGGGGGTGGGGACACTGGGACGCTTGGTCCCTAGAGGGACAGCAGAACAGCATGTGGCTGACTGGGAAGACCCTGGAATTGGGCTGTCTGGGTCCAAATCCTGGCTCCACCACTGACAAGCTGTGGGATTAGCACAAGTCATTTCTGCTTTCGGAGCTTCAGTTTCCTCACACACAGAATGGGGTGGTGATGACAGCAGTCGCTGACACGTGGGGCTGCCTGCTCCGTGCCAGGCTCTGCTCTAAGCGTTACACGTGTTTTAACTCATCGGATCCTTACCTCAAATGTGAGGGAAGGACTGGGTGCAGCCGGTGGCCTCCAGAAGCTGTGGGATCATGCAGGAGGGGCAGCTTGTCCCAAAGGGCATTGGTGAAGCCTTCCTGGTGGCAGGAACATCTGTGTGGGGCCTGAAGGATGACTAGGAGTTTGTGAGGCAGAGAAGAGGCAAGGGAAGGCTGGGCTCGCCTCAGCACAGGCAGAGGCCTGGTAGTGTCACCAAGTCTGAGCATCAGTACTCAGTCCCACACTTCCAGTCCTTCTGGGCAGATGGGGAAACTGAGGCCCAGAGCAAAGAGGAGCCCGGTGAGTCTGTGGTGGGCTGGGTGCTGGAAACTCCCGGCTCAGGCCTCCAGCCCAGCTTGGCTGCCCTCATCTGCCCTGGTCCCACCCCGAGGCTCATGCCTGGGGCCTCTGCAGGGCTCTTGGGCAGGATCTCTAGGTGGTTTGGGCTCAGTCCAGCAGTGTCTCAGGGTGCAGCCCTGCCACAGACATGGGTCGCAGCAGTTCCAGACTCAGCCCCAGCACAGCTGTGTCCCTCACCTTGGGCGGTATGGCCCTGCTGCCGTCCAGCCACCTCTCCATCCCCTCCCTGCCCGCTCTTTACTCTCCAGCCAGCTTTCCCCAGGGTGGGATCGCAGGCGTTGGCAAGTCTGTGGGGAAGGGGACTTGTGTGTGACGTGGGGGTAAGGGTGGGTGAGGCACTTGGCATCACATTCTGAGCCCCAGATGTGTTGGGCTGGGATGCTGTCCACTATCACGTGCTGTGCCCCTTGCAGTTTACAAGGGGATTCCTTCCATCAGCGTCTCATGTGACCCTCACAGTGACCCTAACAAGTGGGCAGCACTGGGATCCTGATCCCCATGGCACCGTTGAGGAAGAAGAGGGGATGTGGCTTGTGTGAGGCCACACAGCAAGTCGGAGATGTGGCTGAAAGAAACCTGATTTCTGGCTTTGTGCGCGCGAGCTCAGGTTTCTGTGAACAGCTCGTGCCTGCGGTGGGAGTAGGAGCATCAGGGCCCTCCCTGAGCAAAGGGCCGCCCAGCTTGGGTGTGATTCCAGGGAGACGGGGTGTGGCGGTGCTGGATCTCTCAGCCCGAGGCCCATTTTGCCGTGTGACCGTGTTCCTTTCTCTCTCTGGGTCTCTTTTCCATCCATTCAGGGAGTGCCTGGATATTAGGACTCCCAAAGTCTTTGTTGTCCAAAGCCTCTGACCCTGGCACCCAGGAGAACAGGACATGCCATGAGGGAGGGAGGGAGGACCCCAGAACTGAGGTTGTGGGGCCCAGCTGGGTAAGATCAAGGAAGAAGTTGGGAAGGGGCTGGAGAAACAGTGTGCCCTTAGGAAAGTCACTTCCCCGTTTGTCAAATGGTGTCACTGTGAAGATCCTCAGCCAGCATGTAGGTAAATGCCGGCGTTTTCCTCCCACTGTGCGTGGCCGGGCCTGGGCCTCATTGCTACTGGCCAGGGTGGCTGCGGCAGCCCATGGGAAGATGTCAGCCCTGCCCTCAGTTCTGGCTGCTTTGGCTGGCTGCCCTCTGCTCGCCTAAGGGAGGTGGCAGGTAAGGGAGTCCTTCCAGTGTGGATGGGCCCAGGCAGCTCCAGCGCCACCGCCAGGAGATGACTGACATGTAAGAACAGCCAGGGCTTAGGAGACACCAGGTCTTGGTTTGAATCCCAGCTCTGATTTTTAGCAGATGTGAGACCTTGGACAAGTCACCTAAGACTTCCCTGATCCTCAGTTTCTTCCTCTGTAAGACAGGTATCCCCATCTGTCTTAGTTCATTTTGTGCTGCTAGAAGAGAATACCTGAGACTGGGTAATTTATTTTTTATTCTATTCTATTTATTTATTTATTTGAGACAGAGTCTCACTTTGTCACCCCTGCTAGAGTGCAGGGGTGTCATCATAGCTCACTGTAGCTCAAACTTCTGGGCTCAAGTGATCCTCCTGCCTAAGACTCCCAAAGTGCTGGGATTACAGGCTTGAACCACTATGCCTGGTCTATTTTTAATTTTTTTAAGAGACAGTGTCTTGCTATGTTGCCCAGGCTGGCACTGAACTCCTGGACTCAAATGATCCTCCCACCTCAGCCTCCCAAGTAGCTGGGACTACAGGTGAGTACCACCATACATGGCTAGACTGGGTAACTTATAAGAACAGAGATTTATTTCTTACAGTTCTGGAGGCTAGAAGTCCAAGATTAAGGGTCCACATCAGGTGAGGGCCTTCTTGCTGTGCATGGTAACATGGTGGACGGCACCACACGGCAGGAGAGAGCAACAGCTAGAACTGGCAGCCTCAAACCCTTTTATATCAACATTAATCCATTCATGAGGGTGGAACCCTCAAGACTTAAACACCTCCCATTAGGCACCCCCTGCCAAAATTGCACAGTTTCCAACACATGCTTTTTAGGGGAGACATTCAAAACAAAACACCATCCTAGGGTGCTGCGAGGCTAGGACATAGCAACAGGGAGGAAAGGCGCACCGACTTGGGCCCTGAGAGGACCAGCTGGAGGCAGCAGACCAAGGCCCCCATTGACCTTTTCACTCCCAGCTCTGGGTCTGGACCCCTTGTCAGTTTGGAGAAGCCTGGGAGAAGGCCAAGCAGTGGCTCGCTGTGTGCCCCAGCCCCTGCTGATGGAGCCACAGCTTAAAATAAAGTCTTCTGTATTAGCCCTTACTTAATCCTAATGGGTCTGAGCATCAGGCTGCATGGTTGGGAGGATTTGCTGAAGTGGGAAGCTGATGAGAGCTCAGAGAGAGCTGGCTGGGGGCTGGGGGCACCCACCTTAAAACCTGTTTCTGATTTTCTTTGCTGCACACCTCTGTCTCTGGCTGGCAGCTCTCCTGGATTAGCTGCTGACGTCAGGAGCTGCCAGCTGGGCTGGCCTGAACGGCCAAGGAAAGCTATATGAAGGGATGTCTGGTGGTGGGGTGTAGTCAAGGAAGGGGACATGTGTCCAGCTTTGGAAATTTGTCCTCCAGGGAGCTGGGGAGGTGTGAGTGAGATGGGAGTTAACAATGCATTGGGTCAGGTACTCACATGTGATCTGTGTAGCATGTCCTCATTGTACAGAGAGGGAATTAGCTCAGAGAAGTGATGTGACTCCCCTAAGGTCACATGGCTGGTCTGACCCTGGCTGCATCTCACACCATCTGGTAGACACTCCTCCCTGATGGCCAACAGCTGCTGGGACTGGAGGCGATCACCTTGGTGTAGGTCAGTACCTTCTACTCCATTGCTAAATGGCACGGTGAGCCTTCACCCTGCACCAGGTGCCTTATGTACGGAATCCTCACAGCAGACTTAGAAGGCTAGTGTCCCATTCTGCAGATGAGAAAACAGAAGTCCAGAGAGGGGAAGTGACTTGCCCAAGATCATCCCCCAAATTGGTGATGGAGGCAGGGTTGGATCCTAGGACCATCTAACTCCAAAGCCGCTGTTCTTACCTGCCACACACCCAGCAGAGATTTTACAGCTTTGACATATTTCAAGCCCACGCCTGTCCTTCCCTTGGCTGCACAAATATCTGCTTTGAGTAAGAGCATTTGAATGCAGAATAGAAAACGCAGCGTGTTAAAACAGGTTATCACTGGAGAGAAACAGACCTCAGGTTGACAAATATCAGGGAAGGGCTTCATAGGTTCAGTTGGGTCACATGGTCATCTCTTGACTAGTCAATTGTGCTCAGGGCTAGGGCCAAATAGGCCACAGGGATGGATTTGGAAATGGGCAAGGCCTTTGGGGTCAAAGGTTTTGCTTTTTCAGCTGGCTTCTTGGAGTCCTGTTCCCAACCTCAGGGACAAGAGGGTGGGGAGCGAGGGTTCCAGTCATCCCAGACCTCCCATAGCTCTTCTCCTGGTGCCCCATCCTTTGGCCAGCTGGACAGGCAGTGTCTGCAGGGGAACTGAGGTGCATGGCTCAGGGCCAGAAGCTGCCTGCAAGACCCTTGGCTCCACACTCACTTCTATAGAAACCTCTGGGACAAGTCACACCCATTTACACTCCTGGCCTCAGTGTAAATGCCTGGGCTCAAGCGATCCTCCCACCGCAACTTCCTGAGTAGCTGGGACTACAGGTGTATACCACCACACCCAGCTAATTTTTGCATTTTTTGTAGAGATGGGGTCTTGCTATGTTGCCCAGGTTGTAATGTTTTAATGTTTGTTTTTCCTAGCAGATTGTGAGGGCAGGAGGCAGGGATGACATAAAATAGACTTTTTTTTCTTGAGGCAGAGTCTTGCTCCATCACCCGGGCTAGAGTGCTGTGGCATCAGCGTAGCTCACAGCAACCTCAAACTCCTGGGCTCAAGCGATCCTCCTGCCTCGGCCTCCAGAGTAGCCAGGACTACAAGGTTCGCCACCACGCCTGGCTAATTTTTCTATTTTTAGTAGAGACTGGGTCTCACTCTTGCTCAGGCTGGTCTTGAACTCCTGACCTGAGGTGATCCTCTGGCCTAAGTCTCCCAGAGTGCTAGGATTACAGGTGTGAGCCATGGCACTCGGCCAGAGTAGACATTTAATAAATATTTGCTGAAGGACATTTCTCTAAACTCTGGCTTCTCTATTTATAAAACAGGGTAACAACATCCTCCCATTTAGTTTAAATAAGATAGTACCTCACAGTACCCAGCTTAGTCTGCAATGTAGTAGTAAGTGCTCATCATGCTACGGGCTAGCCTGATGGGGAGGATGAGCTCAGGGCTGAGAGTGAGGTTTGTAAGCTGTGAGGGGGTGGGTAGACCCCAGGGTGCAGTTGGTTCAAAGACTGAATATGTGACTCTGCCCTGATCCCAGCGTGGAGAACAGGCCCCTGCCTAGTTGCTCTCCTGGGAATCTGTCACCGCATGCCCCACTCTGGATTTGAATTTAGCTCTGCCAGTATGGCTTGGGGCACATCACTTTGCCTTTCTGAGCCTCGATGTTTCATTTTAAGATGGCCACTTAAAAGAATCCACCTTTCCAGCCCATGTCTCCATATTTCAAATTTTATTCCCCCTTAGAAACAAAATTACAAATAGTTCCTGGTCCCTCAAACTATGAGGACCCTGAGCACCAACAACATGCTGCGTGGGGAGGCCAGGAAGTAGCAGTCTTGGTTGTAAAAGGGCAGCCCCACGCCTTGTGGAGGAAGAGGAAGAGGCGCCACCAACTCCACACACCAGGGGGAACAGAGGGAGAAGGGTGTAGGGAAGGCTGGAGCTGGAGGAGAGGGGGAGGGGTTTGCAGTAGGCACTGCCAAGGGTGGTGTCACTTCCTGGGGAACTCAGGCCAGCCTGAGCAGGGGACCTGGGGACACCAATGCTGAGTGCATCAGCAGTGACGGCTCTGGTGCCCTGCAAGTGGGCTGCACCCTTGTGTATAAATTTGTCATTTAGTTGTGAAAGTGTTATGGCCACAGACAGAAAATCGGGCAAAAGGAGAAAAGGAAACCTCCCAGAGTCCCACCACCAGGGATTCCAACTCTCCCAGTCTTTTTAATTTCTTCTTCCTCTTCTTTTTTTTTTTTTACATCGTTGCCATCAAGCATTCTCTGCTTGGGAACACATTTCATAAGCAGTTCCTGTCTTTCTACTAGTTACACAGCACTTTTATCTGTGCTGCTACTTTTGGTCTGATATTTGTCCTTCTTCAATATAAGCAGGGCAGGAATTACTTCCATCTGATAGATGAGGAAACTGAGGCACAAAGGGTTGGAGGTTAGATTTCAGATGCCAAGGGCATCTGGATGGTGATTAAGGGGGTGTCTGGAATGGATTCTAATGAGATACAGTTTTTTGGCCTCTCTCTCAGGCTCCTAGGCCAACACACAGAGAGGAAACACAGCAGTGGGGGGAGGACAGAAAAGACAGTCTCAAAATTCTCATCTCAAAATATTTAATTTTGTTTGAAAAGGATACATTCCCAGCTTCCCTCCCCACCACATCGCTCTGGCCCACCAGCACGACACACTCGCACGCACACACGCACATAAGGCCGATGGGCTGCGGTCTGCTTCCGCCCTCTCCAGCTGGGAAGAAGGGATTTTTCTCTTGTCTCCTTCCCCCAACAAAGGTAAAGGAGAGAGGGGCCCACTGGAATGCCAGCTCCCAGGGGAGGTCACAGAGCCCCACGCACTCTTATCACATCACATGCACTTAGAAAAATAAAACCAAGTGGTGTTCTGGCATCCCCAACACCGTAAGATAGCAATATCCACCTGGAAGTCATCTTTGCCATTTTCTAGAAAAATTTATTGCACTTAATTAGCAGATGTTAAAGGGAGCTCTGGGGTGGAGCTTTGCCATGAAAACCAGAAGCTCCTCGGCCCTTTGTGTTGCAGGGAGCATAGCTCCCAGGGCCCTGGGTGGAGAGCTGCCCAGCACAAAGGGGCTCCCAAGCCTGCAGCCCTGCCCCAGGACAGAGAACTGTAGGAGCTGCCCGCCCAGGGCCACAGCAGCCCTCTCAGTAGGGTGACATGTACCCAAAGTCAAGGATCACTGCTAAGTGCCTGCGCCAACCTAAGGAGCCAGACAGGCAAACCCCTTCCTTCGGCCAAGAGTGAATTACCCAAGTCCTTCACAGAGTTGCCGTTGACCTTGAAAGCTCTCTTCCTGTCTAAATGAATACATGTCTCTATATACATTTATAATATGTATATTCTTGCAACGTTCCAGCTCATTCATGATTTGTCTGTTCTGAGGTTGTAGTGAGGCTGCCATGAATAAGCTGAAGACAGGACACTTAGGAAGTGGATGGCACTTCCAAGCCCGTCATGAACTCATGGAAAGCCAAGGTTAAGTCAGCTCCTCTAGCCTCCAGTGCTTTTTAGATGTCAAAGATCTGAGCACAGGAGCCTCAGTCTTCGGCTGTCAGCCCCAAGATGGAGAGGGCCCAGGAGGGAGTAAGAGAGACTCCCATTTCTGACGGAAACTGAGCAGGCACTGACCCTTTCCTCCTGCAAGGACTCAGTTCTTAGGCCAGGGGAGGAGACGACCTTACCTGAACACTTATCTTCCCTAAAATGTCCTCTATGGACATACTCTGTCCTGTCCCTACCAGGCTCCTGACTCAAAGGGACTCTTCTGAAAGAGTCCAATAGCCACACTCTTTCCAAGTAAGCACTTTGGGAAAGAACCCGCCACCCACTGCCTGGGGTGGGGGAGAAGGGGAGGGCACCAAACAGGCAGAAGGTGGGACAGAAAGGAGAGACATCAAGCCACCATCCTACCCACTAGGGTTGGAGTATGGACACATGGACACCATCCAGAGATTAAGTGTCCATCCTTTAAAAAAATAAAAGTGAGAAAACACAAACCATATACTTCTGGTCAAAGAAAATGAAGAGCTTTTAAGCTCAAGGCTCTTCTACCAATAACAAAATGAGAACTGCCCTCTTGGTGAATAGCCAGACCAGAGAGGGAGTGCCCAGAAGGGCGAGCTGCCCAGGGCAGGACACTGACATGCTGGATGCACCTGCCCTGTGTGGTTATAATAGAGTGAAAAGTGTGTACATGGTTTTTATAGAACCGCAAAGTAAAAGTCAGGGCCTGGAGAGAGGAGTGACCTCCCTTGGCCTCAGGGACCCCTGTGAAGTCCCCCGGAGAGGTGGGTGTACAGGTCCCTGGAGGGCCGTGGCATTCCCCTGGGGTGCAGGCCACAGCCTGGTCTTAACATCTACTATGAAAAGTCTTTAGAGGTCTGGCCTGGACTCTGAGCCACCACTTTAAATAAAGCCAGTGTTACATATGACAAAGTACGCCTGTCACCTCTGTCTCCTCTTCACCATGTGCTGCCTGCCCTAAGCAAATAAACACACCCATCTCAAGAGTGCCCAACTAGCCCAAATGAACAGAGGCTTCCATGGATTTCCTCAGTTAATCTTCTGGGCAGAGCAAAAGGATGAGTCCAGCCAGACACAAGAGAAAGGAGCAGCTGTGAGGCAGAGGAAGCCACAGCTGTGAGAATCCCTCCATGCCACGGCCAGGCGTGTGTGGGTGGCCCCCGTCTCCTGGGACCAAGACTGAGGGGACTCTAGGCCTGTGTAAATGTCCCAAAGCCTGCTATTCCCCAGGGGTCCACTGTGACCTTGGCAACACGACGAGCTGCCCTGCCCTGCTGACAGTCTCTGAGCAGCTCACACGGGAGGGATACTGAATCAAGAACTAGGAAGCCCTCTCTGCCCCAGGGACAGGGGACTCTGGCCTGGGCCACACTGGTGAGCAGAGCAAGAAAAAACAGGAGTTTCTCAAGAAACGTGCCCCAGCTCTCGTGCCCACAGTGTAAGGGGGCTGCCGAGGCCAGTTTTCTAAACACCACGAGGAAGCTGCATCCTGGGTCCAGGACATTAAAGCTTCCTAGATAAGAGGGGTTTTCCTTGTAAATCTACCATCTAAGATTGGTTATTGGGTGAAAAGAAAAAGCAGGCCCAGAGGCCCAGTCTAGTGGGACAAACAAGAGATTCAGGTGGCCTCCACAGGTGGCCTGGAGAGGAGGTGAAAAGTCCTCCCTCTGTGCTGGCAGCCAGGGCTCAGAGACCAGCCGCCCTGGGAGTCTCTCCCTCCACAGGCATGAAACGCAGAGAGGGCCAATCACCAGGGCCCCCTCCCTGGCTTCCAGACTTCAGAGCCGCAGGGGAATAGTGGTGCGGGGAATAAGAACGGTTGGGCGAACTCCTGCTGCAGGCTCCGGACTCAAACCCCAGCCCGGGCTGTGCAAAGACGCCGCTCCTGCGGCCTGCCACCCATGCAGACACTAAAGGAGGAGCCGGTTTGTCCTTCTAACTCCAAGGAAGATGGGAACTGATGTTTCTTTCAAAGACTTTCTGGAGAGGATGAGGTGCGTGACAGACACACCCCAAGTGGAAATGCGCCCTGCTACCTGAGAAGACATAAGGGTGACAACAATTACAACTCCTTCTGCAGAGACAGCCCTTGGCAGCCCAGGCCAGAGACTGAGGGAGAGTCAAGAGAAGCCTGAGTGCCCTGTGAAAGGAGGATTTGTACTCCAGAGGTCCCCTTCTGATTCAACCGGGACATCCAAGAATAGAAACTAAGGCCGATTCACCTGTCTACGCAGATTCTCTCACGCTCCCCACCGGCGAGGAGCCTGGCCCCCCAGGGAAGTCGCCTCGTGCGCCGCCCGTGTTATAATGAAGCTGAGACGTGAACGCTCCTGCAACAGGTGCGCCGCCACGCGCCCATGACGAGTCATAAGTCTCCACGTGTGTGAGGGGTTTCAGGGAGCCCCCAGGCAGAGGTCTGAGGTGCAAGCAGTGCCCCGCCCGGGCGGTGGGCACAGGTTACAAGGGCCCGTACTTGGTCTCGTACTTGGACACGATGGTCTTGCACTTGCCCACCTCCTTGCGAAGCTCGGCCACCTCCGTCCGCAGGGCTGTGTTCTCCTTCTCCAGGAAGGCCGCCCGGATGGTGATCTGATTTTCTTTCAGGCGCCGGGCGTCCCGCGACCGTTTAGCAGCCACATTGTTCTTCTTGCGTCTTGTCCAGTACTTTTCATCCTGCGGGGAAGTGCCCTCTGTGGGTTGCGCGTCTTTCCCATGAGAGAACCCATCTTTCCCCTCCCGCCACCCGATTCCCCTCGAAACTCATCTGGGCTGGCCAGAACTGAAGCTGGGAGCCGAGGGAAGAGGCAGCACATGCAGAGGCACACGGAGGGGAACTGCCCCCTGGGGCGGGTGGGAATGAGAAACAAAGTCCTTCAGTGGGTTACAAGGTGGAGGGAAGGAGACCCACCTGCTGGTAGCTGACTGTGTGCTACCACCTACACCCTTGCCTCATGTACATGTTCTGGTTGTGGCTAAGGGCCTGTAATGTGGGTCTAGTCCCCTGAGTTCAAATCTTGGCTCTGCAAGATTACTAGCAGTGCAACCATGCCAGACCTTAGCTCTCAATGTTTCAGGTCCCTTATCTTTACAATGAGAACTAATAGCTGTAACTACTTCATAGAGCTGTTTGAAGATTAAATGTGTTAATATATAAAAAGTACTTACAACCATGCCTGGCCTACAGTAAGTACCATACAAATGTTTACCATTATCATCATTCATTATCATTAAAGTCTCAGAAACCTCCTTGAGAGGCAGGTTCAGTTCCCATTTTGCACATGAGGAACCTGAGGTACAGCTAGGTCACATGTGGCAAAGTGGGGTTTGAACCCAGGTCTGCCTGACTCCAAAGCTTTGGATGAAAAGTCCTTTCAGTAAGTTTTTCATGCGTTAGGATGGAGAAATGGCAGCATTCCCTCTTCCTACCAGTTCTTACAGAGCCATGAGCTTGAGAGCTGCTTGCTCATCCCTGGGGATGGCAACATAGAAGCAATCTTTTGTCCTTCAAAGCAAGGACTTGTTCAACCACGGTTCCTGAGGTCTAGTGAGCTCTTGCCCAATGGCTGGGCTAAAGCCAGGGAAGGAACATCAACAGGAGGAACATTAACACAGCTGATGGCCTGGGCCAGGAGAGAGAAACTACAGGGAGTCACACTGGGGCCAAATGCCACCTGACTCCCTTTATTTCTACCAAATTGCTGCAGTATGTGGCTCTGTGCACAGAACTCATGTTTCTATACAAAGTTCACAAAGAGGGAGGGTTCTCCAGATAAGGTCAAATGTGAGGAAGCCTAGCCCCTCAGCTACTGAACCAATGTTTCAGCTTTACTTATAAAGAATACCAGGTTACCTTCTGCTCATCGGGGACAAAGACCTTCTTGGCCTTTTTGATCATGGGCTGGGGCTTCAGGTCCTCCTCTGCAAACTTGTGCTTCCGAGGGTTGAAGAGCTCCCCACCTGGCACACTGGAGAGAACCAGGTCAGCAGGGTCAGGATTGAAGTTCACATCCACCTCCACACAGTTGGGATCAATGGGACTGGGAGTCTCCCTCTCCTTTTCCAGGGAAGATTCTGAAAGACACAGAGGCAGGTGGTCTTGAAGCAGCCCACTGCACAAAGAAGACTCACATCACAAACCCAGATACCTGCTTGAATCTCAAGGTTGCAAAAACCACTGCCACTTAGGGGGAAGAAAACAATAGCACCAGCCCCTAGGTCAGACTGGCACATGTAGTTCAATTCAACAATGCAAATGTGGAAAGAATTTTTCCTTTTAGGAACAGAAGAATGCTGGAAAGAAACAGAGGCCCTTGAAAGACAGGATTTTCCAATTGTTTTCCACCCCCCGAAATGTTAAGCAAAACATTAAATCATTATACCCCCTTAACTTCCTGTGATTTCAAGTTCTTAAGTAATGAGAAACAGCTGAATCTCTCTGTGAACTCCAATGGGTTAGGGACAAACTGAATAATGGAAATGGGCTCCACTTTTGAGTCCCTGAGATGTGTCAGTCACTGTGCTCATTTAGTTTTTTTTTTTCCTTTTTGGTAGAGACAGGGTCTCGTTCTTGTTCAGGCTGGTCTCAAACTCCTGAGCTCAAGCAATCCTCCTGCCTCGGCCTTCCAGAGTGCTAGGGTTACAGGCGTGAGCCACTGTGCCCAGGCATCATTTAGTCTTATGACAACTTTGAAAGGAAGATGGGTGTTAACTCTATTCTACAGATGAGGAAATTAAGGCTCAGAGAAATGAAACAATTTTCCTAGGGTTACACAGATGATAAGTGACTGAATGAAAATTTGAACCTTGGTCTAGCTGACTGATTCTTTGTTCTTCCCTGCCCCATCTGGCTGCCGCTTTATAGCGGACATTGGATTAAAGCCACATTCAGAATTCAAAGATTGTGTGTTATCAGAGATAAGTTATATAAAAAAAACAATACCTTTGGCCAATTCATTCAATGCCACTGACAGGAGTACATAAAATAATTATTTAGTCAACAGATATTTATTGAACACATACTATATGCCATATACTGTCCTGACAAAGACAAAACAGTATAACAAACAAGTAAAAATCTCTGCCTTCATGGAATGTTGATCTCGTGGGGAAAACTGAAATTACACAAGATAAATATAAAATATCTGTAAGAATGTTAGATGCCATGTGGATATTTGGGAGTCAATTTCAGCGTGAATATCAAGTGCAAAGGCCCTGGGGTAGGTCCTTGGCCGGTATGTTCAAAGAACAGCAAGAAGGCCAATGTGGCTGGAGTGAATGAATGAGAAGGGAGAATAAAAGGATGAGTCTGGAACAGAAAATGTTGCGCCTTTAATCCCAGTAAAGCAGTGGTTTTCACTAGGGGGTAGTTCTGCCTTGCAGAGGATATCTGGCCACATCAGGACTGAAGGGAGTGCTACTGGCACCTAGTGAGTAGAAGTTAGGGGTGCTGCCAAACATCTTACAGTGCCCAGGTCAGTCTCTCCTCCAACCCAAACCAAAAATTATCTGGTCGAAATGTCAATGGTGCTGATTTTGACTCACACCCTGAAATGGGAAGCCATGGGAGGGTTCTGAGCAGAGGCATGACACAATCAGAGTTAGGTTTTAACAGGATCACACACATCAACTATTAGAGGGGATTAATTTCAAAGAGGTCTGGGCATCAAAGGAGTGAATGGCCAGGGACTGATGTTACTGTAGAAATACACGGGCCTGCCAAACCCCATACCTGCGAGACAAACAGCCAAGGTATCTACCACATGAAAATGCTGTTCAAAGTGATTCTATGTCTGGGTGCCCTTCAGCAGCAACGAAATGCCATGATGTGGTTAAGTTTCAGGGACAGGACAAGAGAAAGCCCCAGGAAATAAAACGGGACAATTTGCAAAGAGTGCATAAAAAAGAGGCTTTGGGGGACAAGGTTTCTGAGGAATCCCCCATTCCCAGTGGATAGCTCTGTGAACCAATTCTAGCAAATGACTCTAAGACCTTAAAATTACTCTGCTGGAGGAAGAGGGAAAGGTAAAATAGATCTCTTAGTAATATGCCTGAAACATTATTTTCTGAGGTCCATCACATTACAAAAGATGTCAAAATTAAAATTAAAAGCTGACAACTAGAACTCCAATACCTTGCTGATGGGGGGTCTAAATGGATATGACCACTTGTATACTACTTGGCAGTATCTACAAAAGCTGAATATATGCATGTCCGAGGATCCAGCCATTCTATTCCTAAGCAAATGCCCAAGAGAAATGCATACATATATTTATCAAAAGATATGCCCATGAATGTTCATGGCAGCACTATTCATAACCCAAACTAGAAACACCCCAAATGTCCTTCGACTGTAGAATGGATAACCTGTGGCATGCTCATACAATGGAATACTATTTAGCAATGAAAATTAACGAAGTATTGCTACATATAACAACATAGATGATTTTCACAAACATAAAGTTGAGTGAAAGCCAGATACAAAAGAATACATATTACTTGTGCCTTTTCTATAGAGGGAATTGAAACATTAAGAAAAGGAATTCTACTTTCATTCCTACCATATGTATAAGTCTTCAATATAAATTTTACTTCATTTTTATTGTGATTTTTTTCTGTTAAAAGAGTATTCCAAAAATATATTCTGTAAAATTTTTTGTTAGTGTAAAGAGATTCTGATGCCCACATAATTTACATGTATACTATAAAGCTAGCTATAGAAAGCTATGAATGCTCTGGGAGGCCAAGGCAGGAGGATCACACAAGGTCAGAAGTTTGAAACCAGCCTGAGCAAGGGCAAGACCCCGTCTCTACTAAAAAAAAATAGAAAGAAATTAATTAGCCAACTGAAAATATATAGAAAAAATTAGCTGGGCATGGTGGCACATGCCTGTA
>VBSM01003169.1:31469732-31499036 GCA_008086735.1 Cheirogaleus medius | reverse complement strand
CGTCCCCTGATTGGAGCCTGCTGGAGTCTGTGTCGGAGGCCTCCTTCGGCTGCAGCCCCAGCCCCTCTACCAGGTGTGTCCTCTTCGCCACCCTTTCTATAACCCCCGCCTTCTCCCGGAGCTCCGTATCCTTTCCCTCCAGTCCCAACCTCGCAACCTTCTGGCTGCGCCACCGGAGGGAGGCGGGGCTGCTCGCGGACGGGGTGGCCAAGGCAGCCTATCCGAGAGCCCGCTCGGGCTGCGCGGAAAACCCCCCGCGGGTCACGTGGAGCCGCAGCCGAGGCCATTCGCGTGGGGAGGGGGAAGAGGAGGACGGCGCGGGAACAGCCAATGGAGGGCGAGGGCGGGGCCCGGGGCGGTGCACGAGGCGCCGCACGTGCGGGGTTGCGGCGGGGTTGCGGCGGGGCTGGGCGGGGAGGAGCAGGGAGGGGCGGGCCTGTTTTTGCGCGAACTCTGCCCAGGGTCGTGAGAAGGGGAGGTGAAGCCCAGTCCGCGCTTTTCCTCCTTCGCGACCCAGAGGTTGCCTGAGGGCAGAGCGGCTGACGGCGACCTGCCGAGCCTTGGGCTGGCCGGAGCAGGCTTTGCCGCCGCCGAAGTGGGGTGTCAGGTTGCCCACTGATCCCGGGTTTCTGGCGCGGGCGTGGCGGCCAGATAAACACTCGCGTGGAGGGAGCATTCTTGAGGCCCAGCCCTGAGCCGGGGCCTGGCGCACGCTTCCGTCCTCCCACTTACTAGCTTGTGACCTTGGGAAAGTCCAGTTGCTTCACTTGGGCTTGTTTCCTTGGCCATAAAATCAAGAGGTTGGGCGAGATCATCTCTACAGTCACAGACAGCTCTGATTGTTCCTTTCTAAGGCTTGCCCTTCTTTTATCTAGGGGAAAGAAATCTCTTTTACACAAGGTAAAGATCCCACATCCTCTGGGAGAACCACCTCTTCTCTTAAAATATAAATACTCCCTGGGAGCTCCTCAGGAAACCTGTAGAAATGTAAAATGTGGAAGGGTACACAAAGGTAAAGACGTTATGGGAAGCTGCTCCTAAACAGCGCTCAGAACTTTATATAATACAGGTCGTAACTCTGCTTCAAACCCAAACAGCAGTAGCCTCTCCCCGCATACTCCCAGAGGACAGAGACTGGCTTGTTTACCCTGTATCCCTCCACTGGCCAGGGCCTTCTAGTAGTGTCGGTTGGGGGGATGGTAGAATGGCAGTCCTTGGTTCAGGGGGTAGATGACCCAAACTCACAGCTAACTAAAAGTTGTCAAACTGATGCAATCAGAATTTTGCTGGGAGTTGACCAAAAAAAAAAAAAAAGGTTGGGTAGCTGAGCGGGCCTGGAAAGCAAGCGATCTGAAGGACTTTAGGTAGTGGTAGGGACAAGATGGTGGAGTCTTACTCCAAAATCCAAGTTCTCACTGCCACTCTAATGACTTTGGTCATTTTCTGAATCTCATGCCTCCAACTAATGGCTTTACCTCTCCAGGCTTCCTTTTCCTTACATGTCAAATGGAAAAAGAGCAGGCTTTGTTATACCTTATGGGGTTTCCATGAGCCAGTGTGTGTAAATGTACAACTGCAAACCTGCAACAAATGGTAGTTTTCATAATTTTACTAAAACTGTGATGGGTACAAATCCATTGGTTGGAGTATCCGTTATCTCAGAGACTAACACAATGCCTGCACACTCTCACTTTAGTAGAAATAGTCAATTGTGTACAGAAAATCTGTTGTGTTGTAGAATTGTTAGTGTGAATTCTGTATGTGGCTAAACTAAGATATGTTTAGGAGAAACTAACCTAGAGGTTTTAGAAACAAAATTCAAAGGGCATTCCAAGGAAATGGGTTAAAATAATGTAGGAAGCTTTAAAACAAAAAAAACCACCCCAGCTAGTTTGGCCATGAGAGACTTGCTGGGTTAGAGTTAATTGTATATTTTTTGTGGCTAATGTGACATTATTGTAGGGGGAAATATATTTCAACATATTAGAGTAGGATTAATAACATAACAATGGAAGGTTAGAACATTTGTTTACGACAAAGATGAGATGTAGTAAGAGGAAGTAAAGATTGAGATTTTCTTTTTTTTAGTTATAGTTATCCACAATGAATATGCCTATGCCACCCATCACCCAGCCTGGAGTAACTAACCTAACGCAAGTGACACTGGTGAGAAATGAGACTAGCAGGTTAGGGCTTCACAACTCAGTTTTGATTCTGTTCTCTGTTCGTGTACTGATACTCCCCAGAGAGGGTTTTTCCTCCTGGATAACCAAAGGGTAAATGGTATATCACAAATCGTGTGTAGGGGGAGCATTACAAACACGTTCTCTCTTGTGCTTAATTGCAAGCTGTGAGGTTAGCTACATTGCCGCCTTGCAGTGGACAGCATGCTGCTGGAGGCAGCAGCCATTCTGTTTTCTTTATCTCCACCTGGCCCAAGAAGAGCCACAGCAGCCTCTCTCTGCCATCTCCTGTCAATAAAGTGAAAATAATGGAGTGATCTTGTCCCTTCTCTTAGTAGAAGAATAAATGTTGTGAGAAGTGATCAGCTAAGTTCCATGGTTCTTGTGAACCCTACAAACTCTGTAAGGAGAACATGTTATTATTAATATGTGGTTAAGACTTTAAAGATAGGAAGTATACCTTAGTATTCTGTAGTGACAGGTTTTCAATACAGTGGTTTCTTGAGGGACGTGGACAGTGGTGACTTTGTGGGCTTGGGAGGCTAGCCTGGGTAGAGTCTCCCCTTGGCCACTGACCAGCCATGTGGCCTTGGGAGAGTGACTTCTTCTGTCTGAGCCAGAGATGGCCCTGCCTACCTCACAGGGTGGTTGTGAGGTTTATATGTTATCAGCAATGTCAAGTGTGTGCCCAGAACAGGGTGCAGTGCGAAGTGGGTGGGTGCCCACCCTTCCCCTTCCCTTCAGGTTGTATCAAGTCAGGAGTAGAACTATTAATATTTTGGGTGTGAGGACAAGACTGTAGGGCTGAAGGTAGGTTTGGAGTCTAAGCTAAAGATGAGTCAGGATATGAAATACCCATTTTCCAGAGCTGGATTGACTTTAAATTCTACTCGTTACTGTTCCAGAAACCTGCTACCCAACCCAAGTTAAAAACTTTATTCAATTGAGCATATGCAGAACAAATGATTTTCATTAAGCTTTTTGCCAATCTGGATTTTTAAAAACTTATTTATTTATTTATTGGAGACTGGGTCTCACTCTGTCACCTAGGCTGGAGTGCAGTGGCTCCATCATAGCTCATTGCAGCCTCAAACTCCTGGCCTCAAGCAATCCTGTGATTCTCCCACCCCCAGCCTCCTCTGTACCTGGGACTACAAGTATGGACCACTGTGCCCTGCTCAGATGATTATTATTTAAACTGGAAGTTTAGAGGAACTAAAACTCCAGCATGGGAGCTTTTGACCAGATACCCCATAATCATCTCTTTGGCCATATATTCAGCATTTAGGATAGCCCCACTCCATCTTCTGACTTCCTGAAAAATGAGACATGGGCCTGGGATGTGTAATGGCAGGACAATGATAAGGCTTCTACTGAGCTCCAGCAAAGCCCGGTTATCTGTGTCCTCTGCCAATACCAAATGCAGGAGAGCACGATGTTTTGTTCAGGGTTATAACTCAGTAAATATTTGTTGGCTTGCTTTGTTGGTGGTGCCAGTAGGAGAGTTGACAAAACCTTTCAGAGCCAAGTTATATACATTTGGAGCATTATTATCAGTAAATAACAGTATTGTGTTTGATCCACAATTGAGCCAGGAATAACAAACATGAGCCATCCTTAAGGCAAGTCCCCTAGCACTAGCTATGCCAACAACTCTCCTTTCTAGCCCACATACCTGTGGCTGCAAAATTCTGGGCTCTGGTTTGTATGTTGGTCTCGGTGTGTTCCAGGGGAGAAGTGGTAGGTGGAGGCTCTTTACTAAATTCTTGCCCATCTCTTCAGTACTCTTGAGAGTACTGGTTTCCTATTTGGCTTGCATTTTGTCCACACCCGGAGTTTAGATTACAGGTGGAGAGCTGCCCCAAGAGTGCTACATCCAGGGAGAAGCCCTCACCTCCAGCCTCTGTGACAACTCAACAGCCGCTACCTGACAGCCACAGTTTCTCCAGTAGAAGCCTGGAGTAGGGTGTGGGCTCTGGAGCCAGACCACCAGGGTCGGTTACCTGCATCAGCTACAGTTGACCCTTGAACAACACAGGTTTGAACTGCATGGGTCCACTTATATATGGATTTTTCCCCATAAATGTTACACCAAGCGTGCCTCCCTCTTCTGCCTCCCCTTCCACTTCCTCCACCTTTTCTCCCTCTGCTACCCCTGAGACAGCAAGATCAGCCCCTCCTGTTCTTCCGCTTCCTCAGCCTACTCAACGTGAAGATAATGAGGAAGACCATCATGATGATCCATTACCACTTAATGAACAGTAAATGTATTTTTTCTTCCTTATGATTTTCTTAATAACATTTTCTTATTTCATTGTGAAAATATATGTAACATACAAAATATGTGTTAAACAACTGTTTATGTTATCCATAAGGCTTCTAGTCAACAGTAGGCTATTAGTAGTTAAGTTTTTGGGTAGTCAAAAGTTATACTCAAGTTTTCGACTGTGCAAGGGGTCAGCACCCCTAACTCCTGTTGTTCAAGGGTCACCTGTACTTCCTTTGTATCCTTGGGCAGGTAACTTAACTTTTGTGTGCCTGAATGTCTGAAGTAAATGAGTCAGTTTAGGCACAGTGCTGAGGACAGCACATGGCACATAGCAAGTGCTCAATTAATGTAAACTCTTACCATAATTCCATCTTAGGTGGTTCTGGGGATACCTCATTCCTCCTCACCTTACACTTTCCCCTGGAATAGTGGCAGTGGGTGGGACCTTAAAGACTGGGAGGTGACAACCTCACTCTTCTTTATGACCTTCAAGGCCCTGCAGCCTCACCCTTGTGGGTCTCTACAGCCTCACCTGTACTTCTCTCCCCTTTGCTCACCTTCTGAAGCCACAGTGGCCTTTTTTATTTTTTATTTTTTAGAGACAAGGTCTCGCTATGTTACCCAGGCTGGAGTGCAGTGGTTATTCACAAGCACGATCATACCTCACTACAGCCTCAAACTTCTAGGCTCAAGTGATCCTCCCGCCTCAGCCTGGGAGGATCAAGGATCAAGGATCAAGTCCCGCCTCAAGCTGGGACAACGACATGTGTCACAGTACCTGGCCACAGTGGCCTTTTATTTGTCAGACACATTTCATCTTTCCTACCCCAGGAAAGGGCCTTTGCAAATGCTGTTCCCACAGCCTGAAATGTCCTTGTGTAGCTGGCTCTTCCTCACCCTCCAGGCCTCAGCTCAAATGTGCACCCCCGAGAGAAGCTGGTCTTGACCCTCTGAATGCTGTCTTCCCCGCTGGAATGCAAACACCAGGGCAGCAAGGACAGTGTTCCTCTCATTCACCCCTGAGCCACAAGCACAGCAAATGCTCAATAAGCAAAAGATGAATGATCAGATGGCCAAGAGGCGCTGCCCTGAGACGCGGTTTCAGAGACCAGGGAATCCTGTGGGTACCATGAGCCTGGTAGCGGGAGGAACTGGGTTTGTATCCTTTGACAGCTGTATGGTCTTCCCGTCTCTGAACAACCATCTTCGCATCTGTAGAGAGGGTATTGAAACCTCCCTTGCAAAGCCATTGCACAGACAGTGATGTAGAAGTACGTAGCAGTTCCGGCACATGCTCAAGAGACAGTGGCTGTTAGCACTAGGAGTCATTCCTTTAGCAGCCTAGCTCTGGGTCAGGCCTGATGCAGGCCCAGCCAGGAGGGGCACTCCTGGACGCTGGCCTCAGTGTCTGGTACTTGGTGAGAGTTAGTGTCTCACATTTCTCTGATTGGTGAGGGGGGATAAACAGAGAAGGCGGCTCTGGAAGAAAAGAGAGGCTGGTCCACATACTGTCCCTGAGAGTAGCCAACCTCAGTTCCTTTTCTCACCAGAAGAACGGGGAAAATACACCATTCAGAAGGTGGTAGTGAGGAGTAAATGAGCTAACAAGTCCAGCACATAGAGGGCCCCCTTCTCTTTCCTCTTCCCTGAAAGCAGAGGCCACAGTTTCTCAGTTTTGGTGTGGCTCCCCCAGGCTGTGAGAGGAGGCAACCACATGGACCTCTGCTAAGACTAAGCTGGGGGGTGGGGCAACCCAGGCTGCACTGAGCCTGCCCTCTCAGCCCATTTCCCTCCCCCCACCGAGAGGACAGTACTAAGGCCCCTCCTCCTGTACCCCTGTCTCTGCCCCAGCAAGTCCCGAGGAGATCCTGCCTGTTATTATAAAACTAGCTCTCCTGTGCGGGGCCAATGGCATATGCCCCTAGGAGCCTCAGCGCACGTTTCCAAGGAGACAGCGTGTGTGTGTGTGTGTGTGTGTGTGTGTGTACGCAGAAATTTGTAACCTCCAGTTCTTTAAAGGAAGGTGGAAAGAAGGCAGTGAGGGTCAGATTGCAAGTGTGATGTAGGTGGAAGGAGCATAATGCCAGGCCAGGCTACTCTTTGTCTTTCATAGAGAAAACAGCATGGCACTTCACAGTTTGCAAACACTTTCACTAGGATAACTCATTTAATCCTGGTGACAAGCTTGTGAAGCGGGTATTCTTTCTCCCCTTTTTACAGACTGGAGGTAGAGAGAGATAGGTCAAGGATTCCTGAGCAGCCAGCAGCAGCTTCAGGATTCATATCCTGTCTGTGATTGTAAGTCCCTGCCATCTTCCCAGGGCCACGCTGTCTTGTCCAGAGGGGATTCTGGTTTAGGAGTGTCCCAGATTGGCACCTTGCCTGCCAAGCTCAAATCCAACACCTTGTTCGGCCTTTGAATGTGTTTTCCTACTTCACAGAAAGGAGGCCTGAATGACCAAAGATGGCAGGAAGATGGGGGGCACGTCTAAGCACAGCCAAACTCCATGGGGTGAGGGAAGGATGGGGTGTAAAGAGCTGGTATTAACAGTATGGTTTATAGACACAGGGTCTTCCCAGAAGCTAGAGAAGAAGGAAGTGAGACATGGAGTGAGCAGTCTGGAATGGAATCATCTCTTGGAAGAGCATCCTTGGGAGACAGGGTGGGAGTGAAGACAAGAAGAGTAGTCTTTAGGGATCAGGGCCCAGAGACACAGAAGGGAAACTGAGTCAGGGCTTGGGGCACAGATCCACCCTTTTGCTGGACATGGATTGCTCTGCCCAGGGAAGATAGTTGAACTCCTGGGACATGGATTTCTCTGCCCAGGGAGAGAGCCGCCAGGCAGCCATTATAGCCTGAAGCCAAGGGAGTCTGGAGTCTGGTCAGCTCTGCTGGAGAAATTCTGCTTACCTAGAGACAGGAAAGAGGCAGAGGTCTGTGCAGACTGGGCGGTGAGCCCCAGCACCGAAGGGGAGAGGGACCCCATGTTTGGGTCTCAGGGACTCTCTTTGAACTGGAAAGTGGAGGGGGAGGCTGCAGGGAAGACAAGAGTCTGAGGAGAGCACACCTGGAATTTCTCACACTCCTCATGGCTTTCCTCTGAAATTCCCTCCCACTGAAGCCAAGATGTGCTTCGCACATGACCTAAATGTGTGCTGAAGCACAGCCATTGGGCTGGAGGAAGAAGAGAAAGTGGGGAGTGGGGAGTGTTCTAAGGAGAAACCTGTCCCCTTTCACACTGGACAAGGAGCAGCGGAAAGTCCACCAGAGCGAAGGCACGCGACCCTGAGGGCACGCCTGCTTTCTGGGGCAACTGGCCTCTGCTGTCTTTCTCCACTGCGGTTTGAAGCTGGAGCAGTGGGAGGTGGGAGAGAAGCTGCTTCAACAAGAACTTTTTAGGCCGGGCGCGGTGACTCACGCCTGTAATCTTAGCACTCTGGGAGGCCAAGGCGGGTGGATCACTTGAGCTCAGGAGTTCGAGACCAGCCTGAGCAAGACTGAGACCCCATCTCTACTAAAAATAGAAAGAAATTAGCTGGACAACTAAAAATATATATAGAAAAAATTAGCTGGGCGTGGTGGCGCATGCCTGTAATCCCAGCTACTTGGGAGGCTGAGGCAGGAGGATCGCTTGAGCCCAGGAGTTTGAAGTTGCTGTGAGCTAGGCTGACGCCACAGCACTCTAGCCCAGGCAACAGAGTGAGACTCTGTCTCCATAAAAAGGGAACTTTTTAGGCACTTTCAAGACTGTTTAAAATTCCAGTTCTGCATGGTGGGTGTTCTTTCTTTCCGCCACGGTATATTGCTTTTCAGGTAGATATTTTTATTTTTATAAATGATCTGGCCAGTCTGGCAGCTTTTGTTGGGGGCACTAATGTGACTGAATTCTTTGTGCCCCCATTATCCCCTTGCCCACCCAGTTGGCTGCAGGCATCTGTCAGTCCCTCATGTTTCTGACCCTCAGATGGCACGTGAAGGAATAGGAGGTGGCCTGAGGCTCTGGCCCTTGGACCTACCCAGCCCTATCTGACTGACTAAGCCTCAGCCGGAGCTTGAGCACTCGGCAAAGCTCTGCCTGAAGCCTCAGGCAAGCCCCCTAAGTGCTGGGCCCTAACTCCGTCCATCCACAGTGAGGGATGGGGACTTTTTAGCTGTCGCAGGGCTCTGCACCCCAGCTGGGAGCCAGGGACTAGCAGCTGCTGCCACACTTCAAAAGCCTTGTTATCCTCATCCTAGGAACAGTGCCCTGAGTCGCTCCCAAGAGCCCTCTGCTGCCCGGCTGGAAGCCCTGCCCTCCTGTGCATGCAGGGGCCTCCGGGGCACCTGAGTAGGGCCAGAAGGGGGCAGCACCACCTTCCCTGGGTGCCTTGGCCAAGAAGGGAACCCTCCACCTTAGCCTTTGGAAAGCCTTCCAGCTTTGCCCACCTACACGGGCCACTCAGAGATGGCAAAGAAGTTACCTGCGGCCTGTTTGTGGGTGTGGGCTCCAACTGGGGGCTCATCCCTTGGGCTAAGCTGCAGAGGGCTTCCCTGAGGGGTGGACTTCTCCTTGTGGGCAGCTGGTGTCCCAAGTGCTCAGGGGTCACAGGAGCTCCTTCTGTGATCCTCACCTCAGAGGGTGGCTTGGACTGCCCCCAGCATTCAAAACCGCAGGGTGTGGCCTAAGGGGCCTGTGCCCGACGCACCATGAGAGAGCCCATGGGGGGCCCTGCCCTGAGCTCTGGGAATGACCTTCCTCCCTCAGACACTGTCTCTGGAGGGACAGAGCCTGCTGCTCCTCCTTGCCTGACTTAAAGGCAAGCCCACACCAGCTCCAGAGGGATGCAAGGCGGCCATGGGCTGTTGTGTCTGTCCTCTGATTCCAAAATTTGGCAGTGGGCTAAGAGAGTCCTGTGGAAGGAATTCCTGCAGGGACAACCAGGGCCGCCTGGGATGAGCTATGCGAGGTGCCAGCACATCAGGATGAGGGAGAGGCCTGAGAAAGGTCCCTTGAGGGGATGCCTCTGCGACTCAGGCCGCAGAGGCCCGCCGGCCCTCTGAAGGCAACGAGGAGCTTGAGCACTGAGGGCCCAGGGGGTGCGCCCCTGACATCTTGCAACAAAAGAGATTTGGGGAAATATTTATCAGGACTCTCCCCAAAACCTGGCCTTGGGTTTCCCAGGCAGGACCTGGGAGACACCGGGTGCCGGCCGCTGGGTCTGCCCCTCTGTCCACGCCCCCCTCCACCCTCCCGCGCTGCCGTGTTTGCTTGTGGTATCCTAGGAGCTCGGGCCTTCCAGCCTCGTGGTCCTGTTACATAACAGCTTCCATCCCATCCGTGAGTTCAGCCCTCCGGCGGGTGAGCGGGGAGCCTCTTCTCTAGACACGGGCTCCTGCTGCCGGAATCCACAGTCTCCTCTGCCACCCCCAACGTGCAGAGGGAGGGAGCTTAATGAGTGGTGAGCATCCAGCTGGGTTCTTTCAACAGGGCCCTCTGTCTTGTCCTTGTCCCACATGAGCACAGCACCTGTCAGTGGCCACACACTGGCCACGGCTTCCCAAAGCCAGCAGGCCTGGAGGGCAGCCCCAGAGTTGGTGAGGCCCCCACAAGTCTCCCCAGTCCCTCTCTGCACCGTGGCCCTTCCTTCTGCACAGGGGAACCAAGGGCAGACCCCTGCTGTGGACCCTCCCTAGCCTGGAGATGCCTGTCCTGCCGCTGTACCTGTGGCTGTCCCCATCCCTTGGGCACCTGGGCAGCCAGCCAACGCAGACCACCTGTGCTCCTACCTGTCCTCTTCTCTGGCCAAGGAAGAGAGTGCTCCAGCAGGGACTTGAGGACCTCAGGCATGTCCATGGCAGGGGCCACTCCGAACTGGTTGCAGCTCAACACGGCCCAGCGGGAGGTGCTTGCCTGGGGGAGTTCAGAAGCAGCTGGAAAGGCAGGGGCTGGCCGTGCTGCAGGCTAGGGAGGCAGGCGGGGTGGGAGCCTGAGGCAGCCAATGGACAACACTGGCCCGGCACACCCGTCCACCCCCGGCTCGGCCACCTGCCAGCTCCGCCAGCTCAGGCTGCAGCCAGGCCTTCCCTTCCCGCTGCTTGGCAGGGCGGTCCTGGCCCTGTGCCAGCTGCAGCACGTGGAGCCACTGCGCCAATCCTCTGACAGAGAACTCGGCCTGTTATCTAACTTTGGGAAGGGAAGTTCTTCCCCAGGCTGGGAGCCGTAACCAGGGCTGCCAGGTGAGAACGGTTAGCTCCACACCCACAGCAAGCATGCCCTGGCACACAGGGGCAGTGGAGCCCTGGAGCCCCAGGCACAGTGGGGAGCAGGGTGTGCCATGGAAACCATCAGGGCTGGGACTTGAGGCCACAGGAAGAAAGGATGACAGGCAAGACCAGCGTCCCAGGAAGCTCAGCACAAAAGATACTCTGTGTTGGTACATACAGGGACAGCAATGGGCATCATGCCCTCACAAGCGAGCTTGTGAGCCTTGAGGGGTTGTGGCATGTTTTCATGGTGGTGTATGTGCCATGCACATGAGCCCTACAAGGCACACCAGTTGCATGTGGCATGCCTAACTGGGGCTTTATACTATCTGCAGAGCCTGAAGTCTGTTCCCCAAAGGGAAATGATAAAACCTGCTGCCTGAGGTTCTTCGGTCTTCCAGCGGGGAGGGAGAGAAGAGGCAGGTGCCACTGAAAGGGAGCAGCTCGGCAAGCCTGGCTCAGGTTTGTCCTGATGTCCCAGCTGTTCAGGTGGCAACTGGTTGTTTGCTAGTCCCCTCCCTTGACCTCCCACCAGCACACTGTCTGTCCTCGGTGGTACTCAGGCTTCTTGAGTGTTGTGGGTGATGCCAAGATTCTGCATGTCTACCTAAGGCCAACATCAGAGCAAAGCCAGACCTGGCCAGGGGATGTCAGGTTCTTGATTCTGCCATACACTGATGTGGGATCTTGAACAAGCTAGGCAGTAATTCTGGGTCTCAATTCCAAAACTACTCAATGCAGTAACCTTTAAGGCAGCAGTCCCCAACCTTTTTGGCATCAAGGACCGTTTTCATGGAAGACAATTTTACCATGGACCGGGGCTGGGGGGAGTTTGGGATGATTCAAGTGCATTACATTTATCGTGCACTTTATTTCTATTATTACATTGTATTTAATATATATTGAAATAATTATACTCTGACATTTAATTAAACTCACCACAGTTTGGAGCCTTCTGCTCTAAGGTTCCTTTCAGCTCTAATTCTATAGTTCTGAAGGTGCAGGTTAGATGCAATAAGCATTTGGTTTTCTGCACTGTAGCTGATTTCTACGCAGTCCTTTGCTGTTTTCCAAAATTTCATTTTGCACAGAATCAAAAATGCTCCAGGAACCCCTTCTGGCTTCTCCCCTTCCCAACTACCCCCAGCTTATCCTCTAATTACCCTCCTTTCCTCTGTAGTAACCATCCCCAAATTATGTTCTTTTCCCAAATTAATTAAAAATTAATTTTAGGAAGGGGGAGGAGAGGATGGGCAAAAAGCTACCTAACGGGTACAGTGAACAATATCTGGGTGACGGGTACTCATAACCATGACTCAAGCATTATAAAAGCAATTTATGTAACCAAAATACCAAGATTGTTTGTACCCCATAATACTTAGAAATAAAAAAATTAATCTTAATTTTTGAATCTAAAAAATAGTATAGACCAGGCGCTGTGGCTCACACCTATAATCTTAGCACTCTGGGAGGCCGAGGCGGGAGGATCACTTGAGGGCAGGAGTTTGAGACCAGACTGAGCAAGACCCTGTCTGTACTAAAAATAGAAAAAATTAGCTAAGCATGGTGGCATGCGCCTGTAGTCCCAGCTACTCAGGAGGTTGAGGCAGGAGGATTGCTTAAGCCGAGGAGTTTGAGGTTGCTGTGAGCTAGGCTGATACCATGTCACTGTAGCCTGATGACAAAGCGAGACCCTGTCTCAAAAAAAAAAAAAAAAAAAATCAGGAAACCCAAAACTAGTACACGGCCCAAAGCTCAAAACCTCTGGTAAGGTATATTTGAGAAATGTCATTTCTGTCCTGTTCCTCTTCCCCATTACATATTTAATCAGTTTCTTATTTTCATTCCAATGTCTCTTTTTGCAAAAGTGAGCATATATATATATATATGAAATTTTTAAGTACATTTTTTGAAGAGTTGTGTGTTTTGATGAGTTGAGAGTATTTTGTGATTCCAAAGGGGAGGCCTCCTTCCCGCTCTGTTCCCAGCCAGAGCCGTGGTCGTGGTCGGTGCTGGTGAGGCTGGGCCCGGTATGCAGCCGCCCTGAGTTGACCTGTGATTTGCAGGCGGGACTCACTTAGGCTGGGCTGGTGCATTAACTATTCCTTGGCCTAAGACTCCTCTTGAGTGGAAGACTGGCTTATCGCACAGGTGGAGTGGCCAGGTGCCCACAGAGCATGACTTCAGAGGCAACAGGAAGTCCCCTGTGTGTCTCAGAAACACCCACCTGCTGCACGACATTTCATTCTTGGAGATTGATTCCTGTGAGCTCTCTGCAGACTCCTTTTAATGTACATGTCCTAAGCCTCTAAGACCACGAATGAGCACTTACCACATATCTGGCACCAGGCTAAACCCTGTAAGGAATTCAAAGTTAAATAACATACCTGGCCAGGCAACTCCCTATCCTTAGAGAATTTTCACACCCCTGAAAGTCCACCTTGGCACCTCTCACTGTGTGCTCAGAGTGTCCAGCTGGCAGTATCACCTCTGGTCGGACAGGGAGCACATCGGTGGGTTGCAGGGCCAGGTGGCTGGGGAGGACAGAGGTAAAAGGGAAGGCCAGGGACGTACCTAGAGACCTTTGGCGGGGCCGCAGGCCAGGCATGCTGGGTGTGTCAGCACTTCTTGGGTTTCACAGCTCAGGGGTCTGATGCGCCCTGCAGAAGGTCTGAGGTCCACTGGTGTCCTTGATGCCACTGAACCCATCCCCATCCCCTGGCCTTGGCTTTTCACCGGTTGTATCTGACCTCAATTCACTAGGAACCAGGTGCTCTTTATGTGCCGACAGCTACGTCTCTTCACAGGGAAGCTGTGATCCCAGACAAGAGGCTGGGATCAGAGTCGAAAAGGCCCCTAAGAACATCGAAGGCCTCGTTCAGCCGAGAGGCCCAGATTGAGGGAGGACTGGACCACGAACTTGCTCAGAGCCTCGCCCTCTCCCTGACCAGCAGTGCACAATGCACTTTCAGGCCCAAAGTGAAGATGTCAGAAGAGGTTGACCCAAACTTACTGATCATCAGCCAGGCGCCTCCAGTGGCACAGGCTGCCCTTCCCGAGGGCCTGCAGGTATTTCCCCGGAGGCTGCAAAGGGCTCCCCTGGTGGGGGCAGATGTGGATGCTGTTTTTGGCAGAGCCCTCAAGGCCTTCTCTAGAGGTGCCAAGATGCCCCTCACCCCTCTGCCTGCAGGTCCCTGACGGTCATTCACTTGCTCTGGGCCTATCCTTGTAAGCAGCTGCCCCAGAGCGGAGGCATCTGGTGTACTGTGTTGGTGTGGGCACCGAGGCCTCCACTCAGAGCTGAAGCCCAGAAACGGACCCGTGTCAGCTCTGACCCACTGATAGGATGAATGTCAGCCCCTGACTATGAAGGTTACCCAGGTTCATGGAACTGCATGTGTGAAATAAAATTAAGAGAAAAAGCAAGATGCAGAACAGATGCACACTGATTACAATGATTAAAAAATATTTTTGAAGCCTCAATTCCAGTTTCACCTCCTCCAGGAAGCCCTCCTGGGCTCCCTAGCCTGGAATAGGGGCCTTCCCTGGCACCCCAAGTGCCTCCCACCACTGTGCCCATCCCATCATCCTACAATCTTCTATCAGGTCGGTCTCCTCTGGCAGACTGGACTCAAGGGAAATCAGTTTCTTTAGTCATCTCGTATCCCCAGGATCTGAAGTGGAGTGGAGACTCAGGTCATGCTTACCAAACAAGGATTAGAGGAGAATTTACAAATGTAGTTCACTGGGGTCACTGAAGTCTTGCTTGTCTTACTCTCTGTAATTCTCTGAGCTCAAGGAAGGTCCTGATGCAGCCCATGCTCTCCAGCCTCAGGGGGCGTCTGCATTTTTCTCCTGCGAACTGGACCTTGCCACGCCACTTTGATTTTTCTGCAGTGTGGCCAGGGGTGCTGAGAACTCCAGAATGGCAGAGCTGAGGGGACCTTTGTTGACACTTACTTCCCAGTGGCTCTTGGTCTTTTTCCCACCTCCTTCCTGAGGGTTCTTGGAACCTTCACTGAACCTCTCTGGGCTATGAAACATGGAAGGTCTGAGGTCCACTGGTGTCCTCAATGCCACCGAACCCATCCCCATCCCCTACTCTTGACTTTTCACCGGTTGTATGTGACCCCAATGTGGATAGCAAACTTGTAGGGCTGTTGTGGAGAACAGACACAGTATCAGTACCACACCTGTACAAACAAGGTGTCCCATATAGCTGGCTGCTTCTGTCCCTCATCCCATCATTTGTCAAGCATTAGAGCACCCACTGTATACCCGGCCCCAATGACTCCATTTTTAGGCATTTCTCAGGCCCTGAACCTCTGTTCCTGGGGCCACGTTATGCTGCGGTTTAAAGCTACCTGATCAGAGCTTGCTCGTGCAGCCCCTCCCCACAGGACTCCCCTTCATCACCTGTAACTATGCTCCATCCAAGAGATTTGAAAATGTACCTTCCACCCCAGCAGGTACAGGTGTCCCTGATTGAGAACCTGAGATCTAATGCAACCGTTCCTTTTAAAGATGAGGAAACCGGGCGCATGTGACTTTGGTCTCCTTTGGGCCCAGAGGAGTCAGGGCTGCAGCTGGGATCATATTCAAAGGCACGGCCCTCGCCCTCCTAGAAGAGCTACATCCAGAAAGGGCACAGGGGCAGGCCTCTAAGACCCGGCTGGCACTCACCGGTGAGAACTGGGGGGGTGTGGGCACTGCTGGGCCACAAAAAGCTGTGAGCAGAAAGGCTGCAGAAGAGCCAGCAAAGGGTATCTACTGGGGACACTTGTGCACAGCACAGCTTGTCCCCGCCAGCCGAGGTGCTGCCTGAGCCGGGGTCAGCTGGGTCTGTGTGTACACAGGGACACAGTCCTGCCCCTCACCCCTCGGAATGTCCACTCAGGGCAGAGCCAGCGCCAGCCAGCTCTGCCCCGTGAGTACAAAGCAGCCCAGGCCCCCGGGCACAAGTGCCAAGCAGGAAGGAACAGGAGCGACACCTCGGGGACAGAGGTCAAAGTGCACAAGTTTATTTTCTAGAACAAAGGCTAAAAGAAGCAAGTTTCTTTCCTTTTATTTTAAGAAGGACAAAAATTGTTATTAAAACATCTACATTATTATCAAGATACTAGACCTTATGAATATTTAATATTAAAGTGTGGTATTCTTAAATTTTTAATACACAGACATTTTAAAAGGACCATTAAATTGATTACTGCCCAGCTGAGAAATGCAGCATCCTTCTCCACTCCACCCCCACCCGCTCGCCATGCCATGTTGTCTTTGCCTGCTAGGAGCCCACACGGTCCTCCTTTGATGCTCTGAGCCTCCCAGCTAGGGGCCCTAGAGGGGTCATCAAAAGTGCATTCTGCCCCCCAATTCCCTGCCCTGCCCTGTGGGGGTCCAGCTCTGGCCAGGCCAGGGAGCCCCAGGTTCCAAAGGCCCCTGGACAAGGTAACAGGCTGAAGATGAAAACTCTAGACTCTAACCCTATTCATCTGGGGGGGAGACAAATACAAATCACCTTCTTTCCCTGAGCACTGTGTGCTCTCCCCACTAGACTGGGTGGTCTGGGAAGCTGCCAGGCAGAGCTGGGCCCACATCACCTCTGAACCACAGCTTGAGTCCCTCTCTCCTTCACAAGTAGCCCGACGACCCCTAAAACCCTCCATATCACACAAGGATGGCTGCATTTTCTAGCCAAATTCTTAATCTTTAGCCTTCATTAGAGGTTGATTCCTTGGATACCACACACATATATAATATTATATAGAGCGATATATTTAATACCTGTGTATATATGCATCACGGGGGCGACATATATACACACTAAAAACAAGGCTGGTGACAACAGACTGCAACACCACAGATCAGGGAAAACAAGTATCATCGACACTCACGGCCACAGCCACGGCCCCCACTTAGGGTGTGCTCTCTCCTCCTCTCCAGCCATGCCACCAGCACCCGGGCTCTGCAGTGCTGGCCTGCTGGGGGCAGGGGGCAGGGAAGAGGGAGGGGTGCATGCCAGGAAAGGGCGGGCAGTGGCGGAAGAGGGACGGGTTCTCTGTAGCCCCAGGGGCCCATCGCTGTCATTGCGCACTGTCAGCCCTTGATCTAGAAGGATGGGGCAGTCCCTTCTCTCCGTCTCACTCCCCAGCCTCCGGCCCTGGCTCCTTCCGGGGCTGCCTCACTCCTTGTGCCAATGGTATGGGGCATTCTGGAATGTCTGGGGAGCCAGGGGAGGCTGTGTCTGCCCATGGGGAGTGGGGTGGAGAGGAGGGGGTGCACACAGACACGTCAGACGAAGGGCTGGGAGAGGCCTTGGTGGCTGGGGGCAGGGGCTGAGGGTCAGCTGGGGTCCCAGGCAGCTGGCAGGGCTGGGGACCAGGGAGGGGCTGGGACAGATGGTCGTAACTGTATGTCTGGGTCTGGGGGAGAGGATCGTGCTGGGTTCCCAAGAAAGAGGAGCCAAGTCCCATCCTGAAGTGGCCTATGGTATCCAAGGTTGAGCCCTCCTTTTTCCACATCTCCCAGGCCCCCACTCATTCACCCCTACACCTCACAACCTGAGCTCCTGGTGCCCTGCCCTTTGCCACCTCTCCCGGGGCCGGCGAGGCAAGCACCCTCTGCTGCTATACTCCCCACAACCACCCCAGGAGGGCACTGTCTCTCTATGGGTGCTGACATGACCAGCCCTCCTCTGGGCAGCCTGCCTGGGACCCCAGCTGCACACTGACTGTCACATCCCCACTGAGGGGCCCAGAGGCTCCAGCCAACAACTGGCCCTGAGTCTTCTGACCACTGTTTTCATCCCAGCTCAGCTTCCTGCTGGGACCCTGGGCAGATCACATCTCCCTTCTAAGCCTCAGTCTTCCTATCTGCAAAATGGGGTCTGTGCTGGGCCATGTCTGGAGGCTCTAAGGATCTGCAATCTACATTCTCTGGCCCACAAGACAGCAGGGCTCTGGTGGTGGCGGCATCATCAACAGGCCCCAGACTCCTTAGTCTAGCCCAGCTCCTCCCACCCTTCTAACCAGAGGGGAAACTGAGGCCCCAGGGGGCAAGTGACCAGTACAGTGTCCCCAGCTCCACCCTGGGGCTGCATTTTAAAGCTAATCGGGGCCTCCTGCCCTCTGCCGTGTCCTGATCTGTCCCCCGAGGGTGGGGGGTTGGGAGGGGGCAGGGAGAAGGACCCTCCTGCTACAGATTCAAGTGGGGACTCCAGGCTCCCCAGCCCTGAGCTTTGGGCCCCGTTAGGAGCAGACAGAAGTTAAAGCTGTAGGCTGAAGCTGGAGGGGTCGCCAGGCCCCTCCCTCCCCAACCAGGAGAGCCGTGGGGGTGGGGGAGGGTCTGCCCAGGTTTCAGCAGGACGAGGACCCTGGGACCCTTGGGACTGCAGCATGTGCACTTGGGTATGCACACCTGGGGCACGGGGTGGAGAGGGTGGCCGGGGCCCCAGGGGCTGGGGGCTGCCTGAGGAGGGCGGCCCCCACCCCCAGCTGGCCTGCCCTGGCCCTTCTACCAGGCCCTCTGTCCCCACCCAACCCCAACCCCAGGACTTCGCCCATAGCCAAGACCTGGCCCTACTCCCCAGTGGTGGCAGCAGCAACAGGGGCTTCTGGGGTGGCACCAGCAGTGTCCCCGTCCTCCTGCAGCAGGAAGTTGTATTTGCCAAAGTCGTCATCCCGGGGGCACAGCAGCATGTCCTTGCGAGCCTTGGCCAGCTTCTGCTTCAGCACCTCGCGCCGGTCCAGCCACTCGTTGAGCTCCTCCTGTCCGTGGGCGCAGCGGCACTTGTCCCCGTCTGGGCAGGCCTTGCCCTTCTGGAGCCTGTGGGTGGCAGGAGGCTCACTGCCCAGCTCTGTGTCCTTCCCACCCCGGGGCTGGGACCTTGGGCTGGCCACCTGACCTCCCCCAAGACAAGCCCCTGCCTGGGCAGCTTCCATCCCAGCTCAGGGAACATCTGGATGTCCCGGCCCTCTGGGATCTGCCCTGGGCTGCGAAGCAGAGGTCTGGGCAGGTCTGAGCGCCCCTGCTCCAGTATCAGCCCTTCCTGCCCCGCCCCCACAGCTGTACTCATACCCAAGACCCCACCCACCTACCACCACCTCCAGGCCAAGGGGAGCCAGAGCTGGCCATGGCCTCATCTCCCCAGGCCCACCCCACGTCCTGCCAGGCCCTGCCCTCCCGGGGAGCACCTGTCGCAGAGTCGGAACTCGCCCATGGGGAAGCGGTAGGCCCAGCCACTGGCGTCACTGTCGGACGTGAAGACCTTCTCCTTGTGCTTCTCAGACTGAATGTGCTGTTGCCACTGCTTCTTGCTGTTGCTGTTCTTGCCACAGAGCCAGCAGTGGTAGCCCATCTGGGGAACAGCCACCGTCGGTGCCTGCTCCCCCACACCTCTGCCTGGCCCACCTCCCTCAGGGAGGCTGAGCTCGAGGCCACCGGCCATCCAGGCAGCCCCTTGGGCACACAGGGGCGGGCGTTACCATGATGTCCGCGTAGTCCGTGGGCATCTGGATCTGCTTCTCTCCTTCCCGAGAACTGACTGGGGTCCCTTCTCCAGGCTTCCCTGGGTTGTGTTTTTTCAGCCACATGTCATAGGTCTGCTGCATGTCCAGGACTGGGCAGGGGAGCAGGGACAGAGCGCCTGGTGAGCAGGGCTTCCCCATTTATCCTGCCCCGTGATTCCTGCTTGATCTGGGAGCCGTGGGCACCCCAGGCCCTGCTGATTGGCTGCCCGACCGCAGGGCCTGGTCAGCCACAGAGGCCCAGAGCAGGCACGGCCCAGAGCAGGCACGGCCTGGTGAGGATGCAGAGGGGCCCAGGCAGCAAAAGGAGGCCCGAGAGCACCTGCAATGGATCGAGATGTCCAGCAGTGAGGAGACACCGGCTGAGTCCCCACCCTGCCCCGCTGCCCACTCACTCTTGTTCTCCTTCATGAACGTCCACATGTCCCTCTCCTCGGGGCTGTGTGCGAAAGAGCAGTTCCCCACGTACTGGCACTTGCGGCCGTTCTGCGCGTGGATGCAGAGCTGTGGGACGGGTGTGGACAGAGCCTGCTGAGTCCCACTGACTGTGTCACTGCCTTGGCTGGCAGGCAGCCCTCCTGGGACCCCACAGTCCCCTGCACCCCACCCCTGTGCTCACATCGTATTGCTGTGGGAAGTTGCGAATGGATGGCAGTGGCCTCACTGACACCCATTTCCTCTTGGCCTTGGACATCACCAGAAGGACCCGCCGCTCCTTGGTCCAGCTGTAGGACAGAGAAAGGAGCCGGATGGGAAGAAGTCAGGACAGAGCCTTGGGGCCGTGTGGCCTCCACTCCGTGGTGCTTGGGCTGCTCCATCCTGCCCCTGCCCCTGCCCGGTGCCTGGCTCACCAGTGCCGGGCCTTGGCGCTGCAGTATTTGAGGTCCTTGTCAGGCTCCACCACCTGCCCGTTCCTCCAGCACTGGCCACACACAAACTTCATCTGCAGATCGAAGGTGCTGGGCCCGTGCGTCCGTGGGGCACCCTGTAGGGTGACGGGGAGAGCAGTTGGTGAAGCTGCAGGCACCAGGCCCGAGGCCCTGGGGTCTGTCACACGGGTGGTCTCTGGGAGAGCTGGGGCTGCCCAGAGCCTTGGAATGGGCTGGTCCACTCCCTGGTCCTACCAGCAGGCTTCTTAGTGGATGGGACTCCTGACTTCTTACTGAGTGCTCTTGTGGCCTTCTCTGGCTGCCCCCACCTCACCTCACCCCCTTGGAGGCCTGCTCTGTGGAACCACTGTATTTCCTAGGGCAAAGCATGCTACCGCCCTGCCTTTGCCCATGCTGTTCCCTCTGCCTGGAATGCCCTTCCTCCATTCTGTATCCAGCTTATTCTAGAAACTATCTTCGAGAACTCAAGTGCCATCTCCTGCAGTAAGCCTTCCCTGGAGCTCTTCTAAGTCACAGCCGCCCATTCTAGGCGCTCCCATCGTCCCTGAACTGCCGCACGTTGACTGGCTCATCCAGTTACGGGTGCTAGGCCTGCAGAGGGCAGGCAGGGGTTCAAAAGGTGGGCAGCAGGGGGCCAGGCAGGGAGGAGGATGCCTTGAGCAGTAGGACAGACATCTGGGCAGCCCTGGACTCCATCCCCTCCCTCTGGGGCAACGTCTTGCTAGTCTCTTAGGCCCCATGCAACATGTTCCTTTCCTGTCCTTTGAGCCAGCCTTCGCTTTACAGGTGGAGGGCCAGCCCTTCTGTACCTCTGGGACAGGGTAGGGGTGAGAGGTGCCACCTTGAAGCCCCTCGCCCAGCTACACCAGCCAACCTGCTACTCTGTGAATGCACCATCCGGCCCCCCCCATACCCCATCCTCCCAGGAGCCTTGGCACAGAGTCACCCCTCGCTTTTCCAGGCTGGAGGGAGTGAGCCTTCTGCCCTGGGAGCTCCACCAGGGCAGGAGCTGTGGCCCACTTCCCTGTGCCTCCAGCACTGCCAGCCCAGAGCTGCACTGCGGACAGACCCCTGGCTTGCACTGGACACCTCGCAGGCCAGCTCAGCCCCAGGAGAGCAAGTTCCAGCCCAGCAACAAGGTGAAATCACACCTGTGGGACTGGGACTCGCCTGCACAGGAGCAGGCAGGAGGTCTATCCACATGGCTGTTGATTTCTGGGTGTTCCCTTTGATCCTCACAAACAGCGTGAAAGGCAGGCACTGCTCCCATCTCACAGGCAAGGGGAGGGGGCGCAGAAGGTGTTCAGTAGAGCAACGACCCTGGTCCTGAGCTCCTACCTCAGTTGCCACAGCCCTGGGAGGTGGGTGGGATCATTCCCACCTGTCTGAGCAGAAACAGGCTCAGAGGTTCCCAACCCACCCGTCTGCAAGTGGCGTGAGGACAGGGGCCTGGTGGGAGATGGTCACTCATGCTCCTTGGTGGGATGGCACAGATGAGCCACGGGCACCGGGCCTGGGCAGCTTCTGCCCTGGTGTCCCCTTCATGGCCACTTGGTATCACTGGCTTCACCCTCTGAATGGCAAATAAGCAAAAAGCCTCACACCTGGGCCATAGTCAGGCCTGGCACAGAAGCCCTGTTCTCAAGCCAGGCCGAGCGTGGCATCTTGGGTGGGCAGGGTAGGACCCTGGCAGCAGGAAGAAGCCCCTCATGGCACCCCTGGGCAGCTGGGCCTGCACCCTGTTCCTCAGCGACCCTGGTAGCATCACTGGGCAGGAATAAAGGAGGAGCGGTCAGAGAGATAGGAGGTGTCGAGGAGTCAGTGTAGAGATGGGGTCTTGCTATGTTGCCCAGGCTGGTCTTGAACTCTTGGACTCAAGTGATCCTCCCACCTCAGCTTCCTAGTTAGCTGGAATTACAGGTATGAACCACCATCCCCAGCTGGTGTTCTCTCTCTCTTTTTTCTTATTTTGAGACAGGGTCTTGCTCTGTCGCCAGGCTAGAGTGCAGTGGAGTCATCATAGCTCACTGCAACCTCCAACTGCTGAGCTCAAGGGATCCTCCTGCCTCAGCCTCCCAAGTAGCTGGGACTACAGGCATGTACCACCACACCCAACTGAGTGTTCTCTCTTTAGAAGGTCCCAGCTGAGCCCCTCACTGCTTCTCTGCCAGGTTCCTGGCCAGGAGAAAAAGGAAACCACAGAGAGGGGTGAGGGGAGAAGAAGACTGCACAGGATACTGATGGGGGAGGGCAAGAGGAGAGGACCAGGAACGAGGAGGTTAGGGAGAGAGGGTAGGGTAGGAGGGGGGAAGCCTTGCCCCAGCCTGGCCTGTGCCTAGCCTCAGGCAGCCTGCCCTGCTTGCTGGCTCCCTGCCACACCCAGGCTGGCCTCATGAGGGGTGGGGGGCACAGCCTCCTCCTGAGTTGATCAGTGGGTGGGCCTGGCATGGGTGAAAGGGCCATCCCCCATGTGTGGACAACACAGAGGCCTCCCCTCACACTCACGGTCTCCCTGGCCCTGGGTCCCCGCTCTGAGCCCAGTGTCCCCACTGTTATCTAGTCACAGTGATCCCACCGTCTGGGGAGGGTGTGAGCCTCGGGGTGGCATAGGGCAGCCTGGGTCAGCTCCTCTGAGCCTGCTGCCTACCCCAGGAGCTGGGCAGGGCAGTGTTATGATCCCCATTTTACGGCTGAGGAAGCTGAGGGTGATGGGGTGACAATGTGGTGTGGTAGGGAGGGAGCAGAGCTCTGGACAAGGTGTCAGAGAACTTGGGATCTGCCCCACTCACTGTGTCCCCAAGCAAGTTGCTAACAATCTTCGAGCCTGTTTCCCCATCTGTAAGAGCCACAATACCACAGCTCATGTCTTTAGGGCCACGGCGAAGAACCAGAGGGACAGCAGGGGACACCATCAGTGGGTGTCAGCTTGAACAGCACTGGGGTAGTCACATAGTCTCAGAGTATCTCCCAGGAGATATTTAGTAATTGCAAAGGGGAAAGACCTAACTTTACAACAAAGAAAGCTTTGCAGTGGAGAAACTTTTAATCAGGTTACCAAAGTATCACCAGTGACAGGACAAATCGAGATGATATGCCTCCTGACGTGTGAGCCGAGGAAGACACACCACCTAAGCCCAGATGGATGGATCGTTTACAAAACACCTGGCTCCTCAAAGATGTCAATGCCATGGAAGACAAAGAAAGACCGAGAACTGTTCTAAATTAAAAGAGACCAAAGAGACAGAACACAATTCGTGACCTCTGAAGAATGGTCTCAGTGTGAATCCCACGCTGTTGGTGACCGCACTGTGGCTGTGTGAGAGTGTCCTCGTTCTTAGGAGATGCACACTGAAGTGTTTGGGAGTAAAGGGGCATCGTATCTGCAGCTTACTCTCAAATGGTTCCGAGAAACAAAATAAAAGTGGGTATTTATGTATATAAATGTGTATGCATGTATGTACACACCACACACACACACACACACACATCCCCCAAGTGAGCACAGAATGTGGTAAAATCACTTCTGGGGGATCCGGTAAAGTGTATACATGAATTCTTTGTCCTATTCTTACGACTCTCTGGTACATACGAAATTATGTCAAAGTGAAGGGATGGGACAGCCCTTGTGGGTCCGTCCCCAACCCGAAGCTGACCCTGGGGACTTACCAAGCTGCTGCTGGCCTTGCCTGCATGGGCCTCCATCTGCTGCCAGTACTTCTTGGATTCCTGAACGATGTCTTCATGGGTCATGCCTAGGGAGGGCGGAAGTAGACACAGGCATCCCTGAAGAGTTCAGGGGGGAGAGAGGCAGGGAGCTTCGAGGTTCCAGGGCCACTCAAGGCCCACGTGGAAGAACCCCATCTCCAGTTAGGCCCCATCACAGTAAGACATGGGGGTGCAGAGGAACCATTTGATCATCTGCAAAATGGGAACAAATTCTCTCACAGGGAGTGAGAGAATTAAATATGGCCAAAAAGAGAGGGAACTGCAGTAGAAAGATAGTGGCCCTGTGCCACGCCGGTGTTCCTGTCTCTTGGGCCAGTGGTCCAGCACCCTTCCCTGACCCACCTCCCCAGCAGGGCCTCAAACCTGATGCCTGTTTGGCAGCCTTTAGCCCCCTGGTCTCAGGGCTCCATGCCTGCCCAGCCAGGCTCACCTGCTGCCCGGGGTACACGGCTCTCACTGCCAGTCCCCGAAGGGCAAACACCCCAGCCTGCTGCCTCAAAGCCCAACCTTTGAAGTGCAGCCTGCCCTCCTCCCAGCTCCCTCTACTCTTCCTAGTGCCTTTCCTATGTCAGATTCGCCATCTACCTCCTCCTCTGGATGCTGCTCCACAGCAGCGACTCATCAGAGGTCACTCTGGGCCAGGCACTGCACCTGACACCCAGTACTGACAGCCCAGACCTCTCCTGTGAACTCCCACAGCCCCCATCCAGCACCTGCTCTACGTCTCCACCTGAGTCCACCAGGTGGTACAGCCTGCCCACGTCCCACCCTAAGCCCTGATGTTAGCCCAGCCTGCTCCTCCTATAGCCTCCTCCTTAGACGTGCAACCCCATTCTTCCAGTTATTCTGACCTTGGAGTCAACCTTGACACTGTCCTTTGTCTCATACTTCCCATCTGGCCCATCAACAAATCTTATTGGCTCCACCATCAAAATATACCCAGCATCTGACCACTTCTCCCACTTCCACCGCTGCCACCCTGGTCTGGGCCACCCTCTCTGGACTCCTGGCCTCTGTCCTCGCCCCTCCATTCTCCACTCAGCAGCCAGAGCAAC
Organism: Cheirogaleus medius; assembly: GCA_008086735.1. NCBI lineage: Eukaryota > Metazoa > Chordata > Mammalia > Primates > Cheirogaleidae > Cheirogaleus > Cheirogaleus medius. The sequence continues at coordinate 31,474,147 of VBSM01003169.1, read as the reverse complement.
TTTGAAAAATACCAATCAGATCATACAACTCCACCCACTAAAACCCTCCTCCAGACAGGGCACGTCATGTTTAGAACAATCCCAACTATTTCTGTTTATGGCCTCGAGTGTCTTACACACTCGGGTCCCTGCCGACCTCTTGGGCCTCACATACCCTCCCCACCCCGCCTGCACTGAGCTGCTCTAGCCCACGGACAGGCTTTCTGCATGGAGCTTTGCTGAGGCCTCTGCCTGGAGTGCGCCCTGCCCTTCCCTGCTCAAGTGTCACCTGCTCAGAGGCGTCCCCTGGCCATCTTACCGGAAGTGCCCCCACCCGAGTCCCTCTCTATCCACTGCTCTCGCCTTCCTCACAGCCCTGCTCTCACCTGGAATTGTATTACTATGTTTCATTGACTCTAAGAAGACACTGACTGTTAGATGTACCACATTTTATACATCAACACACAAAATGCTGCTAATTATTTAACAAATTTCGACAGGCAGCGGGGGGACTGTGCTTCCCAGGTCAGATGGAACGTGGGATTTATCGACCCCCTCGAACATCGCCTGTCTTGCCTCCTCTTATAAATGTGAGTTCTCTGAGAGCAAAGGCCTCGACTAGTTCACCGCCGAGTCCCCTGACACAGAGAAGGCGCTCAGTAAGTGCCCGTTAGATGAGCTAGTGAACACTTTTCACCTCCACAACGGCTCCGTAAGGCGGCGGCGATGAGGATCGCCCTTTCGTAGCCGAGCAGAGGGAGGCTCAGAAAGAAGGGACTTGCTCACGACCAGCCAGGCAGCAAGTGGCAGAGCTGGGGCAGGAGACTGGGTTGACTCCCTCCCCCACCCGCATGCTCGCCTGGTAGCGCCTGCACAGGAGAAACCCAGGATCTTCCGAGCCCGGACGCTCCCTGAGAGCAGAGCTTGTCTCTGTGATGACCGGGACACACCGGCTCCCTTGGAGCGCCGGCCCCACAGCGCTGCCCTCCCCTGAACGCTCAAGCACCCCCAAGTGGCCACAGGGCCCTGGCCTGTCACCCCCCGGCCAGTCCCGTGCTCCCCTAGCCTGCCTGCCCTCACCTGAGTACTGCTGCAGCAGCCACACCTTGAGCTCGATAAAACTGTGGGCGAAGTGGCAGCTGTCCTCGCGCAGGCAGCCGTAGCGCACCTCGTGGCGGCACACGTCGAACTGGAAGTGCTCCTGGAACTGGCGGATCTTGGAGTATTTGAGGGAGGTGGAGCGGACGATGTGCACCAGGCACCTGGTGGGCAGGGCGCAGGGGCACAATGCAGGCCACCCTCCTGGTAGGGCCACCCTTCCCAGCACCAGGCTTTCGCCCTGGGCACTTCCTGACCTACGAACTGACTCCAGAACACGGAGGGCATGGGAGGGAAGAGACAGGGGTCTCACGCCCAGACAGTTTTGGCCTGGGTCCCAGCTTGGCTCTACTGGGCCCCTTGCCTCAGGATTCAATCTGGTGCCACTCAAAGATGGAGCTGCCAACGGAGGAGGGCCCTAGGCCCCACCCCCCTGCTAGGAGGCCAAGAGAAGGCAGTGCCCGTGGGTGGCAGCAGGGACATTTCCCTCAGGTTTCTGGCGTGATGCTCCAGAGCCAGCCCTGATCCCAGAGGAACCAAGCACCTCCCCGCCGGGCCTGGAATCTTAACTGCCCTCACTGCCAGCCTAGGAGATCAGATCATCAGCGACTTTACAGATGAGGAAACCCAGGGCTGGAGCAGCTGGAGGACATAAAACAGGCCATTGGCAGGGTCAGGAATGGGACCCAGGTCTGTTCCTCCCTAGGGCCGGGCTCCATCATCCCCGCTCGGGCAGAGCAAGGTCGGTGTGCCAAACCCGCGCCGGCGCCTCCCCACTGCCTGACGCTGGTGTCACGACAGTGGAGGGTGCCAGGCAGGAGTCAGAGAGCGGGCACCCACCTGCCTGCTGAGTAAGCTACTTCTAGGCCTCAGCTTTTTCCTCTGTACAAAAAAAACAGGGGCAGTGACTCTGCCCTCAAGGGACGGCTGAGATAATTAATTAAATTACCCAAGCCAAGGCCTGGCGCGGTGGCTCATGCCTGTAATCCTAGAACTCTGAGAGGCCGAGGCGGGAGGATCGCTGGAGGTCTGGAGTTCGAGACCAGCCTCAGCAAGAGCAAGACCCTGTCTCTACTAAAAACAGAAAGAAATTAGCTGGACAACTAAAAATATATAGGAAAGTATATATAGGAAAAATTAGCTGGGCATGGTGGCGCATGCCTGTAGTCCCAGCTACTAGGGAGGCTGAGGCAGAAGGATTGCTCGAGCCCAGGAGCCTGAGGTTGCTGTGAGCTAGGCTGATGCCACGGCACTCTAGCCCAGGCAACAGAGCGAGACTCTGTCTCAAAAAAAAACCCAAGCCAAGCATGGAATAGAGTAGATGCTCAGTAAATATGGTTCCCATCTTTTCCAGGTAGAGGCTGGGTCTGAGTCAAATTCTGCCCCTTGCCTTGACACCCTAGGTCTACCCTTTGGCCTCAGCCTTTCCTCAGCCATCTGGCTGTCCCAGGGGATTCTCCACCGGTCCCCAGCTCCCGGCCCAGGCCGTGGGTCGCACTCACTTGTTGTTGTAGAAGCTGTGCTTGGCAGCCAGGTTGGAGCAGACAGACGGAGAGTCCTTGGTGCCTTTGCTGATGATCCGAGGTTTACTGTCAAAGCAGATCTGCCCAGGGAGGAGGTAGGCTGGGACTCCGCATGGCCACCTGGGAAGTGGGTGGGCTGGGACCCCGCATGGCCACCTAGGGAAGGACTGCTGGGTCCCTGCAAGCCCTGCCCTGGGTCAGGGGAGTGAGGAAGGACATTCTAGGCCCTCTGGCTCTAGCTCACAGATGACCTGGGCCCCGGCACCTCCTCCCTCTCTCTGATCTCACACACCAGATGCCTGGGACGGGGGCTACTCCCTGTCTTTGAGCCCGTTTCCTCAACTGCAAACCAGGGATAACCACACCTGCTTTGTCTCACAGGTTCACTGTAAAGGTCAAAAAACAGATAAAAAGGAAGTGCAGGTGCTTTGTAAACTACAGGCTGCCACCTGGCTATGCATTAAATTCCCAGGCCAACTGCTTCGAGGAGAGTCAGCCCAAGTCTGCCTGCTCTAAGAGTCAGGGCACAGGCTGGCTGTGCAGTGGATTGGGGTTGGGCTACGCCGCACCAAACCCTCCAGCAGCTGCACCTGGAGCCCTGCTCCATGGACATGAGACGCTGCTCCTGCCCTCAACATGCTACAACTGGGTAGGGAGGCAAGGGCCAAGATCACTACAAGAGCCAGGCAGGGTCTTCAGTGACGGCTCTGGGAGGGAGTTAACAACAGCTTAGTGGAGCCGCTAGAATCAGAGCTGAGCCTGAGGTCTTAGACCCAGAAACACAGGAGAGCACTCCGGGGAGAGGCCAAAGCCAGGACACAGGCAGGGAAGTGCTGCGGGCACTGAAGCCAGCCTAGCTGGACAGGAAGGTGTATGGAGGGAGACATAAAATGCAAGTCCAAGGACACCTTGCTTCAGATGGCTGAGCCGTGCCAAACACACCATACCCAAAACGGGATTCAAGCAGCCTTGGACAAGCCTCCGAGTCTGCCCATGTCACAGGGACCTGGCTGTAAGGACCACCAGTGGTAGCTGCCTGGGTTTGAAGCTCGGCTCTGCACCATGCTAGCTATGTGGCTTAGGCATGCTCACTTCTCTGAACCTTCAGCATCTGTACAACAAGGACAGCACCTGTCTACTGGCGCCGCCGCAAGTATGGGAATGAGCATCTAAACACCTGCTGCCCAGCCCGGCCTTCGACCCACTGTTAAGGAAAGAGCAGGTGCGAGGGTTATGATTCTTCTCTGTGGCCTCAGTTTCTGCCTAGCTGGATAGTATCTGGGCTCTAGCAAGACAGGATCCCACGGATCCGCACTTCCTGACAGTCCAAGCACCTACTGATTCTAAGGTCAGGCCTCCGAAGCCCACAGGCTCCAGCACTGACCTTCCATGATGGCCCTGCCTGTGCCATGGATTGTGGGGGTGGCAGGCGGTGGGGCGGGCGGGCAGGCAGGTACCTCGCAGAGGAACGTGAAGATGCCCTGGTGCTCCTTAAGGAGCTTGGCGATGGTGAGGCTGCCACGCTTGACGCCCCCCAGTGGGTCAAAGAGCAGGTCGCGGTTGAGGGTGCCCTTCCGCTCCTCGGTCCACACGTCGATCTCCTCCTGATGGTAGGCGAAGGTGCAGTTATCCCCGTACTTACAGTCCTGCTTGTTAATCATGTCTGCAAAGAGGCAACAGGACACACGTTCTGCCAGGCGGGGCCGGCAGCCTGCAACACCCTCACGACCCCTGCTCCAGCCAGGGGGGGTCTGGCTCCAAGAGTTGGGCAGGCAAGGCAGTGGCTGCTGCTTCCCCCACAAGGACTCGGTGGGG
>VBSM01003169.1:31459083-31469632 GCA_008086735.1 Cheirogaleus medius | reverse complement strand
CACCTTGGCCTCCCAGAGTGCTAGGATTATAGGCGTGAGCCACTGTGCCCGGCCCTCTTCCTGCTCTTTCCAGTCTGCCCTGTCCCGTCCCTGTGCCAGGCTCTAGGCACAAAAGGATAACAAGCCACAGACCCAGAGGAGTGGGCTGGATCCCGGGTCGGGGTAGGAGTGTCTGCAGGGGGAGCACCGCGGGGAAGGGCTTCCCAAGATCCAGGTGACACTGGCAGGCAGAGCACAGATGCCCAAGCTCAAAGGGCACAGTGTGTGCAGCAGAGCTGGGAGGGTCCGTGTGTTCGGGGAGTGGTTAGTGCAGAGGGGGGAGGAGCACATGTGGGAACACACAGCCTCATTGCAGCGTGTACTTTTCATCTCACTGCCCACTGCCCATAGGAAATGGCCTTCAAACCCAGGAGTGACAGGGGCTGGCCAGCCTGGCTGCTGGGAGGACAATGAGTGGGTCCAGAAGGCCTGAGTTGGCTGTTGCCATGTGCTGGGTTGGGGGACGAAGGCTGGGCCTGGCGAGGATGCTCACAGCCTCAGTTTCCCACCCAGAGCTGCTGTGAGGATGCATGATACTGAGTATGAACGGGCTCGACAGTCTCGTGACTACTCACGTACTGCTGTATAGACTGGACCAGGACGCTTGGATGGGGAAGAGAATGAGGGACACAACAAATATCCATCAAATACCAACCAAACTGCCATGTGCCAGAAGTGAGGACAAGGACAACCACAGAATAATTAAAAAGAGCTAACGTGTATCGAGCCCTTACTATGTGCCGGTCCTGCATGCCTTACACGGAATATCTGCACATGCTCCCGGCAGCTCTGTGGGACCCAACCGTGGGACCAGCTCTCCGTGCACTGTCTGACCCTCACGCTCACAAGCACAGGCCGCCACAGGGGCTCCGGCTTTAGTGGAGCATCCCGCATGCTTCCGCCTGTCCACATGGCTGGTCGGGATAGGAGATGCTCATTCTGCTGCAAAATTCATCCCTGATGGGCCCCAGGAGTCCTGAGCTCCAGCTTCCTCACCTGCCTGTGGCTGTGAGGACCACACCTGCTCTGTCTACCTGTGACGTGGAGCAGAGCGGGGCTGGGTTAGAGGGGCCATGCCCTGGCTGCGCTGCCCAACCCTGCTGCAGCCACCCACCTTTGCACAGGTAGTAGGAGCCCACGAAGCTGGTCTTGGTGGGCCGGGGCCGGATCCGCTTCCAGGTCTGGTCCTCGGAGCTCCGGAGCCGGCCAAGCAGGATGTCCCGCTTGCACTTGTGCTCAAGGCCCTCACGGTAGGTGTAGTCACCAGCCCTGGGGCCTATGGGCAGGGTGGATGGGGCAATGATTCCGGAAGCAGAACTGGCAGGGGACGGCTGGCAGGCCCAAGCAGTCGGGGGCCCTGCCTGAAAACCTACCTCCCCTCACTGGGCCTCCCATCAGCTCCCTTCCCTGCTCTGTGCTCCCTGGAGGAAGTGGGCCCGTATCGGGGATGACTCTCCAGGGAGCCCGTCCTCGGCATCCGCCCCCCGCCATGCCTTCTAATACTACCCAACTTTAGTGAGCCTGACCATTTCAGCATCTCTGGAGAGAACCGTGAAGACAGTGCCCAGCAGGGAGTAGGCCCGGCAAGTGTCTGTCCCTTTCCTTTCCTGCCCTGGAAGGACTTGTTTTCCCACACTTACTGTGTTTCCCCAAAAATAAGACCTACCCATAAAATAAGCCTAGCAGGATTTCTAAGCATTTGCGCAATAGAAGCCCTACCCCGAAAATAAGACCTAGTGATGGGCGTGGCTACACACTGTATCTGCACAACCCACGCATTTCGTCGCAGAGCAGTAAAGAAGATGAGCAGCCCTTCTCATCTGCCCCATCGTGACAGCTACTATCCCAGAGGTGACCGGAAAGGTGTGGGCAGCCCCACCAACAAGGTCGGCTCCCCCCGTCAGGTCCCGGCCATCCTGTGCGTGCTGCAAGCTGAGGCTTTGAGGGGAAAATAACACATCCCCTGAAAATAAGCCCTAGGGTGTCTTCTTGAGGAAAAATAAATATAAGACCCTGTCTTATTTTCGGGGAAACGCGGTATCTACAACTGATACGCTACAATTCTTTTATCGTGGGATCCCGCGCTCCCGAGACTGCAGGCTCTCTGGGAAGAGGGGTCGAGTCCACAGGTGCAGCATTACCTGTCTTGGGGTAGCAGAGCTGGCAGGCCTGTTTGAACTCGTGGGTGGCAGCCAAGGGGTTCTTGATGAGCAAGGCGGTGTTGGGCACGGAGGGCTCTGGCTGTGACAGGAGGAGGTCGGCCATCATGGGCATGGGTGATGGCTGGGGCCACCAGGGCCAGCCTGGGCACCAGAGGTGGGGGTGCTTTATGACCCCCCCCATCCTGCCCAAGAGCAGAACCGTAGCCCAAGACCCTCCCTCTTCCTCTGCCTTCCCATCCGGGGAGCTCCTTGTAACATGGTCGAAGAGCTTAGAATATCAGGACCAGACCAGCCTTGGGAAGCCCCTAGACTAGTAGAGGCATGTAGGTGACTGTGATCTTAGCCCAGAACCTCTCCTTCAGTGAAAGTTCAATGTGAAAGCAGAGGAATGGGAGTGGCCCTGATTGGAGCCTATTCAGATGCCCTCCCTCAAACTCCTAAGACATCAGCAGATGGGGAGGAAGGCAAGACTCAGAGAGGTTAGGTGACTTCCCAGGGCCACACAGCTAGTATCTAGGCCAAGGTCAGACAGAGTGTAGGCTGCCTAACTCCTCATCAGATGCTCTTTTAAACTCAGAACCTGAGTCTGGAAACCAGGGATGTTACTAATCCTGGGAAGTCACTTAACCTTCTGAGCCGTGATGTGCTCTCCCGCCAGACAAGGCCAGGGTGCTCTCCCAGCACGTGGCTCGGTGAGAAAGGGTGAGGAAGAGATTCTCTCTGGCTCGTCCACGGAGGGTGCCCTGCTGTGGACGAGGCAGCACCTCACCCCACGCAGCCCCCACTCTGGAGCCCACAACCACTTTCCCTCCACCCCCAGGAGGGAATGCGGGAACTGGCCATGGAGCCCCAGCCAAGTGACTCACCGAGGGGGCTGGTTTCTGAGTACCGCTTGAGGGACGGTGGTCCTGTGAATTGTTCTCCTCTGGACAGGGAGAAGACACGGAGGGTCAGCTGCCCTGGCTCTGAGGGCATGAGGGGCCTCCCTAGGACCTCCCTGTATGTGTTTCTAACTCAGAGAAGCCCCCAGGCTGTACATCCTCTCCTACCTGTGCTGATCCCTGACCCTGTCCCCTTCTCTTCATCCCCACGGCCACTGCCCTGGGGTAAGAAGCCCCCAGCCTGAGCATGTCCACACCTTGCTTGTACCTTCTGAGGCCCCCCACTACCCCAAGGGGAAGCTCCTCAGCTTGGCTCAGAGGTCTTCTGAGACCAAGATCTCCAACCTATGTTCCCCTCGGGCAGACTGCTCTGGTCACCAGCCAACCCCTGCACCACGCCAGGCTTGTGCTAGGCAGATGAACTTCTCCTTCAAGACCTCGTGCAGCCATCACCTCCTCCAGGAAGTCTCCCTTGGCCATGAGGCTGAGTGACTCCCCCACCCCCACTCCATGTCCCCGTAGCCCCATGAATCCCTCTCAGCCCTCTCCCTCTGAATGCCCTGGGCTATGTCTGACCGCAGAAGGCCGGTCCCACCAGCACCCAGACAGGTCTGTTTCCTCTCTGGGTCCCTGGCTCCCAGCCCAGAGTGGTGCTAAAGGAGCCCATGGCCTTGCACCCTGCCTGCTCAGGACCATCCCATGGGATCCCACCAGATCAGCCACCAGAGTCCTGGGAGGCTGGGCAGACAGCACCAGACTGGGAGGCAGGAGGGCAGAACTATTTGCTCTGCTCTGTGTGATCCTGAACAAGAGACACAGCAACCACAGATGTGGCCCTGGATCGCTAAGGTGTGGCAGGGCCTGGGCTTTCTGTGATCCCAACTCCATTCTTTAGAGACTAGCAATGAACAGCACTTTGCAAACTGTCAAAGGGGCTGAGGGTGAATGTGCCACTCAGGCCTCACCCATGAAGGAGTCGGGCTTCTCCAGGGAGCCTCGGGTCGACCCGAAGCTGTCGAGGGCATCCAGCCGGGTCTCCGCGTACGGCAGCAGGTCCAGGGGGTCCAGTGTGGGGCCTGGGGGCTCGAGGGCATCCAGCACAGAGGCGGCCAGCTTCTTGGAGGGGTCCATGACGAGGCCAAAGGAGGCTGGGGGCAGCGGGCTGGAGACGGGGATGGAGCCGCCCACCACAGGTGGTAGCAGTGGGGTCCCGCCAGGGAACACAGGTATCAGCTGTGGCAGCTCACTTGGCACGCCGCTGCCAGGCAGGCCACCCTGCACCAGGGACTGCAAGGCAGGGACAGAAGGAGGGATCAGAGGAGAACATGACTGCCCAGGCCTGGGCAGAGCCAGGCATTCAAATAAGCAGCCAAGCTACCACTCCACGCTGCAGCTCAGCCTCAACCTGCCCGAGGGGAGTCAGGGCCCGGCACAGTCCCTCCTGGGTGTACATTCTGCAGCTGCATTTCTATCCCAAGCAAGTCCCCCCTGAGGCCTCAGTTTCCCCGGCTATGACACAGGGACTCCACCTTCCCTCCAACCCTTATAGAACAACGGGGGCCCAGGCGGGAGAGGGGTTCAGGGGAGCAGGAGGGCAGCGTGGCTCACCAGCGAGTCCAGGAGGCTGTCCAGCTCAGGGCCAAAGACATCTCCATCTGAGAAGTCATCCAGGCTCTCGGCGCTGGGGAGGGCCCTGCTGCTGCTGTCCAGGGGGGCCAGCAGGTCCAGAACGTGAGGGAACAGGGGCATCGTGGGGGTGGAGGGGAGGAGGGCTGGGGAGCCCCGCAGGTCCACGTAGCAGTCTGTGGATGGGGTGGGTGCTGCTTAGTGGGAGTGGAGGAGGCATCCCAGCCTGGGGTGTGTATCCAACACCTTCCCTTCTCTCCTCAGCTCCTGCCAGGGCCCCTGCCTGCCCCATTGGCCTGGCCCCACTGGCAGAGGCTCAGCAGTTGTCAAGGAAGGCAGCAGCCCGGGTGGGAGAGGGTCCTTCAGTCCCACAGCATCAGCCCGCGGCGGGCCAGTGCCTGAGTGTCTACCTTCACTACCTCCCTCCTCTGGGGTGAGCAGTGCCCTCTCCAAGGGACACCCTTAGAACGTCACCCTTCCTGGAAGCCACTGAGGAAGAGAAAGGTTTAAAGGACTTCAGTGAGGGGCCTCCCAGAGGCAGGGGCAGGCCTGGAGTGAAGGCCATGGGACCATGGCTACCCACTGTAGGGCAACAACCCCCCTCGCCAGGCTAGAGATGTTCTCCCTTTCCTGAGAAGGAGTCTGTGGTCCTCATCCCGCTGTTCCCTCCTCCGCCTCAAGGAGTCCCCAAGGCAGGGGGCCCCTCGGAAGCCACTGTCTACAGGGCTACAATGGGCAGGGGCTTGACTCGCCTGACCTCCCAGGGACCCTGGGGGTTAGTGGCTGACCCCTCCCTGAGGCCCTCTCCCCATCCTGGTCTCTCGACCCAGGGACACTACCTGTTTCGATGTCATCTATGGACCCCAATCCATTGGACGTTCCCTGTGTGGGAAGAACATGCAGGTCAAGCCGATGCAGGCAGGGAAGGCCACAGTGCCTGGCACCCAGGCCCCGGCCCCGCCCTGCATGACTGTGCCGGTGACGGCACTGAGGAGCACTCAGAGCACTGGGGGATACTAAAGACTCAACACGTGCCGGGTCCTCGCCCTCATGGTGCCAGCCAGGGGCGGGCATGGGCTCAGACAAACCTCACAGCTGCCCCTCTCTAGAGCAGCAGCCAAGGGAAGGGTTTATAAACTCTGAGCCTCAGTTTCCCCATCTGCCACAGGCTGGGGTCCACGCCCTGGCGAGGGCGGCAAGGGTTTTACCAAACCCTCCACATGGCACCACAGATGGTTTGCAGCTTGAAGACAAAATCCCCCTCCCACCTCCACCCCAGGACCCCTAGGAAGCAGGAAAGAGGAATGAGCCCAGGGGGACCCCACTGCTGCCTGTGGACTTTCTGTTGGAGGGAAAGCTGGGCCTGAACCTGCTCTGTGGCCCGGCCAAGCCCCTCGTCCTCTCTGGGCCTATTTGCTTGTCTGTAAAATGAGAGTACACCTACCTTGGGGGACTGTTCTAGGAATGAAATTACTTGGTATTTGTAAAGAACTAACAGTGCCTGGCACACAGGAAGTGCTTTTTAAGTGTTGCATGATACTTATAACGTTATAGATGCATAAGATAGACTTTTAAGTCCAGGCTATCAGGCCTGGGTGAGCTGGGTGTTTGTGTAATTCACCAGCCTCCACGCTCCACCCCTAGCAGACTCCCAGCCTCTTGTCCACCCCAGTTGCGATGCGATGGTCATTCCTCTGTCCTGAACTTCCTCCCCTGTTTCTGTGAGTCCATCACAGCCCGGCTGAAGTCCTGCTTCCCTAATGAGGCCCGGGGGGCCCCATCCCCTCTGTGTTCCCACGGAGCGTGGGGTGGAGGATCAGTCCCACCACTGGCCAGCCTTTCCCAGGATCAGCAGCAGTAACAGTACCAGGATTTGTCCAGCACCTTATGTCGCACCAGGCCCAGGGCAGCATTTCACACCCAGTGTTGAGTTTGGTCCTTGGTCCAGGTGCCCCATGAGGTGTCGTCCCATGGCACAGAGATGTCAGCCCAGAGGCTGCCATTCACAGGTCATATGGGTCAGACCCCGTGCCCTGGGCCTATGCACACCGGCTCCCCCACTCCCACCAAGCGCCTCCTTCCCACACGCCCGAGCCTGTCCATGTAGCACCCGGCAGACGTGTGCACATTGGTCTCCCAGGGTGCTCGACCGTCACAGAGAAACTGCACAAAGCAAGGCCGTCCGGCTGGATGAGAGAACGGCTATTCGCAAGGTAGGTCTACAACATGTTCCAGGGGGAAAAAAGAGGTACCAGATTCACATCGCTAGGGACAGCTGTGATCCTTCCTGCTAGGTCTTGCCTGTGGCTCCCAGGCCCTGAAGGACAAAGTCGCCTTCTCAGTTCTCCTTCCCACCCCCTTGCCCCAGCCGGCCTCCCCAGGCTCCTCTCTTCCTGCTGTTTGGCACGGAATTCCCGCTAGTGACATTCATTTAGCAACAAAGGTTTTGGAGCACTCTCTCTCCAGCAGGTGCTGTGCAGGGAGCTTTCACGTTTGACCCGTTATAACCACCACAAAATGGCAGGGACTACCACCCCTTTTCAAGCTAGGGAAGCTAAGGCCCTGAGAAGTGGAGTGGCCAGCTCAGAGAAGGGGTGTGCTCAGGGTCTGACCCAAAGTGCACCCGGCCACAGAGCCCAGGCTCTTCCGAACCCCAGGAGCACCTGGGCTAGTGGTCGGGGGCGCGTCTCTCCCTCTCCCATCACTCAGGGAGTGAGCCGAGGGAGTGTTCCCTGGGCTGTGAGTGCCATTCCCTCCTCTCCATTCATGGCTGTCCTGGGGGCTCTGTTCCTACAACTCATAGCCCTCCTGCGTCTTGCTTTGTACTGCCAGGCGGCAGCTCCTGCACAAACACTGTGTCTTGCAGGGCCTCTGCTTGTCTCCTGGGGCACAGGAAGCTCCCTGTGGGCACAGCCTGGGCCATCCCCACTTCTAGGCACATGTATGGAATCACCGACTCCCTGGATGCATTAGATGCCCACACCCATGCTGGGGAACCCACAGGGAACCCTCCAGCCCACACTCACCCGTGGCCTATACAACTTACACAAGGCCAGGGCCAAGGCTGCGACACCACCCTGCCCCGTGTGACCTGAGGCACCACGCTGGCACAGTGAGGCACTGAGGCAGGGTCTGACCTGGTCCGCTCCACTGTGGAGTCTACTCTGCTTGGGCTTCTCACAGCCCCCCATAACCTGACATCTGGCAGGGCTGGGGGCCCTAGTGCCAGGTGTTGTACCATCTGTGGTCCACTGGCTGCAGACTAACAGGGTGTCAAGGGCTTGGCCTTGGCAGAGCAAGGCATTCTGCCCATATTTGCTGTGGTCCTTTGGCCACGGTCATTCAGTCATTCAACAAATATCTTCTGAGCATCTGCTGTGAAGAGCAGTTGCGCACTGCCGTGCTCCCAATGCCTAGACTGTTGATGGGCATCAGGAAGCCCTCAATAAATAGCTCCTGAATTAAAGAATGGAATCAATGCTGGCCCCCTTCACTGCGTCCCCACACTCTGCTGCTGCCTTGCCGTGTGACATTGGTCAAGTCCCCTTCCCAGCCTGTGCCTCAGTTTCCCCTTATGTACAAGGTGGCAAGACACCAGGCTCCATCTGTGCTCTTACAGCCTATCCCTCACTTTCCAAAAAGCCTCGAAGTCCAGCTGAGCAGTTGCTGTGTGGTGAGTGGGGGGCTGGGGTCTGAGCCATGTCCTAGGCCCTGCCACCACCCCCAGGAGGAGCTAGGACTGCCTGGGTCACACAAAGGTCTTGGCCCTAGGGGAGGGGACTCCTAACCTCAAGACAGCACCACAGCTAACAGCAGCTACTGCCCTCGAACCTCCCACGGCCCACGTTCCTCAGGTTATAAAGTGCTTCCCTCCCTTCCCTGGCTGAGGGATACAACACCCCCATCTCCCGGATTTGGAAGCTGAGGCTCAAGATGAGGAACTGCCTGAGGCCGAGGCAGCAAGGGTCCAGTTGGGCCCTTTTCACTGCTGAAAAGGTGAAAAGTGGAAAAGACGAGAAAACGCAGGGCAGGGAAGAAGGAAGACGCTCGAGGCCCAGGCCTGAAGGTGCAGAAAGGAGCCAATGGCAGCAGGAGGTGTGGGGCAGGAGGCAGAAAGGAGGCAGTCAGGACTGGTCCACCCAGACCTTGTCCTGGCTGGGGGGCCATCCCACACTCTGCCCCCGTGGTCACAGGAGGCACCTCCTAGGGAGGCGGGGTGGTGTCCGTCCCTCACGGTCCTTCACATGCTGCCCTCATGAGCCGGGCCCAGGCCCAGGCCGTCAGTCACTCTCTCCTTCCACCGTACGTGCCTGGATTGCCACACTGAGGACTGGGACAACATGACATGAGCCAGCGGTTAGGTCAGATGCCCCCGGACCCTCTGCCTGAAGTCATTTATACCACGAGAGTGAATCCCGAGCTCTCATGAGGAATGAACCAAGACAGTTTGGTACAGGGGGTGGGAAGGGACTTGAAGTCGGAGCCCCTAGCCTACCTGATCCGACATGCCAGCTGCAGTGCCATTACTGAGCAGAGAAAAGGTTTCCAGTTCCTGCCAGAGATTGGAGAGAGGTGGGAAGAGATGAAGATTCTGCAAAGATGCTCAGGGTCCCACGAGCCAGGGCAGCAGAGGGTGGCTGGGGTCTGCGGTGCCCTCCAAGGGAATCACCTGCCCTGTCCAGTCAGATTCTGGAGTTCTCCAACCTGGACGTGGCAGAGATCTGCACATACACGCTCCTACTGTGTGTCCAGGACTGTGCCGGGCACCATCTCAAACATCCTCGCATTTCAAAGCTCTCAGGAGCTCCCTGAGGGGGGCATAATCACCCCCACCTTCCAGATGAGGAAACCAAGGTGGAGAGATGAACTAGCTTGCTCAAGGTCACGGCAGAGACTCTAGAGCCATACGCCTTCCTACGTGCAGCTTGTTGGCACGCGGTGGGTGGCAAATGAATATATGTGGATCTGAACTAGTCAGACAGACACTGACACTTCAAATTTGCACCACACGGGGGTTATTTGAGAACATAAGGCTGAAGGAAGCCAGCGTCAACTCAGGCCACCTCCAGGATGATTAAAGGCAGCCAGGGCAGGAGAAAGAGCGTTTTTTAGCAGCTGGTATCTAAGGTGAGCTAGAAGCATTGGCTGTTCTTTGCTTTTCCAAAAGGTCTGGCAGTCATTCCGGAGCTTTCAGCCAACAGAGAGGAAGATCAGCTGCTGTGTCACCCCTCCGTCCTAACCGGGCCCTGGCCACCCTCACTCATTACCTGGTCCTTCCCTTCACACCTCTTCATCCCTACCCCACCCACCCCAGGGCCTGGAGCCCACCTACCTGGGGCCTCTTATACGCCTTGCGCACTCGCAGCCCGAGCTTCTGGGCCAGCTCCTGACCAAGCTGAGTGACACTTTCATCCTGGAGAAGGTGAGACAGAGTGGGTGGGTCAGTCTGCCCAGGCACACAAGGCTATGCTCCTGGACACCTGTGCAGCCCTGTAAGGGGGGACCATTGTCACCCTATGTTACAAATGAGAAAGTGAGGCTGAAGGAGAGGACCCTGGCTTGCCCAAGTCACACAGCTAACGAGTGGTGGGGCCGGGACCATGACCCTATGCTTTTATTTTTCTTTTAATCTGGAGGAGGGAAAGGAATAATCTTGTTTTTATGTTAATATTATCTTTTCTTTCCCTAAAATTCAGCAAGTGACAGTGTCACTGTAGAAGGGGGAAGTGCTGCAGAGAGAACAAGTACTCTCTGAACCTCCCCCACCCTCACAGCAGGCTCTTCCCCAGAGGGAATCACAGTGTTGGTCTGAAGTTCCCTTGCAGATCTTTCTAGGAATAC
>VBSM01003169.1:31402855-31415393 GCA_008086735.1 Cheirogaleus medius | reverse complement strand
TGGCATCATCATAGCTCACTGCAGCCTTGAACTCCTGGGCTCAAGCGATCCTCCTACCTTAGCCACCTGAGTAGCTGGGACTACAGGCATGCACCACCATGCCCAGATAATTTTTTATATATATTTTTAGTTGTCCAATTAATTTATTTCTATTTTAGTAGAGACAGGGTCTCACTCTTGCTCAGGCTGGTTTCGAACTCCTGACCTTGAGCGATCCTCCCGTCTTGGCCTCCCAGAGTGCTAGGATTACAGGCGTGAGCCACTGTGCCCGGCCAGGAGTTTTCTTGATTCTACTGCTGAGCCCCTCATGGCCCTCAAGGGCTGCTTGTCTTGAGGACAGGCCTCTGGGTCCCCTATCAGCTTCAGTCAAAATGGGTCCAGCTTTTTGCTGACAAAGCCCAAATTGAGCAGTCACATAGTGTTCGGGGAGTCTAAGTCACCGGGAAGAGGTGCTGCCCACAGGGCTTCACTTTAGGCTGCCTCTGAGAGTCTTTCTCCAGATAACTCCTCTGTTCCTGCTCCTGCCACAGCGATGCCACTGGAGCGACATGTTCACGGGGAGGCTGCGGTCCGAGATCCCACCAGCCCTGGTAAGTGAACGAGCTTCTCACCTCCCCTAGGCACAGGGACCCTTTGGCAATTCCCAGGACTTTTTCTCATACCTTGTTCTTTCTGGACACTAAGATAACCCCATGGGTAACTGAGATGCTGAAGTGGAAGCCGGGGAAGCCCGGCCCGTGCCCTGTGTCCTGCCAGGGGTGTGGCTGGGAGCACAGAAATAACAGGAGGGAGTGGCAGGGGGAGGACTCGGATGGTAGGACGTTGAGCCCAGACCAAGGATCCCTGGGTTCCTGCTGAGCTGCGTGGTTTGGCTCACCGTGGATTTCACCCCCAATGTGACAAGATTGCCCTTGTTTCCTGGCTCCACCTCCCTGCACCCTGTAGTCCTGCCCCTCGTGACCTCTGTCTGCACATGTCCCCGTCCCTCTGTGGCCACTTTCTTTCTCCATACCACTCCTTTTGCTTTGGGTCTTGTCATTGGTAGCTTCCTTCTGCCTCTGCGTCCCATTTCCCCATTCCTGGGGCTCAGACTAGCTCGGGTCACGTTCCTACCCTGAGTGCATGTGTAGAGGGGGGGTCATGCAGAATAGAACAAGGCTTGCCTGCGCTTCTCAAGTGTACCTCCCGGCCCGGGGCCTGGAACCTGACAGCCCCTCAGGGTGCAGCATCTGGGGGTGACAGTCAGTGTGCTCATTGATGTCATTGAGTCTCTCACCACAGCCATGCCGGGCCTCTTTCTCAGGCCTTCATTCATCTGGCCAGCACAGCAGTTCTAGAGACGCCTGTGCGCCAGCCTCACTTGTAAAGAGCTTCAGTCCAGCAGACACCTTGGGGTCATCGGGTGTGCGGGCCTGTACTGGTCCCGAGGGAGGCCCCAGTGGGGATTGAGGAAGCCCTCAGAGCAGGTGGAGGGCAAGTTGGTGAAGGGCGAGCAAGAGAAGGTGAGGCTAGGATTTAGAGTGTGGGTTTAGTAAATTCATCTGGGTGGTTGTAAGTAAAGGATTTCAAGTTTAAAAAGAGGATGAAGAAACTTCCCTTTACATACTTGCTGTGAGTCTCTCGCTATGCAAGTTGTTTTACTTAAATGATAATATTTAATTTCCTCAGGCTTTGAGAAGGTATCTTTATCTCATTCCCAGTGATGCAAATGAATCTCAAGAGCTGGGGATAAGAGAACCTGGACTCAGGGGATGGCAGGAAGTGCAGGGAAGGTGGGGGGCACAGCGTGTGAGAAGCTTTGGTTGCTTGGGGGCTGGGAGCCAGGCAGGGCCACATGGCCAGGGCTGGGTCTTCTGTGGGCAGGGTGGCAGAGACCATCCTGCCTCCGTTACTGTGTGGTGGGAGAGCAGTGGACACTGCCTCGGGTACCGTTTCCTGGCCTGGGTGAGGGCACATTGTCTCCCTTCCTGTATTCCTGTGCCCAGAAACCACCTGTCTAGCCCCAGTCCTGTCCCCAGTCTCTGTCAGAGCCGCCTCTTTGCCTCTCTCTGACCATTTTTCCTGGGGGGAAGAAGGGGGTGTAGGTATCCCTAGCCCAGTAGGTTCCTGGGAAGACCCAGCACCCCCCTACCAAATCTGGTCCGTGGCCGTGGCTTGGAGATAGCCACCTCCGTCTGCCCAGTCACCACCAGAAACCTTAGAGGCATTTGTGGTGCCTCCCTGTCCTCCAACACATCCAGGACCCTTGTCGTCTGCAGGTCCCCCCCTCTGTGACCGGGCTTAGTTCCTTCTCCTATACCTGTTTCCACACTGGCCAGGAGGCCCCCTCTCTGTTGCCTGTGTTGCTGCTTCACATGTCCCTCAGCCATCTCAAAGCCTGTGTTCTCAGGCTCAGGTTCACAGTTCTTGGCCCAGTGGTCAAGGTTCTAGAGGTGCACAGGCATCTTACCTGAGTTGACTCCTCACTTCCCTTCCAGCCAAAGCCCATGCCGGCCCTTGTGGAGTCCACTGGCTGCACCCCCGGGCACACAGCCTGCTGCATTGAGCTTATGTCTTTCTGCTCATGTTTTTCAGCTGCCTGAAATCTTTTTATGTTGACTGACTGATTCTCATCCAGAGTGAGCTCAAATGCCACCTCCTACAGGGAGCCTTCCCAGACCACCCTATGCATGCACAAGCTCCACTTCCCAGGAGTTAGGAGCCCTTTGCAGGGTTTCAAGTCTTGGGTGTATAATAAGGAAAAGTCTGTACTGAAATGGTCTGTCTGTGCCAGTTCCCCACTAGCCTGGGTGGCCCCTGAAGGCAGGGCTGGGCCTGGCACAGAAGCAACATCTTCTGGGCGCCAGAATCTGACATGAGTTCCCTCTGTGCCCAGATCTCTCTAGGGGAGGGACTCATCACAGCTGGGGCCCAGCTGGTGGAGCTGGACCTGAGTGACAACGCGTTCGGGCCCGACGGTGTGCAAGGCTTCGAGGCCCTGCTCAAAAGCTCGGCTTGCTTCACCCTGCACGAGCTCAAGCTCAACAACTGTGGCATGGGCATCGGCGGTGGCAAGGTGGGTGTGGTGGCCCCTCTTTGCCCTCCCTGTTGAGTCCCTAGCTACGTCCACATCCATCTGAAGTGTGTGCTCCAGCCCTCAGCCACCACTGTCTGGACAGTCAGCCCATGGTTTTCAGAAGGGAAAGGCCTCTAAAGCAGCAGTTGTGGCCAGTGGAGAGGAGAGGCCAGGAGGGTGGGGTTGCCAAGTAACCATCCCACGTCCTTGTGTTGGCTTGGCAACACGGAGTCAGTACTGCTGCATAACTGTTCCAACCTGCTGGCTGTGCAGAACACAGAGCTTGGGCATCCTACACCTAGTGTTCCCTCACAGCAGCTGGCAGGGCCGGGGCAAGGCACGGCGCACGGGCAGAGGAGGCAGCCCAGAAAGGGGAACATGTTGCTCGGGGAGGCACAGTCACAGCCATCTTTATTCCCGGACAGGGCATTGCCCGGGGTGCTGCTTGTGTCCTGCCAGCAAGTCACGCAGGTCAGGGAAGGATGGAGTTTCTTTGCTTCCCAGAACCTGCCCCGAGGGAGACCAGCCCTGGTCTTTCTCTCCTAGGTCCATCCTGACTCCTGTAGACCTGGAGTTGAGAAACACTGGGTGCCAGTCTGCACCCCGCCCTCCACACACACATTCTCAGCAAGGGGAGGAAAGGGCCAGGACACAGACTCACAGCGATTGGGGCATGTTTTTGAAGCTGTGTCCTATGCATTGCCTTAACTTCCCCACCACACTGAAAGGTGGGTGATGCCTTCCCCTTTCCCACGTGAGTAAACTCGGGCTTGGAGAGGTGGAGTTGAGTGGACCACAGAGTTAGTGTGGGACAGTGTGGGTTCTGAGCCTTCACCCACAAGGCTCCGTTCAGAGCAGCATGAGGAGTTGTGAGGCCTACGGAGGCCAGGCTGAGGAGCTGAGGGTGCGAGCAGGGGCAGCCTCCATGTCTGTCTTAGCCGGCACCCCCTGGTCCAATGGGGCGGTAAGCTGTCCCTGTGTGCAGATATCATAAAAATGCGTTGGCGCAGAAGACAGGGACAGCCTAACCTAGAGTGGGGGGAGGTGCCGGGGGAGCCGGAGACACTATCTTGCAGAATGCTTCACTCCTCCGTCACCTCGCCCCTGCCGCCCAGCAGTGCTGGCAAACAGGCTCAGTGAACTGCCCCAGCTGACCAGTGCTCGTCTGGCCTGCCCCACGCTTGCAGTGGGATGACGTGGAGAATCAGAGTTTTGAAGCCCAGGGCCAAGGGCCCTCCCTGACAGACCTGCTCACCCTGGACTTTGGCTTCTAGTGATTGGTTCGGACCTCTGGGACCCAGCCTTGCTGACCTGCACCTCTTGGGAGCTCCAGGCACCAGGGTGTGGGTGTGTGACCAAGGCCCGAAGGTCCTTTGGAATCTGTTCTTTCCAGGCAGCGTATATTAAGTGAGGTCCATGCGCCACACACCATGGCAGTGGGAGGGCCCAGAGGATCCAGAGGGAACGAGGTGTGGCCCTGTGCTTGGGAACTCTCCAGACCTGAATCTCCTCCCACGCTGGACTCCTGCAGGCGCTGAGGCCCTCACCTTGGTGGCCTCAGAGAGGAGCCGGGAGGAATGGGGATGAGCTAGCACAGTCGGTTGCCCCCTCTGAGAAGATTCCTCAGAGGCTGGACCACAGCAGAACTTTGATGCCTTTACCTTGAGTGTGCGGTGTCACCCTGATATCCTCAAGGCCAGCCGTGTGCAGTCGCATGTCAGGAGTGAGACCAACCCACCTCTGCCATTCACAGTTCCGCTGAGTATCCGCTCTGCGACGTTGGCCTATTCACTTGCCTCTCTGAGCCTCAATGTCCTCATTTGTAAAGTAAGGCCGACACCACCTGTCAGGCTGGTTTTGAGGTTGAACCGAGAAAGTGCCAAAGTACCTTGCTGAGAGATCTCAGGACCCAGCGGGTGTTCTGCAAATGCTGTTTCTCTCCTACGTGCACTTGCTTGTGAATCCTTTATGTCACATTTACTGTGGGCTGATCTCCACCAGCCAGTCACATTTTTAAATGCCTACTGGGGTAACCAGGATACAAGCCACCTCCTGGCACCACACCAGGGACAGGCCAAGCTAGGTTTAGGTGAGCCCTGCTGTGCCTGGG
This sequence comes from Cheirogaleus medius, assembly GCA_008086735.1. Lineage (NCBI taxonomy): Eukaryota > Metazoa > Chordata > Mammalia > Primates > Cheirogaleidae > Cheirogaleus > Cheirogaleus medius. Next base: position 31,410,228 of record VBSM01003169.1, on the reverse strand, counting down.
CATGGTGTGTAGCAGATGGGCGCATCTGGGCTGCTGTCGCCATGGCCAGCTCCCTTGGGCACTGTGGCATGTGGAAGAGAAGCTGGAAGATGTGGGTTCTGGTTCAGAGTCTGCCACTTGCTTGGTGACCATAAGAAAGTTTCTGTTCCTCTCAGAGCCTGAGTTTCTTCAGCTGGAAAATGAGAATCATGCCGTTCCCATCTAGCAGAGGGCTTGTGACAGTGAAGTGAGCTGAACAGGGAGTCCTCCCCTGGACCTGGCTTCGTGTCGGTCCACTCAGTGTCATTCTTTCCCCTCCCTTGATGTTCCTGTCTAAAGTGAAGCTTAACCCCACAGGCTAACACGTGTGACACACAAACAAAGTGGTAGACGTATAAGCCCTTTGTAAACCATAAAGTGCTGGGCACGTGTAAGGTGTGACCATTGTGCTGTTAGCAGTTCTGTACCCCCTACCCTGCACTGGGGGGTGGTGTGGGATATTAAGCAGTTCAGAGGCAGTGGCCACCCTGCTGGGAGAGGGGCCTCCTGCCCACGGCTTGGCCCCCACCCTTTCCCCACAGATCCTGGCTGAGGCTCTCACTGAGTGTCACCGGAAATCCAGTGCCCACGGCAAGCCGCTGGCCCTGAAGGTCTTTGTTGCTGGCAGAAACCGTCTGGAGAACGATGGAGCCACTGCCTTGGCAGAAGCTTTTGGGGTGAGTGGTTTCTGTCCATCCTGCCCTACCAGGCCCTGAGGCGCACTTGGCTTAAAGGACTGCAGCACTTAGCCTAGCGCCCTGGGGAGAGTTGCTTGCCCTCTCTGAGCCTGTTGGCTCATGCTAAAGTGGGCCAGAGTTCGCATCGTGGGTGTCTGAGAAGGCACATGATCTGCCCCTCAGGTGCGTCACGGCAGGTGCCCGTGAGGCTTTGGGCAGGGCAGGCTGCTCTGATCAGGGAGGGCTGTGTTCCAGGTGCGGAGGAGGTGGTGCAAGATGGTGGGAGAGCTCATGGTAGCCTGGCACAGCCCCTAGGTGTGGGGCACAAAAAAGGAACGTTTCAGACTTCCTGAGACAGGGAGACAGGCAGGAGCAGCGTCAGGGCCCAGGTACCAGACGAGATGATCTCAGGTGACCTCCTCCCTTGCCCTCTCCCCCACTCCTCTCCCCATCCCCCTCAGGACACTGCTGAGTCCCCCGCTCACTGCCAGAAGGCCACATGTGTCCCCCATGGGCCTAGGAACTTTGGGATCTGTCGTCCTCATAATTTAAATGTTTTCTTTAGGCCGGGCGCGGTGGCTCATGCCTGTCATCCCAGCACTCTGGGAGGCCGAGGCGGGAGGATCGTTCAAGGTTGGGAGTTCGAAACCAGCCTGAGGAAGAGCGAGACCCCGTCTCTACTAAAAATAGAAAAACATTAATTGGCCAACTAAAAGTATATATACAGAAAAAATTAGCCGGGCATGGTGACGCGTGCCTGTAGTCCCAGCTACTCGGGAGGTTGAGGCAGGAGAATCACTTGAGCCCAGGAGTCTGAGGTTGCTGTGAGCGAGGCTGACCCCATGGCACTCTAGCCCGGGCGACAGAGTGGGACTCTGTCTGGGAAAAAAAAAAAAAATGTTCAGCAAACAGTGTTCTAGCAGCATTAACCATGCTCAGGTCAGAGTGGCACCCTCGGTGCTGCTGCACGGAGTGGCCTGGCCTGCCACAGACGCTGCCTTTACAGGCGCCTCCCCCACCACAGTGGGCAGTGGATGTGGCAGAGATCTGCCTCGTGTCGCGATGGGCCGCTGGCTGCGGGGCAGCTCCTGATCTGGGAGGTAGAGGGGGCTAGTTGCTCTCCCTGGGTGCCCCCTTCCCTTGGCCTGCTGGCCCCAGTGCACTGGGAAGGGAGTGCACTGTGGTTGTGCTGATGTTCGTATGGTGTCCTCTGGGGTGCTTAGAATGGGGTTCTTAACCTGGAGTCTGTGGGATCCCTCAGTCTAGATAGAATTTAGGGGGTCTGTGGACATCTCTGGGGGAAAAGTTGTGTTATTATTGTCCCTGAGGTAGCTATACATGGTATGACCTTCGATTATGAGTGTAGACAGTGAACCTCAGTAACATTAGAAATTCCTGTGACTTTGTTACCGCTGGAAACCAGATACTTCATATCAAGTTATAGTTGTTGTGGATTGCAGATATACATAAATATTTGTTTCTTACTAGATCGAAGTTACACTATTAATGGTAGACCTGCCCCTAGATCTTGTTATTCAGTGTACTAATGAAGTTCGTATATTAGTACAGCATACGTTTGGGGTGTTTTTGTAAGTGTTTTGACAATTGTTCCAATATAATTGATTTCCTTTGTAATTCTTTATAATTTATCTCAAAATTTAAAAACATTTTTCTGAGGTGGGGGCCCAGGGCTTTACCAGACTGCCCAAAAGGCCCATGGCACAGAAAACTAAGACGCCTTGACTCAGAACGTGCCTGGGTTGTCCTGTATTGATTTGTAAGCCCCTCCCATCCCTAACACTGTGCAGAGTACCCAGGGACAGTAGGAGGTGACCGGGCCAGGCCTGTCATCAACCCTGGGTGGCAGGGGAGCCTGGGACATGACCTAACCTCGAGACCTCAGGCTGGGCAGACAAGAATGTGCTTCGGTACTCCAGGGTAGGGGGTCACCATGATAAGGAGGGACCAGGGGCTCTAGGGGCACAGGGGAGCCCTGGACTCTGCTGGGGAAATCCAGGAAGCTGTCCTGGAGGAAGAAGTGTCCAAAACGAGAGTTGTAGAATGCATGTGATTTAGCCTATCAAGAAAATGCTAACAAATAAGGAGACAGAATGTTCCAGATAGAGGGAATTAGGTGTCAAAAGACCAGGATAAAAAACGGCCATTTGGCTTAGGGAACACCTTCCTCGCCCCTGAAAGAGGACGTGGCATGTGAAATGCCAGTTACATTGTGGTGCTAGGGTAGGAGGGCCCCGAGCAGGAGAGGTCAAGTGGAGCTGCATCATCCAGAGAAGGGCTGTGACTGAGTACCCGCCAGAGCCCAGGGGTCCCACAGTACAGAGGACACCAGACTAAGGTGTCCTCTAGGCCTCCTACTTCAGAGCTGTGTGACCCTGGGCAAGCCTCTCTGATCCCTAGTCATGGGCAGATCCTATCCCACACGGGGCTACCTCCTGAAGTGGTGGGGAGGACCACATGCAGCCGTGCCCAAGAGTGTGTTTGGCAGTTTATGCCCAAGAGTTGCACAGACAAGCTGTGCTGATGGCAGCCCCTCCCTGTGTCTGGTGTGTGGCATTGCTCTCCTGCCTGCTGAATGTCAACTGGCACCCGAGGGCCCACCTCTCCGCTCTCCACACTGCCCTGCAGGTCATTGGGACTCTGGAGGAGGTCTACATGCCGCAGAATGGGATCAATCATCCTGGTGTCACTGCTCTGGCCCAGGCTTTCGCCATCAACCCCCTGCTTCGAGTCATCAACCTGAATGACAACACTTTCACTGAGAAGGGCGCGGTGGCCATGGCTGAGGTGAGGCGAGTGTGGTAGGGCCGCCACACCAGGCCCTGGTAGACAGAGTCTGGCTGCTGCCTTTGCAGTGGACCTGCAAGCCTTCGTTAGCACGTGACTGCTCTGCCCCCACCTCCCTGCTCACCTGCTGTGTACTCCATGGGTCCAGCTCATTTGAACATGTCCTCAACAGGGTCACATGTCATGAGGTGACCTGTGCCCTTCTGGGGCAACTCTGAGTGTTCGTGCTGCCTTCATCCTGAACTGCCTCTGTGCAGCCTGCAGCGGCTCGGGTGGTTTTGTTCTCAGGTTGCACAGGAGAAGGCTGCTCCTCCATCTGTTTTCCTCGTGGATTTGTTCAGCAGCAGCATTTTGTTTTGTTTATTTGTTTCCTTTTTTTTTTTTTTTATTAGAGATGGCATCTTGCTATGTTGTCCAGGCTGCTCTCGAACTCCTGGGCTCCAAGAGTCCTCCTGCCTTTGCCTCCCTAGTAGCTGAGACTATAGGTGTGAACCACCTCCAGGCCCAGCACTGTTTTCTGAGCTCCTGCTTAGTGCCCAGCTTTGTAACAAGTGCAGACCCACAGGGTTGACAGAGACCTTGCCTAGCAGTTAGGGAGGCTGAGGCAGGAGGATTGCTTGAACCCCAGGAGTTTGAGACCAGCCTGAGCAACATAGTGAGAGCTCATCAAAAAATAAAAAAATTAGCCAGGCATGATGGCATGTGCCTGTAGTCCTAGTTGCTCAGGAGGCTGAGGCAGGAGGCTCACTTGAGCTTGGAGTTGGAGGTTGCTGTGAGCTGTGGTGACATCACTGCTCTCATTTCTGAGCAACAGAACGAGACCCTATCTCAAAAAAGCCCCCCAAAAAACCCTGCCTTTAAGGAGACCTTAGTGTAAGAAGGGAAGGTAGCCGCTGATCAGTGACGGGGCTCTGAATGCAGTGGCTGCTCGGCTGCCTGGGCGCTGCGGCACTGTGGCCCAACAGAAGGCCAGTCCCGCCACTGTAGGTGTTAGCAGAGGTGTGTAGATTCTTGGAAGAGGTCACATTTTGGCTAGTTGTACAGGACAAGTAGACTTTCTGAACAAAGAGGGTGGGGAAGGCTGTTTCGGGCACAGCGATCCACAGCAGGTGGAAGGCCCAGAGACTCAGGACAGGAGCCTTGCTTGGTTGGTCCTGGTTTGAAATGACCAGGGTGCAAGGTGTGTTTGGTGGTTGAAGGAGATGAAGAGAGGGAGGGAGGCCTCTGCAGGCCTTGCTGACTCCTTGACACTTTCTCCCATGGGTAACTGGGAGCCCTGGGGGGTTTCAAGCCATGTGTGATGTGATTAGATTTGTGCTTCAGGAAGTGTTCTGGCTGCAGCATAAGGAATAGGGTGGAGGGGGTTTAGCCAGGGCCCCGGAGGCCAACAAGAAGGTGACAGGAGAACTGATACGGTGTGGAGGAGACCAGACTGGAGTACAGAAGATAGTGTGTGGTGACTGGTGTGGGGTGTGATGTTGCTGGGGCTTTCTGAGGGCTGGGGTGAGCCCTGCACCCTCACTCTGGACTCTTGCTTCCTCTTTGCAGACCCTGAAGACCTTGAGGCAGGTGGAGGTGATCAATTTCGGGGACTGCCTGGTGCGCTCCAAGGGTGCTGTTGCCATTGCAGAGGCCATCCGTGGAGGCCTGCCCAAGCTGAAGGTGCCAGCCTGGCTGCCTGACACCCTCCCTCTGGGGTCTGGGCTTCTCCCTCACTCGGGGGTTACTGCCTGTGGTGGTAGGCTGTGGGGGAGGGAGGGTCTGAAGGCAGGTGGGCCCAGGGCCACACCCCCAGCTCTACCACTTCTTGCCTGGGATTTTGTGCAAGTCTCCTCATCCCTCCCAGCCACGGTTTCTTTATAAAATGGGAGGGCGTGATGTACATTATTAAGGTATAGTTTAAGTGAACAGCAGGGAGTGGTGTACATTGTTATAGTGGAAGCGAATATACATAGCACTAATCATATCATTGGGTATGTGGTATCATGTTATATTTATTGTTGGAGTTATTCTTCCTGCCCCCTCAGCCCCATCTGGAGGACAGAGCTCGCCTTATCCTCACTGGGGGAAACCAAGGCTTGAGAATAGATAGGACCTGGTCTCTAGGCCCAGTGTCTACCCACTTCCACCCTTCCCTCTTGCTTTTAGGAGCTGAACTTGTCATTCTGTGAGATCAAGAGAGATGCTGCTCTGGCTGTTGCCGAGGCCATGGCGGACAAGGCCGAGCTGGAGAAGCTGGACCTCAACGGTAGTCAGGGCGGGTGTCCCCAGCACAGGTCTGCTGGACTGGCCCCACCACCCTGTCCTGACCACTCTGCCCTCCCTTTGAGCAGGCAACACCCTAGGAGAAGAAGGCTGTGAGCAGCTTCAGGAAGTGCTGGACAGCTTCAACATGGCCAAGGTGCTGGCGTCCCTCAGGTAGGGAACTTCAGGTGGGTGACCCAAGCGGTGAAGAGTCAGGCCATTCCTTCGTCTGTTTCTACATTTACTCAAAACATGTTGGTTGAGCTCCTGTTACGTACCAGGGAAGCCTGTGCTGGGCATTACAGGTAGAAGGATGAGCAGGTTTCTGGCTTGGGGGAATAAGGCAGAATGATTAAGTTGTGTGTATTCAACAAAGGAGCACACACGGGGCTGAGCGTGGCCGCTCTGTAGAGTGTGCGAGTTGCGGAAACCTCTGGAGGGATGATGCTAGATCTGATCCTGACGTGGCGGAAGCTGCACAGATGGAGGACAGTGAGGCCAGGGCAGGGTGGGGGTGAGAGGCGCAGGCACCTAGAAGGGGATGTGCTCAGGATTGTTCTTAAGAGTCTGGCTCTAGCAAGGAAGAGAGAGATGCGAAAGAATGTAGACTCCGGGGTTTGCGGGGCCCGCTGGAGGCGAGGGTCGGGCGGCGGGAGAGGTGCCTTCGCCTTCTGGATCAGTTGGTTTGGGCCTCCAGCACCTGGCTCCCTCTGCCCTTCTCATCTCCAAGTCTTCATTTGTGTGCCAGATGCTCAGTCGTATCTCCTCAGTGCTGGGCCCTGGGCTGCTAGGGGGCACTGGGGACTCAATAGGCCACGGTGCAGGGAAGTAGAATAGCCTTCCTACGGCAGCAGGGCCACCCCTGCACCTATAGCTTCCTGTGGTCAGCCAGATGTGGTGGCCCTGCCCCAGCATTGGAGCCTGGGCAGTAGTCCTGCTGAGCTCTGGGCCCCAGCTGTGACAGAGCTTTCTTCCTTTTCTCTGTCTTCCTCCGGGACTGGGGGATCCTTTGGGATAGGATGAGATTTGACTCTTCTGTGTCCGCATCATGGGTTTGCTGGGTGATGACAAATGGGGAATGTGCTCCCTGGTGATCATCTGCTCCTGCCCTGGGAGCAGGGGCTCTGCCCAGGGTCCCCTTACCTGGCTGGGGTCGCCAGGCTCACGGAGCCAGGCCTCTGGGCCAGCAGCCGCTGGATGGGGGGGAGGGTCTGCTTTAGCCAGCTCCCCTTTGCAGTGATGATGAGGACGAGGAGGAGGAGGAAGAGGAGGGAGATGATGAGGAGGAGGGAGATGAAGAAGAGGAGGAGGAGGAGGAAGAAGAGGATGAGGAAGAGGAGGAAGAGGAAGAGGAGGAGGAAGAACCACAACAGAGAGGGCAGGGAGAGGAGTCAGCCACGCCCTCAAGGAAGATTCTGGACCCTAATGGTGGGGTGAGTGCCTGGAGATCTGCCAGGATCAGAGCCCTAGTCCCATGAATGGATCCGGAGGTGTCTTTGTGGGGGTGTAAGTCCACCTGGGTACAGTAGCCACAGATGTTTTTGATTGTAGGATATTAAGTAAAAAAACAAATCATTGGCCAGGCGTGGTGGCTCACGCCTGTAATCCTAGCTCTCTGGGAGGCCGAGG
>VBSM01003169.1:31364627-31389072 GCA_008086735.1 Cheirogaleus medius | reverse complement strand
GGGGGGGGGGGGCACAGTGGCATGGTGAGGCTCAGGGCAATGGTACTTTCCTGAGCCCAAAGAAGGGTCCTGGGGCAGGAGCTGCACCATGGCTGGGGCTCAGTGAGGGACAGTGTGATCCCTGTGCACGACCAACTCTCCCTTCCTCTCTCAGGCCCCAGAGCTCCACCCACATCTCCTTGGTCCTGCTGCTGCTTCTGCTGCCGGGCCCAGCTTGGCGGGCAGCTGCCCACCGCTGCCCACAGACCTGCATCTGTGACAACTCCAGGCGGCACGTTGCCTGCCGGCACCAGAACCTCACTGAGGTGCCAAACGCCATCCCTGAGGTCAGCAGGGTGGGAGCATGGGCACAGGGTGGCAGTGGGGCAGGGTATGGGGCAGTGGAAGGAGCCTGGGCTGGGCACCACTGGCTCTGCCACTGTCTGGCTGGTTCCTTCTCTCTGAGCCTCAGTCTACACATCTGTAAAATGGGAATAATAATAACCAGTAACAGGGAGATATTCTATTTAAAATCCTTATAGTGTGACGAAAATAAGCAGGTGACCTATAGATAAATGTTGCATTTATTACAGACCCTGTGGCAGAGAACTGAGGATGTAGCAGGGGAAGATATGGTCTCTGCCCTGTGGAGTCAGGAGCCAGCAGGGGAGAGAAAAAGAAAAGAGGCAGTGACAATACAGTGTGAAAAGTGCCACAGTGGGGACTGCCCAAGTGACTGAGGAGGAAGGCTTCCTGGAGGAGGCGTCAGGGAGCAGGATAGAGAGAAATACAGGAAAGGTGAGGGGAGAGAAGAGTGTTCCAGGTGGACTCCCTGTGTCTCAGCCTCCACTTTCCCTCCGGCCCGCAGCTGACTCAGCGGCTGGACCTCCGGGGCAACATGCTGAAGGTGATCCCTCCAGCTGCCTTCCAGGCCCTGCCCTACCTCACACATCTGGACCTGCGGCACTGTCAGGTGGAGCTGGTGGCGGAGGGCGCCTTCCGTGGCCTGGGCCGCCTGCTTCTCCTCAACCTGGCCTCCAACCGCCTGCGCGCGCTGCCCCAGGAGGCGCTGGACGGGCTGGGCTCGCTGCGGCGGCTGGAGCTGGAGCGGAACATGCTGGAGGAGCTGCGGCCCGGGGCGTTCTGGGCGCTGGGCGCTCTGGCCACGCTGAACCTGGCCCACAACGCCCTGGTCTACCTGCCCGCCATGGCCTTCCAGGGGCTGCTGCGCACCCGCTGGCTGCGGCTGTCCCACAACGCGCTCAGCGTACTGGCCCCCGAGGCCCTGGCCGGCCTGCCCGCCCTGCGCCGGCTCAGCCTGCACCACAACGAGCTCCAGGCCCTGCCCGGGCCGGCCCTGTCCCAGGCCAGCGGCCTGGCCCGTCTTGAGCTGGGCCACAACCCACTCACCTACGCGGGCGAGGAGGACGGGCTGGCCCTGCCCGGGCTGCGGGAGCTGCTGCTGGACCACGGGGCCCTGCAGGCGCTGGGTCCCGGGGCCTTCGCCCGCTGCCCGCGCCTGCACAGCCTCGACCTCCGAGGGAACCAGCTGGACACGCTGCCCCCGCTGCAGGGCCCGGGCCAGCTGCGCCGGCTGCGGCTGCAGGGGAACCCGCTGTGGTGCGGCTGCCAGGCGCGGCCGCTGCTCCAGTGGCTGGCGCGGGCGCGCGTGCGCGCGGACGGCGCGTGCAGAGGCCCGCGGCGCCTGCGAGGCGAGGCCCTGGACGCGCTGCGGCCCTCAGACCTGCGCTGCCCAGGGAACCCGGGGGAGGAAGAGGAGAAGGAGGAGCTGGCAGCCGCTGGGCCCCGCGCCCCTCCGCGCACCCCCGACGGGGAGGACGGGGCGGTTGTGCCCTGCCCTCGCGCCTGCGTCTGCGTCCCCGAGTCCCAGCACAGCAGCTGCGAGGGCCGCGGCCTGCAGGCGGTGCCCCGCGGCTTCCCCAACGACACTCAGCTCCTGGACCTGAGGCAGAACCACTTCCCCTCGGTGCCCCAGGCTGCCTTCCTGGGCTTGGGCCACCTGGTGTCTCTGCACCTGCAACACTGCGGCATCACAGATCTGGAGGCTGGCGCCCTAGCGGGGCTGGGCCGCCTGGTCTACCTCTACCTCTCTGACAACCAACTGTCGGGCCTCAGCGCTGCTGCCCTCCAAGGGGCCCCACACCTTGGCTACCTGTACCTAGAGCGCAACCGCTTCCTGCAGGTGCCAGGGGCCGCACTGCGCGCCCTGCCCAGACTCTTCTCCCTGCATCTGCAGGACAACATTGTGGATCGCCTAACACCTGGAGACCTGGTGGGGACACAGGCCTTACGCTGGCTCTACCTGAGTGGAAACCGTATCACTCAAGTGTCCCCAGGAGCGCTGGGCCCAGTTCTGGAGCTGGAGACGCTGCACCTTGACAGGAACCAGCTGCGAGAGGTGCCCACTGGGGCCTTGGAGGGGCTGCCTGTGCTCCTGGAGCTGCAGCTCTCCGGGAACCCACTCAGAGCCCTGCGAGATGGGGCCTTCCGGCCCGTGGGCAGGTCGCTGCAGCACCTCTTCCTGAACAGCAGTGGCCTGGAGCAGGTAGGCACGGGTGTGTATTGGGGTGGGGGAGGTAGCACCATGCCACACGCATCAAGATTCACTCAGCAAACATTTGCCACCCCCTTGGTGCCAGGTCCTAGGCTGGGCACTGCCCTTGCCCTTAGGGAGCTCAGGTGTGGGTGAAAGGCCAGGCAGAATGCAGTGCCACACAACTAGAGGGCAGCCCGGGGAGGGCACTGCTGGAGTTTGGAGGAGAGAGGAATTTGGGGCCATCGGGTCACCTACTGTTTGTACACACTGAGAATCCTCAGGAGGTTTTACCATTACGCAGGGGTTAGGGGTAGGGGGGACTTGAACCATGAACTGGGCATCCAGGTGACTTGGACAAAGCAAGTGCTTTGACATTAGACCAACCTGGGTTTCCACCCAGCACTACACTTTCTACCTGGGCCACCTTGGGCTCTCCAACTGCCCCTCTGCTGGGGGAGGATGGGGCTCCCCACCAGACCTGGGGGTGGGAAGGGCCTGCCAGGAGCTCACATCAGGGCCTGGCACCTCCTTGCAGATTTCTCCTGGGGCCTTCTCGGGCCTGGGGCCGGGGCTCCAGAGCCTGCACCTGCAGAAGAACCAGCTTCGGGGCCTGCCTGCCTTGCCTGGTCTCAGCCGGCTTGAGCTCATCGACCTCAGTGGCAATCCCTTCCACTGTGATTGCCAGCTGCTCCCGCTGCACAGGTGTGCACCCGCCCCCGACTCCCAGAGACCCACCAGCTGCTCTCAGCCACCCCCGTGCCATCTCCCTGGGGGCATCTGTGCCTAGCTGAGCATCTTGGCAGGGCAGGGGCAGGTCTTGTTGGAGCCAGGCATGAATGAGCCCTTTCCAGGGTCAGTTACCCTCCCTGGAGGAGTTGGGGTGGACTTCTCTGAGCCTGGATTTCATCATCCATAAAGTAGGAATGATATGTGCCCTGCCTAGTGGGCTGGAACCTAATAAATAGGCATGGTCACCTTACATAATCACATAAGAAAGCAATAAGAAGCCTGGAGTTCGCAGACCAGACCTGGGCTCCCATCCTGGCTCTGTGCTTTTACCAACTTTGGGCAAACCACATAACCTGTCTGTGCCCATCTGTTAAAAGGGGATGATAGTGTCTATCTCATGGTGGTGGTTATAAGAATTAGCATATATGAATTGATTTTAACAGTGTCAGGTATATCTTAAACCTTCTGTAACTGTTTGTTACTGGTTACTGTTATCCCCTTTTTACAGAGAAGGGACCTGAGGCTTGAAGTGGCTTGTAGGTCACATAAATGGTGAGCTGCCAAGCCAGGATTCTCTGCAGAGCCTGCTCTCACTCACTGGGCCCCACTGCCCCCAAATCCCAATGACCCCCTCCATCTCCTCAGGAAAGCTCTCAGCCGGGAGTCAGCACAGGGTTCCCCAAACTCTCTTTTCTCTTCAGGTGGCTTGCTGGGTTGAACCTGCAGGTGGGGGCCACCTGTGCCACCCCTCCCACTGCCCGGGGCCAGAGGGTGAAGGCTGCAGCTACCATCTTTCAAGCCTGCCCAGGCTGGGCTGCTGGGAAGGCCAAGCGGACACCAGCCTCCAGGCCCGGCTCCAGGAGAGCCCCCATCAAGGGACGACAGCCGGGGTCAGAAAAGGTGGGCCATGGGGCAAGACCTCTGTGGGAGGGCCAGATGTCAAAGCCCCTGGGTAGCAGGGGTCCCGATGCATGTGGTTCCATAGCTGGGCCACAACCTGGTTGTGTGTGTTCAGTCACGTCCGACCTCCTCTCTTCACCTCTGCACTAGACCCAGGGTGAGTTTATAAGGAAATGACTATGTGCTATTTTTTTTTTTTTTTTTTTTTTTTTTTTTTTTTTGGTGGGGGGAAAGAGTCTCACTCTGTCACCCAGGCTGGAGTGCAGTGGCATCCTCATAGCTCACTGCAACCTTGAACTCCTGGGCTCAGGTGATCCTCCCATGTTGGCCTCCCAAAGTGCTAGGATTACAGGTATGAGCCACTGTGCTTTGCCAACTATGTGCTATTTCAGTGTGACAGTGGCCTTTCTTATAAGCCACAGCATACTGGTCCCAGTGTGTCCCTAAAGCCAATCCTGCTGTTACCATATTGGGTATATCACTGTTGACTCAACCATTTCCAACCCCGACCTCAAGGGCCCTGGTCCAGTGATGGGGAGAGTGAATGCAGGTGTGTTGCTGGCTCTGCCTCCCATGCCTACCCCGTCAGCCACAGGGTGGGCCCCACCTGACATGCTCACCATCCTGACACATTCAGCCTCGGCTTGAACCCTCAGTTGTAGCAGACCCTCATCGCACATCAGAGAAGCGTGAGCAGGACAGGGATGCCCCTGCATGTGGGAACGGCTGCTGGTAAGGCCATGGGGGGCAGTCTGAGGAGGAGAGGTGGTCCTTAGAGGGAAACGAGAATGGAGAAAGCCGGGAGTAGAAAGGTGGGGAGAGGGCTCTGCCTCATCCTGGACCTGCATTTTGAAGATTTGGGGTGCCGGGGTCCATTTGATAGTGTTTGTGTTAGTTCCCTAGGGCTGCCATGATAAAATGGCAGGAACTGGGCGGCTTAGAACAAACCCTATTGTCTCGCAGTTCTGTAGACTAGAAGTTGGAAGGCAAAGTACGGTCGCAGCAGGGCCATGCTCTCTGAAACCTGCAGTGGGGATCCTTCCTTGCCTCTTCCAGCTTCTGGGGGCAGTGTATCCCTTGATTTGTGGCAGCATAATCCCAAGCTCTGCCTCCATCTTTGCATGATGTCCTGTGTCACTCATGTCGTCTTCCCTCTATAATCTGTCTCTGCCCAAATTTCCCCCTTTTTATATGTATACCAGTCATACTGGATTAGGGCCCAACCTAATGAGCTCATTTTAACTTCATTACCTCGGTGAAGACCCTATTTCCAAATAAGATCATACCTGAGGTTCCGGGGGTTAGGACTCCACATCTGTTTTCAAGAGAAACAATTCAATCCACATTAGCACTTTCTCCCTGCATCAGCCCCGGGGAAGCTCATGTAGGTGCTGAGCAAGGCTCAGGAGTAGAAGCTCCGGTGAGTCACCTTCCAGATGGGGACTGTAGTTATAAGGGGAAGACACCCCCAGTTTCTGCCCACAGTACGGTGGCTTCAGCATGAATCAGGACCTCTCAGACCATTTGATCCAGTCACCCTTTCTGACATGGCGATATCCCCTCAGTGCTGGCCCTGGGGTTCTGGGTTATTGGGTGAAGGTGGCAGTTTCCTCCCAGGAATACAAAGGAATTGAAGGCTAAGGGCCCACATCTCGAGGGCCTCACACTGTCAGAGTATTCTGGGCGGTGGTGCTCACCCTGCTGAAGGCACGAGGCTGGGCCACATCTGTCTCACTCTCCCACGAGGCCCCAGTGTCTAGCCTGGTGTCAGGCACGTGAAAGGTGCTCAGTGATGCTGGCTGACTGAGCGCGGGTGGTAATCAGTGGGCCAGCCTAGGCTTAAGCCGCTGCTGTCCTTCAACAGTTGTGAACCGAAGCAGCCAAGCCTCTACACCTCACTGAGCCTGCCTCTCTCTCTTCTACCTCACAGGGTAACTGTGAAGGTGAGCTGAGCAATGCACATACGTATTTAATCTGGTGCCTGGCGTCTGAGGCTCTTGTAGTGAAGGTCCCTTGCTTCCCTGTCCCCTGACCCCTGACTGCAAAGGATGAGGGCTACAGGGTGGCTTGCTGGAGCACTTGGATTTGCTCTAATCTGCATCAGGAGTCCCTGTGGGTCCTCATGCAGGGCAAGCAGGGAGTAGGAGGATTTTGTAGATAGTGTCTCCCAGCCAGTGGCCCCACTGCTGGGAGACTCAAGAAGACCTTGAGTTCCAGCCAAGGGCAAATTGAGGCACAAGGTTCATTCTCTGCCTTGAGTAGAAATTTCCAAGAGGTTAATATTTCCATCTGTGACAAATCAAAGTTAACTTTAGGCACCAGCAACACAACAGTCATGTATGTGCTTCCATTTTACAAACGCTCATCAAAGCCAACTTTCTACCAGGCCTGTGCTGAGCATTAGGGACAGGCAAGACGCAGGCTCTGCCTTTGGGGAACTCATGGTCTTGAGAAGGAGAATGGCAGAATGTAAATAAGGACAATACAATGTGGTTAAGAAGATGGGGTGCTCAAGAGCTCATGACCCAAGAAATTTACTATTTGTTTTGAGACAGAGTCTTACTCTGCCACCCTGGCTAGAGTGCAGTGGCACCATGATTGCTCACTACAACCTCCAACTCCTGGGCTCAAGCGATCCTCCTGCCTCAGCCTCCCAAGTAGCTGGGACTACAGGCTTGCGCCATTACGCCTGGTTTATTTTCTATATTTAGTAGAGACGGGGTGTCACTTTTGCTCAGGCTGGTCTCAAACTTCAGAGCTCAAGTAATCCTCCCGCCTCAGCCTCCCATAGTGGTAGGATTACATGCGTGAGCCACCGCGCCTGGCCTATTCTTTATTGCTTTGTACACTCTTCATGTATTGACTCATTTAGTCTTCATAACTGATAGTGAGGTATGTCAGAATACACTCTGCAAGGAACAGAAATCTGACAAGTAGGACTTTAGCAAGTATAGGGTTTAATTTCTCATATGTAGCCTGAGGAGGCCAGCCCAAGGCTGGAATAGCAGCCAAATATGTCCTCCAGCGCTGCCATCCTCCTCCTGGGGCTTTTGTGCTCATGGTACCTCTGGGGATGGCTGCTTCATTCAGGAAGGAATGAAAGGCCAAAATGGCATACAAACCCAGCTCTCCCAGCAGCCCTTCAGTCAGAACTGGCTCCCTTAACTGCCAGGGAATCTGAGACGATGAATTGTCTTTAGCTGGGCTCCATGAGCAGGCAGCAGAGCCAAAGTGCACACCCTGGCCATCTTCCTCTCAATGGCCTCCCCTGGGGACTGATGCAACTGACTGGTCACCACCTGAGGCTCAGAGCCGAGGGTATGTATGTGATGGCAGGGGATGAGTGGCCCCTCTGAACTGAAACCTGCCTCACTCCTGTGGTCTTTAGTTTCAAACCTATTTACCTTTTGAGGAAATCAGGACCAACAGGCTACTTCCTTTTTTTTTTTTTTGAGATGGAGTCTCACTCTGTTGCCCGGGCTAGAGTACTGTGGCGTCAGCTTAGCTCACAGCAACCTCAAACTCCTGGGCTCAAGCAATCCTCCTGCCTCAGCCTCCTGAGTAGCTGGGATTATAGGCGCACGCCACCATGTCCGGCTAATTTTTCTATTTTTTGTAGAGATGGGGTCTCGCTCTTGCTCAGGCTGGTCTTGAACTCCTGACCTCAAGTGATCCTCCCGTCTTGGCCTCCCAGAGTGCTAGGATTACAGGCGTGAGCCATCATGCCTGGCCAAACTTTCTAGGCCTGGCTTCTGCATGGTGGGGGTACCCACTGCCTTTGCTAAAGATAGAGATAGAATCAAGTTCTCTCTGAACCTGCCCAGAAACACCCAGGGCTGTGATGACTGGAAACCTGCACCCTCACCTCAGGGGTGAACCCAAGCAGCCTGGGTCCTGAGCAAACTTACAGTTAGCACGTCTCAGCAGCAGACGCGGGCAGCCCAACAGACCAGAGCACAGGCCAGCTGCACACACGGGCTCAAGCAACAGCAGGCCTAGGAGGCAGCTGCACGTGGCAACACTGCTTCAGTCCCTGCAGGACAACCTAGGGACCCACCCAGCACCGCCTCTATCTGAAAACCTGAGGAATGCAGCCTGCCCCCACCTTAGGCTCCAGGAAGATGTGTTAGCGAAGAGATGGGGTAGATCACAGACATGAGAGCGTCAAGGGAGACTGGGAAAAATAAAAGCAGATGAAATTTGGGCACATACTACATGAACTCTAGGAATTAAATTTCAGAAAGGAGTAGGGAGAAATGAAATACGTTAAGGAGTCGAGAAGGACTTGGGCAGAAAGGAGAAGTGAGCCAGGAAGTGTATGGTGAACCCTCCTTCCTTCCTTCCCTCCCTCCCAGAGGAGCTGGCAAAAGGGGGCAGGAGTCTCCTTCAGGGCCACCTCAGCCAGCATGGCTGACCACGTCCTGTGTCGAAGCCCCATGACTCTCTGGCGGGGCCATACTTGACCCTGGTTATTAGAGAGAAGTGGGATGACAATGACAGGTCTAACCAAGCTACGAGGACCGAGCTTACCTTCCCATCCTGCTACACTGGCAGTGAATAGCCTGTCCCAACCACTTTCTACACTGAGTCAGCCCCAAGTGGCACCAGGCCCCTGCAGGCCTCCTGCCACTGTTCCTTTAAAGAAATGGGAGTCAGTGCTCAGGCCAACAGAGAAAATAAGTCAAGGCTATCTCTCTCACAAGTCACCAAAACCCACATCCTGGTCACTGTTTCTCAGCTGCCTGTTTAGGCTGGGTTCCTGCATGGGTCCACACCACCCCTACATCCCTAGGGCGCTAGGAGGAGCAGAACACCAGGAGGCAGAGAAGCATTCGGCCTGGTTAGTGTTTTAGGCAGAGGCTGCTCCTGTCATACTGCTTGCTGTCAATCAGGGGACCTTATCCCACTCAGAGAGCTGCTCTAGAACTTTATTTACATGAACTTGCTTGGGCAAACACACCGTTCACTGTCTCGTCTTCCAGTGTGACTGGGACAGCCCCACCCCTGGCAGTTGAGGGGCGTGGTGGGGGTGGAGGGTGCTCCTGTGGGGAGGAGCAGGGAGCCCGGGCAGAGGGCATTCCAGCTTCAGGAGCTCAGGCTGGAGAGGGAGGCACTCACAGATGAGTACGGGGCCGCAGGTCGCGTGGGCCTTGCCATGAGGAGGGCAGAGGCAGAGGCGGGTCAAAGGAGCCCCAGGCTGGTCCTTCTGTGCCCAGCCTTCACACACCAGGCAGAAGTTATGCACAAAGGTTCAGTCTCCAAACTAAACTGGGTAGAGGGGTGGTGGCCACAGAGAAGCCCTGGGCCTTCCCTCTGCTCCATAGCCCTGGGCTGGCTTCCGGCTAGGGGCCTGGCTAGCAGCAGAAGGCTTAGTCTTCTGTCTCCTGCTTGATGTTCTCAATGGAGACAGGCATCTCTGAACTTGGAGTCTTGTCAGGCGAGGCCACGTCTAGATGCTCTTCCTTCACTTGCACAGCAATGACTGGAGAGGGAGGGGAGGTGGGAGGGTGGCATGGAGAGCAAGCTTGTAACTCAGGGAAGGGCGGGGAGCAGGACCTGGGAGAGGGATCTGGTCCCTACAGATGGGGGCCCTCAGGACACACCTTCACCCTCCTGCTTGACCTCTGGGAGGGCAGCAGCAGCAAAGGCCCAGGGCCCCAGGACACCTCAAGCCAGGCAGGCTGTGCCAGAGACACTGACATTCACCAATATGCCACCTGTGTCCAGCACACTGGGTGGGGGCAGAGATGGAGGAGAAATGGCCGGGGAGCCTGGCTGGATGGAGACTGCTCTGTTCAGGGTTGGTGGGGGTTGGTGGGAAGCTCTCCAGGCCCAGTGGTTCAGGGCTGCTTGATGCCCAGAAAATTCCCACCAAACTTGACTCTATTCTTTTGTGCCCAGGTTGGGAAGAAGAGGGGCCGCCTCTGAGCACAGAGCAGGCTGGTCCTGCCTCGACTCAGCCTAGTGGCTCTTACTCTCGTCTGAAATGGGCTCTGATGAGATCTTCCCTGCAGCCTGCAGGTCGTCCTCCAGCAGGGGCTTCTTGGACCCCTGTCTGAGGGGCCGCGTCTTGGTCGGAGGGATTCTTTTCCCTTTGAATAAAAATGGATTCAAACCGAGCATTAAGGTTGTACCTACGTGAGGCCTGAAGGGCTGGGTCTCGTCCAGTGGTCAGGTGGTGTGGCAGAAGAGAAAGTGCCGGTCTAGGGACAGAAGGCCTAGACTCCAGCTCTGACAACAGCCCTGACGGGCTGTGTGCCCTGAGGTCAGAGAGGCCCTCTCCAGTGGGGGATTAATGACAACACCTCCACCTTGAGAGCCAAGGCTCAGAGCCATCATGGTTGTTAGTTTCCTTTTTCAATCTTTGATTTCTTCTTGTAACGTGCAACATTCCTGGCCCTGCTGTTTTCAACAGCACAGGGCCTCTGCCCATCCGACAAACACTATATGGTCACTCAATCTTTTTTTCTTTTTTTTTTTTTTGAGACGGAGTCTCACTCTGTTGCCCAGGCTAGAGTGCCGTGGCATCAGCCCAGCTCACAGCAACCTCAAACTCCTGGGCTCAAGCAATCCTCCCGAGTAGCTGGGACAACCGGCATGCGCCACCAGGCCCGGCTAATTTTTTGTATATATTTTTAGTTGGCCAATTAATTTCTTTCTATTTTTAGTACTATTTTTAGTACTATTTTGAACTCCTGACCTTGAGCGATCCTCCCGCCTCGGCCTCCCAGAGTGCTAGGATTACAGGCGTGAGCCACCGAGCCCAGCCACCGGTCACTCACTCTTAATCCTGCCCAGGGACCTCATCCCTGTTTCTGCTTTGTCCTGTTTCAGAACATCCTCTTCCTTGCATGGTGCCATGTGGTAGAGACCACCTTGCCATTACTGGCCTGGGCTCTGGAGCACAACTTTGCCCCCTCCCCCTCTGCTGCCCCTCAAGCTGAGCCTACACTGGGCTCAGGATTGGTTGAGAGTGAGCCCCTGAGTGCCAGGTGGAGTCTAGCCACTCGGCAGCCTGCCTTGGCGTCCACCCGCAAGGAGGTTGCAAGGGAAGAATGACAGCCTTGTAAAGAAAGCTTCTATTTCTTCCTGTGCCTTTTCCTTTAGAACCTAGCACCTGCGATTGCCCAAGAGGCCAGGCCATTTTCTGACCGCGGGGCAGCAGGGATGGGGATCCCTGCAACCTCACTCTCAGATATGATCTCGTCTCTCTTCGTCGGCATCCTGACCCTGCCACAGACTGAACACCCCTGTTTATACTCTGGATCCGCAAAGACACAGGGTGAAAGGCCTACGGGACCAAAGGGCAAGGGAGAGGAGACTGGGCAGGACCATGAAGAGAGCTACATTGGCAGGACAGCATCTCGGAACCAGTGCCGTGGGGCTGATCCCACCTCTGCTCTGGGTCCCACACCAGTCTGGCCGATTTGGAGCATCACTTACTTTTCTTCCCAAACTGTTTCTTTTTCTTCTTTGTGGCCTCTTTGGCCTTCAGAGGTGTGGTTGGTTCTGTTGTTGAAAGACAGGGCAAGAGAGATGAGAAGAGAGTTCTGGAGAGCACAGGGCACAAGCGCATCCTGAGACCCTTTCCACCCTCACACAGGACACCCCAAGAAGGAAAGCCAAAGCTGGGCAATGAGAACAGGTGGGACTGGGGAGAGAGGCTGGAGAATAACTGTCCCTTCTTCCCACCCTTGTTGCTAGGGCTGCTCAGAGCGACCTGGGTAGTTTACCTGGGTGCACAAGGGCACGAGCATATGACAGAGTGGGCAAGATGAAGGAAGGAGGTCTGTAGGCCAGAGGGAGAGGGAGACAGAGAAGTCAGGAGGGGCGGGAGACAGGGCCCACTCTTCACAGAGCGGTCCATGAGACTTCTTGATCTCATGCCAAAGAAGTAAGTGGGCACAGGGGAGGGGGCAAGAAGGAAAAAAGAAGGAAAGTCAAGAGCCCCTTAGAGCTGAGAGCGCCCAGACCTGCGGCCACAGGTGGCTGGAGCTGGTAGCCGGTAAGCTCACACCAGCCGACGGGGTAGATGTCCGGGGACTCGCAGTCCACCCACTGGTCGTACTCGCTGTCCCAGCCGTCAAAGTGGATGCTGAGGAGCCGATGCACCACCCGTTTCACCGTTGCCACACAGATGAGCCGGGGCTCCATCAGGTCCACAGCCTCCAGCTTCATGCCCACCTTGAAGCCGTGGTTGGGGCAGTCCTGGGTGAGGGAAGAAGGCAGTTGCCAAGCCAGTCAGCTCCCTGCCCCAGCAGGTTTGCCTCGGCCTGGGGTGGGGTGATACTGGCAAAACTGGGGGAGGGAGAGGGGCTGGCTCCTTTGGACAACATTCTACGACTCCTCTTTCCCAAGCATGAACCCCTCTATGGGAAGAGAGCGCAGTGCCTATGTCACAGTGTGGGACTTCTCCCCTGGAAGTAGCTGAGGTCAGCAGCAGAGGCTCGAGAGAAGGGTTTGGAATTGCTCCTGTTGACAGCACTGGGCAGGGCCAGTCCCTGCGCTGCTGTAGGCCCTTGCTCTGTCCTCGGTCTCCTCACCATGTTGAAGAGTCTCGATGGAGCAGCTTTTGACTTAGTCTTCTCCAAGTAGTTCTCCCAGTTGAAAGGCTGCGTCTCATACCCTGGAGGAGCAGAAAACTCAGATGCATAGTTAGAGAGGGGAAGTGAAAAGCAGGTTGGGGAAAGAAACAACTTCCAAAGGGGTGCTGCAGCTCAGTCAAAGCTCAGCCTGGAGTCTCCCCATAGCCCTCTTCCCTTGTCCCCAGGCTGGTACCTGTTCTAGGACTATGGTCCTATTGTGCAGGTTGTTCACTGCCCAAAGGGACAAGTGGGAACTCTGTTCACCAACCACACACCAACCATGGGGCTGAGTCAGCCTGGACACTGTAAGGGCAAGTGGTGGCCCTGGGTAGCTCTGTCACCTCTCCCATACATCCTGAAAACCCACACCCTTGGGGTCTGACTTGACCAAGAATCCTGGCCTGTGGCCTCACCTGCCCCTTCTGACTGCAAGGCCAGCATGTGGTGGCCTATCATCTTACCTTTTGGGGGTGTGAGCTCAATGTCATTCTTCTGGCAGAAGGTGGCTGGGAAGATGGCATGGGAGGAGGCGTGGTAGCAGAACCAGTCCGAGCCATCTGTGGAGGGCCCCCCGTCCACACAGATCATCAGGTAGCCATCCAGGAGAACCTAGGGAGGGGTGGGGCAGACGGAGCATCGTGTCATAAACTGCACCCCACCCAGGGTAAGGCGGCTATAATGGGGACACGAGGCAGATGGGTCCAGCGGATCTGGAGCTCAGCCTTCCCGGAGAACGCCCCGAGCTTGTGCACACTGAGGGTGTTTATCTTCCCCACTGGACAGCAAATGCCGAGCCAGCAGAGACTGTCTTGGTGCCCATGTGTTCTGTGGGCGAGCACACGCGCCTGGCAGGGCACAGATGTGCTGAATGGACACAGCAGCAGCATCCTCTGGGAGGGCCAAGGACAGGGTGGCTGTATGCTACTCAGGCTGCGGCAGTAACAAAGGAGGAGTGGAGCAAAGTGAGCCCCGCTGGTGTCTTGGCGGCTAGGCCGGCACTCAAAGGACATGGCATGTGGCAGGCAGGCTCAGTGAGGTGACACCTGACATAGGACCAGGTTCAGGTGTTCAATAAGCACCTGTCCAGCGTGCCTCAGACCCTGACATGAAAGCAGATTCTGAGCAAGGAGCAGGTAAAGCGCCTCCTCACAAAAATCAGGTCCTCCAGGAGCACGCAGCGCTGGGGAGGCGGGACAGATGACCTGCAGTCCCAAGAGCCCAGCAGTGGATGGCTGGCAGAGCTCTGCAGCATGTCGGCCCCCTCAGAGGACCAACCCCAGGTCACCTTGCAGATGGTTGCCACGCAGATGTTGCCCAGATTCAGGGGGTCAATGGCCTCCAGCTTCATCCCCTCCTCAAACCAGCCACCTTCTGTGTAGACAGCCCGTACCTGGAAGGAAGGGGGCAGCTGGGGAGTCCCTGGGCGGGTCCAAGGGAAGATGGCAGGGGAGCAGGCCTCACCTGCCATAGGCCTGGGAAGGAAATGGGGAGAGAAAGGGACAGTCCCAGGGAAAAGCCAGGGTCCTTAGGCCTGGAATGGACCCAGGGCCAAGGGGAAGAGAGCCCAAGGGCTGTGCCTCACCTTCTTGAACAGGTAAGGAACGGCATCACAGTAGATTTTCCGGAAGGTGGGATGATGGGCCATGTCACTTCGCCTCTCTTTTGAGGAGATGGCAGAGGGAGTGAGGAAGAGAAGGGAGTTGAAGGCAGCTCACTGGGCCATCTCCACACCTCCCCTGTGCATATGCTCGAGGCTATATCTCAGCACCCGCCAGCCGAGACCCATGGACAGATGGGTCTAGCCCAGAAAACATCAGGAGCTCTCTGTAGGGATGGACTATTTGGCCTGGAGACCCAGACTCTTCATGCATGATGTGGGAGAGGATTGGCGCTAGGAGCGTCTGGGTTCAACTCTTGACTTTACCACTCACACGATGAGCTGAGTGACCTCAGTCAAGTCTCTCAACCTCTCTGGAGCTCAGCACTGTCACCTGCAGGGTGCAGATGATAACCTACCTCCCAGCACTGTCATGAGGTATGGGGAAGGTGCTCCCACCCAATCCTTGGGAAGCAAAACCTAGGGCCACTGCTCACCTGACATCTTGATGCCGTGGCCAACACGCCGTGACCAACCCACTGGGTGGATCAGGGGGCTCCACATGTGGCACCAGAAGTCGTCATCACTGTCACCATCCTCGTAAAGGAGCCGCAGGCGACCCCCAATTACCGTGTCTACCACAGCCATGCGGGTCCGGGAGACCTGGGACTTGTCCACCACCTCTAGCCGCATGCCCTGCCGAAAGGGGTACTTCATGCTCTCCACCATCTGCAACGGCATCAGAACACAGGCCTGATGTGGCCATGGGCCTCCTTCCACATCCCCCTTCCTGTTCTGTCTCTTCAAGGAGCGAGAGGACAAGGAAAATGTGGTGGAGTCATCCCACACCAAGCCAGGGGGGCGGGCAGGTGGGCACTCCTGTGCCACGGGGTTCACCTTGGCCCCGATTCCCCAACATGACATAGAGGGAAAGCACATGGCTTGTAAGTGTGCCACTTCTCATTTCCAAAATGCCAGTAAGTCAAGACACTGCAAATCGCAAACCCATTTTAGACCAAGGAAACTCATGACCCAGAGAAGTCAAGCAACTTGCCCAGAGTTGCGGAGACTCATCAGTGCTAGAGCTGGGCTTCGAACCTGGTGTCCAACCTGTGCTCTCCACAGGTTCTGCACTCTGATTCCCGGGCACCCTGCCCTCCCCTCCACCTCCCAGCCCTCTGTTGATGGCACATATAAGACTCATGTCCAGAAAACTGAGCCCCTTGTATCTCCATATGTCCAGTTCCAGCCCTGGCCCTGACAGGCTGTGGCTCTGAAACGCTTTCAGCAGCAATCAGTATCCCCTCTGACCCAAAAAGGACAGTGACCAAGATGCCCATGAGGTATTCTTCAGAGAGCCACGGTGGCGAGTGGGAGATTCTTTTTGTTCACTGTGTCTCCAGAGCTGCCCTGGCTGGGCTAGGGGATAGGCACGGTGTGGGGCTTTTCCAGACTCAGGGCACTGCCGCCTCAGGGCAAACCTGCCCTGGCCAAGTCTCAGCAGTGCCATTTCTGAGCACACTAGGAAGGGGAGGTCTCAGAGGTCACAAAGCAGCTGAGGGGAAAAGCTAACACAGGAATCTTAAACCAGACAGACCCTTCAGCCCGGCTCAAGGGCTGGAATACATCCTGAGGCTGACCACGTCCTATCGCAGCAACTCACCTAAGAGAATGAGACAGATGGGGGAGGCCTGGCCCAGGCCCCTCTGAACCACCTCCCTACCTTCTTCCCTTCCTCTCTAGCCAACACAGTGCAGCCCAGAACCCAGCAACACTTTACTGCCCTTATTTGTTTTGGATAACACAGGGGAATTTGAGCTCTGTGAGGGCAGAAGCTAGAATTGTTCATTTCTACATTCTCAGCTCTGGGCACAGAACTAGGCACACAGTTAGTGCTCAGTTAATGTTTTTCCTCGAGTGAACAAACACATGCACACACACCTGACTTTGACTGATGGGCCATTTGTCATTCAAACATTTTGCTGAGCACTTACCATAATGCAGGCAACAGTGGGCCATGTCTGAATTGGAGCTTTCTCCACAGACCCCCCCCCACTATCCTCCCCAGCCCCAATCTCCAGAGGGGCCGGCCAGTCAGCAGCTGGGAGTGCTTCCCAAGGAAAGGCCTCGCCCCATCTAAGCTGTGGTCTCCACGTCAAAGTATACAGTGCACCAAACCCCTTCTCAAGACAGTGACCGCCAAAGGATCAGCTCCCCAAGAGGCCTGTCTGGAACCCCTATGCTCACAACTGGTCTCACAGTGCCTTCCCATTCTCTCCCTAGTGTCATCTTCTTGTCCCAGTCAGGGGCTGGAGCTTTTGTCCCCCTCTAGCATTCACTGCAGGATTGGCTACGTGAAAGTCAGTGCACGCTTGCTGACTGTTCCTGTGGATCACTGCCCTCTGCCCAGAATCAGGCTTTTAATGGAAAGAAAAAATGAGGCCACCTTGTTTCCCCTAGTGGTCTGTACCACCCACCATCATCTGCCTCATCCTAAGACAAGGGCTGGCTGAGAAAGAGTGAACAATCACCTCCAATCACCAAATCTGTCAACTGTGCAAGGCACTGTGGGAAAAGCTTAGTTTTGCTGGAGTAAGAATGTGGAGAACATGACAGTTAACAACAGAGAGACAAATAGCAAATCAGTATCCAATAAGTTCAAATAAGGAAGAAATCATTTCTGTTTTGGGGGAAAAGTCATGGAATGCTCTTTGAGGTGCTCTGAACCATTCCTTGCCAAAGGCCAACTCTCCATTAGCAAAGGCCCACGATCTACAACCTTTTCATGTGGCGTCCAGTGCCATGGGTGAGATTCAATCTTTATTTTCCACTGTTGGCTTCCATACCACCCATGCCCTACAGATCAATGTAAAATTTTCTCCACGAAGCCTTCCTTGATATCTGCTCCTCCTCTGAGGCCAAAAGGCCACTTGAATTGCATGTCCTAGCAGCACCTGCGCTGCATGACCCTGCACACGCTGTAGGACTTACCCAGGGCAGCATAGGAATACCACCTCTGAGCACCTGGTTCAGGAGACCTCAGATGCAGCCCAGGCACCTGTCTATGAGAGCCCCACGACGAGGCCTGGCATAGAGAGGTGGGAGAGAGAGTCTTCACCATATAACCTTTTCATCCCTTTGATTTTTTTACAATGTGCATATATGACTTTTTAATTTAAAGAACTAGTTTTTTTTGTTTTTGTTTTAACTCAGCTCGTATAAGACTAAATAGTTTTTTAAAAGAAAATTAAATGCCACACAGATGTTTCCCTGGTTCAGAACCAAGGCTTATAATTATTCGTGTGCATGACTTTCATTTCCTCTGCCAGACTGGAGATTCCTGGGTGGCAGGTATTCTTTGTACTCTCAAAGTGCCTTGTATACAATAAGTACTTAATAAAATCTATTGAGTAAACAATCCTAAAAAATGTTATGAGCAAAGGTAAGGATCTGGAAAAGCAAAAGGCAGACAGAGCAACATGATCAACGTGGCAGGAGCAGAGTCTAGGTGGGGAGGCGACCGACTTTGGGCTGGGAGGGCAGATGGCGGCTGCCCCGTGGCAGGGTTCAACTCCATCCATGAGAAATGTGGAGCCACTGAAGATTGTCTAGCAAGGGAATCTTAGACAAAATACTCCGACGAGGAACAAGGATGGATAAAACTGGGAGAGGGGAGGGAGGAGATCAATTAGGAGACCCACAGGACTCACTGCCAGACCTTGATGTGGAAATCCACAGGAAGCGTCCTGGAGCCCACCAACCGTTTCATGAGGTAGCCCTTCCAGTCGGTGAACTTGGCATGGATAGCTGTGGAGACAGTAGTGGAATCCCAGTTACATACACTGACACACACCCGGACAGGGGGCGCCAGAGCTGACCCAGAGACCAGCACAGAGGTTGGAACAAGTCATTTCTTTTTTTTTTTTTTTTTGAGACAGAGTCTTACTTTGTTGTCCAGGCTAGGGTGAGTGCCGTGGCATCAGCCTAGCTCACAGCAACCTCAAGCTCCTGGGCTCAAGCAATCCTTCTGCCTCAGCCTCCCGAGTAGCTGGGACTACAGGCAAGCGCCACCATGCCCGGCTAATTTTTTCTATATATTTTTTAGTTGGCCAATTAATTTCTTTCTATTTTTAGTAGAGACGGGGTCTCGCTCTTGGTCAGGCTGGTTTCGAACTCCTGACCTTGAGCTATCCACCCGCCTCGGCCTCCCAGAGTGCTAGGATTACAGGCGTGAGCCACCGCGCCCGGCGGAACAAGTCATTTCTGCTTCTTCAGGCCAGCAATGACTGTTTTATAAAACCAGGCTCCACAACTTGGATGTGCCCCAGGGCCTCTGGGACAGCGAGGGCAGGAAGCATGGGGAAAAGTGGGTTCTGTTCTGTCTAACAAGGCAAAGGACTCTCCCTCTACCAAGGTTCCTGCCCTATAGGAACCAGGACAGAGAACGTTCTCATCAACTCACTCCGTGGGGGCACTAGGATCTTGCTGTTGATGGCACACCAGCCGATGGGGTGGACATCCACAGTTCCCAGGTTGCACCAGAAGTCATGGCTGGCATCATTTTCAAAGCCTTCATACCGGAGCAGGACCCGGTACCCTGAAAGGAAGGAAAAGGGCACCTGTGAAGGAGGGTGAGATGAGGAACGGCTTGTTCTTAGGCCTTCCTTTGTCTCTAGCCTAAACTGGACTTCCCGGTGCCTATTCCAAGAACTTACTCTAGGCAGGTGGGTCCCTGTTGTCTGTAATAGTCATAGCCCAAATAAATCATGCCACTTATGAATGTGTGGAAAGCATTATGGCATGGCGCTAAGAGTTAATTTTCTATAGCCTGATCATGCCAGGAATAAGCTTAAGAAATTGGAGTTTCCAAGCCTGCCAGGCTCTGTGCTCCCCTCTACGATGGAAGAATCCAAAGAAGGGGGCAGAAACTCCAATGGGTGGGGTTTTTGTTTGTTTTATGAAGCCAATTTCTGCCTACAACACTGCTCATCCATCTAAAGATGTCACCCTCTAGACACACCCCTGACCCCGCCTTGGCCAGAAGAACACCCACCTGCTGCCTGAATGACAGAGGCAATCCAGTACACCCGGCTGGGGAGCACGGCGTCACTGTTGAGCACCTCCACCTTCATCCCCTTCATCACATCCTCCCACTGGTCATAGAGTGGGACCTGTGTGGCGATGAGAGTGTTGTGTTCAAGAGGGAGAGCGGCTTCCTGGGCTGGCAGGGGACAGTGCCTGCCTCACGGCCTGAGTCATCAAGTCCTCCTTTGTGCCTCAACTTTCCACATCACCCACTGTGTGCAGAAAGCCAGGCACAGTACCAGGGACGAAGAGATGAGGCCTGCTGTCCTTAGAGCTGAGCCAGTGGCTGGGGGTGGAGAGGCAGGGTGATGGCTGGAGACCGAGAGTCAGACAGACCCGAGTTCTCATCTTTATAGGACTAGCTCCTAACTGTGTCATCTTGGGCACACTATACCTTTGTCCCTGTGCCAGCCCATGCAATAGTAACACTTTCTAGTGCTCACCACTTGCCAGGTACTGTTCTAAGCACAAATATCTCCTTCAATTGTCACTCAAACCCAAGCACGAGTCTTGTGACCCCTCATTTACGCAGAGCCATCCACCTGCACGTTCTTTCTCCACCTCTCCTCCTGTTAAAATGCCCCATGATAACATCGGACTACTTTTGGTTGCCTTCCCAATACTTAATCCTCGCTTTGCTGCCAATAGTATCTTGACTCTCCTTTAGGGAAATTCATCTTTTTTCATTCCCATTCCATCTCCCTGGTCACACGGATTGGTTCTTCACAGAACCTGGAAATAGTTGGCTGTTCTAGGCCAGTCACACAGGGGCAGGCTTTTTATAGGGTGTATTGAATCGTGTGTGTTACATGGAAGTATGAGATAACTCCCCTGAAATGAAAATGCTGAGACTGCTAGAGAATTCCAGGCAAAAAAGAGGTTATCTCCAGTAGGAAAGATGTGTCCTTTCATTAGCAACTCAGAGAGGAGAGGAGTAAGAGAGTTAGCTGCGTCAAGAACCAACCTGTCTCACCAGCAAATTGGTATTAACTGATCAACACCTAAGTGGACATATAGGAATAACATTTATCAGGTGTCAGGCAGGTGGGGGGGAGAGGATGGGTATATACATACATAATGAGTGTGATGCACACCAACTGGGGGATGGACACACTTGAAGCTCTGACTTGAGGGGCGAGGGGGGCAAGGGCAATATATATAACCTTAACATTTGTACCCCCATAATATGCTGAAAAAAAATTTATGTGTGAAAAAAAAAAGACATGAAAAGAACTTCAGAATAAAATTAATCCTTAAATAAATTATTTTAATCTAAAACAAAAAGAAAAAGAACCATCTTGTCCTTGTTCAGGGCACTCCCCAGAGTCCACTAGCAGTTCAGAAAGGAGGCCAGGCAGGAGGCTTCCTCTGGTTAGAAGACTCCAAGACTAAACCTCCTCCTGGATTTCCTGGGGTTTGGGACATTGGTTTGAAAGCTAAAACACGAGCACCGCTATTGGCTTCGCACCTGGTCTGCAGGCTACAGCTGCTTAATATTAAGTTCTTGCACTTAAGCCCAGCCTGCTAGGAACGTGCCCTTCTGGTTTCTCAATAATAGGCATCAGGGAGCCCTTTGTAGAAGTGGGTTCCAAGAGGAACCTAAATCTGCCTCCTGGGACCCAGGCCAGTACAGAAGTACCACACTTTCCATGAGAAACACTAAAAATGGGGGTGAAAGGAGAGAAGGGTTTTAGAGTTGGAAAGGCCCTTAGCAACTGGCACAAAAATACCATTACATGAATAAACTCTGAGGGACCTCAGAGAAGGCACAGTTGAGCACAGTAATTGTTTGCAGGAGGAGTTTTTGAGAAGTGGACAGACACAAAGGTGAAGATGGAGCGGGGGCAAAGCTGGGCTTCTCCCACCCAGACCTCACTACTGCTCTCTCCCCAGTGCCACCATCCAGCCTGGACCCACCCTGGGGAAGCAGGCAGGGAACACCGAGGCGGCTCTCGGGCCTCCCCCTCAGTGCCAGGGCACTCACATGTTTAAAACAGCTGACAGGAGCAGCCTTGTAACTGTGATCCTTCAGGAACTTCCCCCAGTCGAAGCCCAAGACCAGAGCTGCAGAGCAGAAGGAGGAAGAGTCAAGACTGGCAGCAGCCACTCTGGGGACCTGGACCTGAGGACCCTGTGGGGCCTGCAGATGTAGGTCCCTCCCCCTCCCCAGCAGC
This sequence comes from Cheirogaleus medius, assembly GCA_008086735.1. NCBI lineage: Eukaryota > Metazoa > Chordata > Mammalia > Primates > Cheirogaleidae > Cheirogaleus > Cheirogaleus medius. The sequence goes on along the minus strand of VBSM01003169.1, from coordinate 31,367,466 downwards.
CCCTCTCTAAAACCCATACCTGTGCCACCAGTGGCCATGAGAACACGTGAGGACCCAATCTAAAGGCCAAGACTCTCAGAAGTAAAGGAATATTCAAAGGGAAAATTCTCACCTTTCTTCCCTCAGATAAAGAGAAAAATTCAGTGTCCCTGGGCTTAAATTCCTCAGGCCTCCTCCAATCTGATTTGCCATGCCCAATCTAAATGACCCTTGGTAGGGGGCAGCAGCACACAGCTACACCCATCTTGGCTGCTAAACTCAATTTCAGTCAGAAGCTCAGACCAACTATAGCAGAGTTGCTTTGTGCCTGCATTTAATTTGCTTAGAAGTTGCTACACACTCAGAATAAGAGAGGAGAAGGTTCCTTTCTTATCCCACCATCCCTCTGCACATCCCCCTTCACACCAGACCTGGGCCTCACTGCCCCAGGGAAACAGAAGCCAGAGGGATAAATACAAAGAGAAACAAAAGCAGCTAATTAATTTTTGGCTTTTGAATTATCAAGGGTAGGGGTCCTGGCAATTTAAGGGTGGTCCAAAGAAGTTTCTGAGGTAATTTCCACAATGACCAACAGGCGAGGAAGCTGCACTTCAGTGAGCCTGGGTCCTCCTGGCTGGCCACCTTTCCCCATGCTCACTCCTACTGAAGCCCACCCCAGGCTTGGCCCCCGCCCTGGCCCTAACGGCTTCCTAAGCACCAGTCTTCTGCTGTCTTACCATCTTGCCCTGTTGGTGTTCCATCTGCTAACTGTCCTGTCCCTTGTGAGTGGAGGAAGGCTCCAATTTTGGCAGACCAGGCCGCCTTGTGCAGGACTTTGGCTTTCTTGGTAGGTGGTTTCCCCTGGAGGGAAGAGGAGAATGTGTGTAGCCTACTGGTGAAGAACACCGCTCTGGATTTGGACTGCCAAGGTTGAAATCCAGGTCCTGGTCCCGTTACTTAACTTCTCTTGGGCTTGAGTTTCTTCGTATGCAAAACAGAATGGTGATAATAACAATGCTTAGCTCAGAGACAGGTTGTGGGGGAGGGCTGCAGGAAGGGACACATTCTATCCCTGAAAGATTCAAGTTTCATCATCTTCTTCCTCCAGTGCTCCTGAAGATCCACAGCAAAGAATGGGCTTCACAGGGGACAGAAACTCCCCGACCTCGGAGGCAGCATTTTGTATGTACATGAATGTTCTGTGGACAGGGGCCATGGCTTTCGTCAGGTGCCCAAAGGGGGTCCTCCACCAAAGGGAAAGGCCACCAATCTGGTCTGTGTCTTGTAACTTAAGCACTGATCACAAAGGCCAAGAATTTACTAAAATGATCAGTGAAGTAGAAATTTGGGTTTAAATCCCAGACAGACGTGGGGTCAAATCCTGGTTCTTACCATTTTTAGTTGTATACCTTTAAGTAAGTTACTAAAAGTTTTGAGTCTTCAAAATAGGAATTTTTTTTTTTTTGAGACAGAGTCTCACTCTGTTGCCCAGGTTAGAGTACAGTGGCATAATCATAGCTCACTTCAACTTAAACTCCTGGGCTTCAGTGATCCTCTCACCTTAGCCTCCTGAGTAGCTAGGACTGCAGTTGTGCAGCACCACAGCCTGGCTAATTTATTTATTTTTTATTTTTGTAAAGATGGGGATCTCACTATGTTGCCCAGGATGGTCTTGAACTCCTGGCCTCAAGTGATCCTTTCCCATTGGCTTCCCAGACTGCTAGGATCACAGGCATGAGACATCAAGTTAGAGACAAGGCATGGACTTCCTAAAGTCATCGTGGCTAGTGAACCCTGTGCCTGTTTCCCAGCTTCCTTTCAAAGCATTTATAAAAGTGGGGGTGAAGACCAAGAGTGTCAGGCTCCCCCAGGGTTGTTGTTTAAAACTTACTGAATACATCAGACTCTGGGGGAAGAGGGTAGCTCCAGGAATCTAAAATTTAACAAGCTCCAGAAGTGGATTGCTCTGCCCTCTGAAATTTGAGAGCATAATACCAGGAAACTTACAACCTTAGATGGCCACAAGCAAGGAGCTTACCAAACCCTCTTGGCCCCTGCCTTCAGTCAGTTGGTGGTTCCTGTCTCAGCACTCAGGGACCCAGGGAAGATCCAAGTGGCTGCCTCTCACCTGTAATCTAGCCAAGATACTGGCTTTCTTGGAGTTAGAGGAGTAGCTCCTGGAGCAGGACACGCTGCAGAACCTCTTGGTCTTGGAGAAGAAGGCTTCCCTTGTGCCCACGATACCGCACATCTCACAGACAGCTGGGAAGAGAACTTGGCACATGAGTTATCTGATACAGCCACTTCAAATCAAACAAAACCATGAGTCCTTCAAAACCTGGGACACTGCACTAACCAGGTGAGCCCAGCCCCCACTAAGGCTGACAGAATTGGAATTAAGAGGAACATGAAGAGGTACTGGCACGTACATCTGACTCTACCTGGCCTCAGCTCTGCTGCTTGGCCTCCCTTGCCTGTATGTGTCAACAGAGCCAAGGAAACAGGCTGTTTTTTGAGGAAAGTCCACAAGGATGACTGGGGAAACAGGCGAGTGCTGGAAAGTTTGCCAAAGGAAAATGAGAGGAGAAAAAATTTATAGGAAGAAAAAGTACCAAAGTCACTTCACTTCTATGGCTCTCTTTTCTCATCTATATAGGAATGAGACAGAACTAGAGCAGTTTTTCAACACTGACTTCACGTTAGAATCATGTAGGGAGCTTTTAATAAAGCCCAAGGCTGAGATTCTACTGAATGGACCTGCAGTGGGACACTGGCACCTGCAGTCTGTTAAAAGCTCCCCAGGTGATTCTACTGTGCGGCCAGGGTGGTCTCTAATGGTTACTTTTAGGTTTTTAATTTT
>VBSM01003169.1:31314790-31325118 GCA_008086735.1 Cheirogaleus medius | reverse complement strand
AAACAAAAAAAAAAGCTACTGGTTAAAATAGAGATAAATCTACTTCGTCCTTGTTGCTGAAGCAGTAAAATTTTTGTTCACTTAAGTTTGAAAACTCATAACCACCACCAATTCCCATAACCATTAGTATAAAGGATGCAGCAAGCTGCTATTATGTATATGTAATTGAAATTAATTATATATAACTATGAAGTCTTATTAAACAAACTGAAATATCACCTGAAGAAATCAGGAACTTCTAAGAAACTGCTGTACTGCCTACTATATTCTATCAGTTTTTTGGAGACTAAAAATCTATGCAAACTGGCAGTAACACTTGCAATGTACCTGGGCAGCAATATCTGCTGCTTTTGTTCCCCTACAGCTAGGCCAATACCTGAATTTATAACCTATACAGATAAAGTTGTAGAATCTGTCCACAAATGAAGTCAAACTCATGACAATATATTCTGAGGGCCTTTCCCATTGCTGTTATGCTAGAATTTTGTTACATTAAATATAGCTTGAAATAGCTAGTAAGTATTAATTGTTAATAATTATTACTTAAGTGAGGCACACACTAAAGAACTCAGGAGTCCTATTTTATTAGCATGGTTGAGGTAACAGCAGGGCCTCTATTATTTTAGGCTATCATACTAACTTTATCAGCTTATTAGGCGTAAACAATAAAAGGGGTGGGGAAGGTAGAGTAGGTATGGGAAAAGATACTTTCCTCGTACTCTACTTATAGAGGTCGAGCACCATTATAATAAGTACCTCCCATCTCTCTCCCAAAGAGACTGCTTCAACAAATTTGGTTATAATTCCATACCTAAAATCAAGCCTTCAGTTCCCCTCCACATAATTGCCACTTCCTATAAGACCCTGATTATATGTCTGAGAACAAAGAGTTGAACAGAGATATTAAAAACATACTAACATGAATTATACTTTGAGTCTTCTGGCTTATCTTACCAATGATGGTGTTGAAGGGAAAAGAAATCCACATGCAGTTGTTTCCCCAAACTACCTACAACAATGTAATTAACCAAAAACTAAAAAGTTATATATAGCTGTATCAAGCTATATTTAATGTGACAAAGTTTGACTATCTTCCAATTCTACTTCCTAATTCACTTTCAGAAAGGCTAACAGTCAACAATTTTATTTATTTCTTTTTCCAAAGTGCCATTAGAGACAAATGGGAATGGCCAGTGGAGTCTAAGGAGCTTGGTTAAACAATAAAACTCCTGGGGTCGGGGGGGAGGACAAAAAGGCTACAGGGTTAGACAAACTACGCTTACATTTTTATTTATTTTTTAGAGAGTCACCCAGGCTGGAGTGCAGTGGCAATCATAGCTTATTGTAGCCTCGAACTACTGAGCTCAAGTGATGCTCCCACCTCAGCCCCTGAGTAGCCGGGACTACAGGCATGCGCCACAATGCCCAGCTAAATTTTTTGTAGAGATGGGCTCTTGTTATTTGTTATGTTGCCCAGGTTGGTCATGATCTCCCAGCCTCAAGCAATCCTCCCGCCTTGGCCTCCTAAAGTACTAAGATTACAGACATTATCTACTCACACAGCTTACACTTTTAAATAAGGCACACTCTAACACCATCTAGATTTATAACATAGCTGCATAGCTAAAGGAAACGGAACATTTCTTGTTCTACCACCTACTCTTACCTCTTTTCTTCCTAGTGACCCCCTCAAATGATTTCTTTCTTCTGAATCTCAAATGGTCTGGTGCTCACATCATAAACACCAAGTAGGGTGGGCAGTTTTTGAAAAACCCTGTCCTGTTTGTTTTCCAACTGCTGGTGGCTGCATCTTACCTCTTTATGTTTCTCCATGGTGGCATACAGTTTCTGTGAGAGGTCATTGGATACATTGGGCATGCCAGGCTTCTTCTTGTTGCCTCTACTTAGGCTGCTCTTGTTTTTGCTGGTTTTCTTATTATTCTTCTTTTTAGCATTCTTGCTGTCTCCCTTTGTCACCTGCCGGGTAGCACAAAGGAGACAAGAAAGTGTTAAGTTTTTGTTAAGAATTGACTTAGAAATAACACTGAAGGTAAGAAGACTCTCCCTTCTATAAGCTTATGCTTATATCTTATTTCACTAGCTGTTCACTTCACATATTCTCTCTCCTTTCAAAGTTGTTATTTATAATAAATGTTCACTAACATACTTGACCTAATTTTCTCTTAGCGAATATGCCCTTTTGTTGAGGCAATGAGAGCCTAGAAGTGTGCAGACCTTGTTGATGGAGCATATCCCAGATTTGGGAATAGGGAACGAGGAGTAGGTGAAGAGTGGGATAGAGTGTATGGCAGTGGGGAGCCAAAAGACCTTGGCTTTATTGCCTTCTATTCATATTCTAAAATGTTATGAGCCTACTAAACCTTGTCCCCCAACACCCACACCCTATACTGAAAACTATTCCATCAATGAATTTGAACAAGGCTGTAAGATTTGTAAATAGACTATTTAAGAGTGACTTTATAAGTCTGATTCAATGGAGGTAATTCTACATATGCTATAGGGAAATAACTGACCAGGTTGTAAGCCAGTTGCTATATGGAGGACAGGCTGGTTTTGGATAGCTAATAACAGTTTTTACACTTCAAAAGAGTGGGGTTTTTTTGTTATTTTTTTTAAAGGGGAAAGAAAAAGACTATGCCAGAGATGGTATGTGGCCCACAGGCCCAAAATAGTCATAATCTGGACCTTAACATAGGTCATTTTCTATCAGTTTTTTTTAGGATTGAATTCGTTTTTTTTTTCTCAGTTTACATTACTCAGAGTCTGAGATACCATTTTAAAAGGGGGTCTTGATGCTAAAAATGTTTAAAACCACTAAAATAGAATCCTAGTAAACTTTCTAAGGCATAATTTCTTGCCCAATTTAAAGAGCTGTTTCATCCTGAGAGCTTTATTAAAACTAAATCAATCAACACCTAAATGGACATGTAGGAATAACATTTGTCGGATGTTGGGCCGGTGGGGGGGGGAGGAGGGGATGGGTATATACAAACATAATGAGTAAGATGTGCAACGTATGGGGTATGGTCATGCTTGAGGCTCTGCCTCGAGGGGGGAGGGGGGCGTGGACAATATACATAACCGTAATATTTGTACCCCCAAAATATGCTGAAATAAAAAAAACTAAATCGAACATTTAAGCTCACTTCTAGATTACACAATTAGAATTAAGGTAGAAGACGGAACGGAAATGAGATGTCCTTACATCAGTGCTTTCGTTGCTGGTGTTTTCCTCTCGCTTCCTCTCTTCCTCTTCCTGTTCCAGTTCTTTAATGCTTTCTTCCAAAACATTCGGCCAGAAATCACCCTCAAAGTAAGGCAATTCCTTTGCACTTGTTAATCGATCTTCAGTAGCTTGTTTAAAAATATCCTGTAGAAAAATCCATGTACAAATAGGAATTTCTACTTTTTAAAAAAAGCATTGATTATACAGAAGCAGTCACAGCTAACCAACACAAGAAACATGAAAGATTAAAATGTCTTCAAAAAGCTGGCAGAGATTTTATGCCTAAGCCATATGCCAGGGAGGTATTTGGTGTCATAAACAGCATAAGGGCTGGTCTGAGTACAGTGGTGTCTAACAAATAACAGACCACAACCAATTACAGATTTCTTTGTTCCTCCTCCATTCCCACTGCTTCACCCGACTAGCCTTTAATTTAAAACAATAAAATAAATAAAAAAACCCCAAAACCGAAACAAAACAAAAAACAGTGAAAAGACCTGATATGAAGTCAGTATTTCTAGTTTTCTCTTTCCTCTGCCTATGGATATGGAGATTATCTGCCTTTATATAACCAAGTAGCAAATTATCCTGCCAGGTATCAACGTCAGAGGGCTCCAGAAGCATCATTCACACTGTAGCCTTTACCACCTATCACAGAATGATGTGTGATGTAAGGTATGCCCTCCTTGCACACATCCTTGGAATTTCAGCAGCTTTAACTGAGAGTTGTAAATTATGTCATTAAGTATGAAATGTCTGACTTCCTTACGTATTAAGTTTGACAGCTGATACCTCTGACATTTTACTTTAACACTTCTTGTTTTTTTATAATTGTGAAAGTACATTTTCATTCTTTCAAACATAGTTTGACTTGTATCTTTCAAAGTTTTTTTAAAAACAATTTTTGTAAAACCATAGGTAAGTCAAAAATTTGTGTTATTTTCAAATATGAGTTCCATCGTAAAACCAATACTGTGCAGACAGCTCAAAATATCAATAAAGTGTTTGAAAAAGATGTGACTAATGAACACACCGTTCTGTTCTGGTGATTTTAATCTTAAAAATGAGCCACGTGGGTGACCTGAGACCAAGGTGAAAAATGAGCTAACATCTATAGAAGCAAATCCATCTCAATCCTATGCGTAAATTAACAAGGTTTGACATTACTACTGCAACAGTATTAGACTATTGAAAATAAATTGACAAGGTAAAAAAGCTGGATAGATGGATACCACATAGATTAAATTAGCATAAAAAAATTATCTCAAAACCTGCCTTTGCTGTCATGACATAAGGACAAACCATTTTTACACCTTATTGTTATGTGTAATAACAATGGATTATTTTTGACAATCGCAAGCATTCAACACAATAGTTAAATAAAGTGCCAAAACACAGTCCAAAACTGAATATTCATCAAAAAAGTTAATGGTGTCTGTTTAGTGGTCCAGCACTGGTATTCTGCACTATAGCTTCATGAAACCTCCTCAATTGATTATAGCAGATGTCTACTACAACCAGTTGGACAAAATCCTAAGGATGCTTTCCGATTAAACAGATTGCACAGCAGAGACAGGCCAAGACCACATGTCACACAAACCACATTGCTCAAAATTACAGAGGCTAAACTTAGAAACTCTCAGTCATCCACTATATCACCAGCCCTTGCACCGACTACCACTTCTTACAAGGAAAAATATTCAATTCTCAACAAGCTGTAAACAACGCTTTTTGTGATTTCATTGCCACCTACTCTCCACACTTCCTCACTGTTGATATCAACAAACTACCATTAAGACGACAAAACTGTGTCAATAGTTTAGGCACATACTTTGATTTATTACACTGCTTCTTGTTTAAGATATAACAAATAAAACTTGATTCAAAATCAGACATTTTACATTTAATGACCTAATACTGGAAACTTTATCTGCTGTAGAGTGATTTGCTGGGCTGCTTGGGAAAACATCCAGTTTATGTATGTAGTTCAAGTTCATATCAAGAGATCGACTATATTCATGAATGTTTAAAATAACATGGCTATTAGGAATACATTTTTAATTGGTGACATGTCTAAAACAGATTTCTTCAAAAAACCTAGTTTTACTTACTTTGAAAAATTATGAATATACAAAATAAAAAAACTATCAAATTAGCATAATTTTAAGAATTACATGAAAAAGTAGAACAAGACCACCAAGATTAGTACATTTCCAGATCTACTATTGTTTTTCTCCCCCATGTTCCAACTGACCTTATAGTCATGGACAATGCGCTCTGACACAGCTTTGTCAAGCATCTTTTTGTACCACTCCTGCAGTCGCTTGGGCTTTGGAATCTTCTGGTCAGGAGGATGGCAGTGGAAGATATAGTCATCTCCCTCACTTGGTGGACATGCCCAAATATGCCCTGTTGTGTATCTAACAACACAAAGAGAAGGGATGTTCGATAGAAAAGACCATCCATTTTAGATAGAATGCTACCCTTTAAACCACGAGGTGGAGCCAATATCGAAACCAATGATTTCTCCTAAGATAACACAAAATGTTTAACCCAGCATCAGATCAAGATTGTGAGGCCAGCACTAAGCATAACCCATAGCACTAATAATGGATGCCTGCTACTTTTTGGATGCCACAGAGGAGTGCTGCGAATTTCAGTTGTAGAGAGAATAACTCAGCCCAAAATCCCAAATTTGCATTTTAGGGCTGAATTAAGATTACGATGCAATAGAAAATGAACCTACTTTAACAAGAGACCTCAATGAAAGGAAAATTGTAAAGAGTGATAACCTGCAAGACATAGTACCGAATATTCTCAAAGAAACATGTACTTTTAAAGTGAGAAACATATCCCCAGAGCTTAGTTGTTTTTGGTCTTGATATGCAGGTATAAAAAGATCAAATGCATAAAGATTCTGCCCTCAAATGATTAACAAATGAAACTTCAAATCAATGTACCCAATGGCTTAACTGAAGAAAAACAAACCAACCCACCAAAAAAACCCCAAACACCTCATGTGGGAAGTTTGGAACTAGGGCTAAAACATCCATTTTCTTCCCCATTGGCAACATTTACTTCAAAGGGCACCAACAAAGTTAAGATTATAATTCTGCTAGATGGTAACCAAGATTGGGGGCGGGGAAGGGCAAAAACTACATATTTGCACATTTTAAACAATGGCACACTAATTGTTTTTAAAATAACATTCATTATCAATATGCTTACCCTAATTTCTTGACATATTCTAAATATCCAATTAGAATTTCATGATAGACTGCAGTCCTCAAGCATTTAGGACGGAAGAAATGAACACTATCGAGGTAAGAAATGTATACTCTCCTATACCAAGTGGGGAGGAAAAAAACAAGTCAAGTCACATAATGAGTTCTTGTACTATATGGCTAAAACACCTTCCTGCTCTCCTGTGCTCTTTGCCCATGTTCTCATTTGTAATGTTCACTATAGTCAGGTGAGTGACTTGACTGTGAACCCCGTAGGAAGTTTAGTGAACCTGTGACTTCATTTTCTTTTTTCTTTTTAGACAGAGTCCCACTCTATTGGCCCAGGCTAGAGTGCAGTGGCATCATCATAGCTCACTGCAGCCTCCAACTCCTGGGCTCAAGCCTTCTGAGGAGCTGGGATTACAAGTCCACATAACCATACCCATCTAATTTTTAAACTTTTTGGAGAGACAGAGTCTCACTATGTTATCTAGGCTGGTCTCGGCCTCAAGAGACCCTCCAGCCTCAGCTTCCCAAAGTGCTCAGATTACAGGCATGAACCACTGCACCCAGCCTTTATTTTCTTTTTAGCATCTAGCAGTACCTGGCACATACTGTATCAATATTTGTTGATCTCAATATATTCTGGTACCATTCTTATTGTGGCCTTTGTACTATTTTTAGAAACAAGAAATCCTAAACCATGTATTACCCTATTTGCATGACATCCTTTTACATAATTCAGGAGTACTTAATCCAGATTTAAGCCTATTTTATAAAATGTAGTTACTTGATTCTCATTTCCAATTTCAGGCTGCTTGCTATTCATACCCTGTTATTACTATGACCACAGGAGAACAGCACTGTTTTGTCTGTTTTAGGGTTGGATTTTTAATTTGTTTTACTTAAATACTACTAACTTTTCCACTTACTACAACCTAACCCTCCCCTCCACAGAAGGAGCTAACCATAGTCAGTCAGTCATACCTCTGGTTGGGTGGAGGGCAGTCGGAGCCGTACTCCTGAACATGCATGCCAAAGAAGCACAAGTCAACGCCATCAATCTCTTCAAAGGCAAAGAGGGCTTTCGTTCGGTATGGAAAGGATTCTGCCATCTCTCCACTGTCTACAAACCTATATAATCCAGGTTGGGAGGAGAAAACAACATAACTCATACAGACTGGAATCACCAACAGTAACTATGTACAAGAGATTGTGGATCCACAGAGGAAAAAAGGGAAATCACTAGGTACCTTGCTTTCATGCCTGGTTTGACTTCTACAGTTTTGTCAGAAGCATGAACTACCCTAACAGTGACCTCTCCTGACTCAGGGTGATTCTGTCGCCTCAGAAAGTCATTTACACGATTCTCCAGAAAGGTGCCGAGCCTGGTAGATGGCAACCCTAGAACGTAAAAGTTAAAAGTTACCAAGGTGCAAGTTTATTACTGTCAGTCTTAAAGGTTCAATCTCAAATCTCATTTGTGCTTTTTCTCAATGCAAATAGGATAACTTCCTGGAATTTTTTTGAAACACAGCAAGGTCATCAATTATTTTATTTATTAAATAAAAGATGGGGTCTCATTCTGTTGCCCAGGCTGGAGTGCAGTGGCATGATCATTGGTAACTGTAGCCATGAAATCCTAGGCTCAAGCAATCCTCCTGCCTCAGCCTCCTGAATTGCTGATTATAGGCGTGAGCCACCACACTTGGCTAATTTTATTTTTCGTATAAAACATTCTGCCCATTTGCACTATCGTACTTGGAATGATAGGGAGAAGATTTAGCATGGTCCCTATACTAGTATGATAATGCACGTCTTTGGTATATGTATGTGCTGCTAAAACAGGCACAGTACTCAATAATATGTAAATGTCATTTCCCCCAACTTTTTATTATGAAAAATTTCCAATTTTCAGAATAGTTAAAAATATGAAACAATGAACAGCCATTACACTTTGACTAGATTGTAACTATATTTTAAAATAACAAAGGTTCACCATTTTGAGGAACATTACAGAAATCAAAGTAAGTCAGAAAAATACTAAACAAAATACTACATTGAGATTAGGGTGAATTACTTGAATGATAAAAATCTTTTTGACAGCCTCCCCTGAAAATGGAAAAGATCAGGTAAGGGCAAAAGGGAGCCCCCATAAATGGTACAGACTAAACTGAGGGAATCACTCACGGGACAGCAATTCTGGCCAATCATTTTCACATCTGGCCCCCATAAGGAATATGCCCCAAATAAGGAAAAATATAGGGAAAACACACCTTATGCATTTTATAAATCCTTTTCTTGAAAAGTTTTTTCCTAAGGTCTAATGAATTTCACACCAAAAAGTATATTACAGTTCACCTTTAAGTAGATTATATATAGAATTATTTTATTTTTACTCTGATTAAAAACAAACAAATTCTTTTTGGATAGTTTCTTCTCTACTAGACTTCAGAAGTTTTGCCAAGATTTACCTGTAAAAATGGAACTTACTTTTAGCAGAAAACTTATTTTCTTTCCTAGTTCGTGCAGTTTTCTTTAAACAGCCATCACAAACAAATCTAAAATATAAATCAAGACTTTGTTTACATAACTTAAAGAAGCCTTTAAAGTATGTGTCTAACAAAATCTATTGTGTAAATAAAATTAAAATTCAAAAGACAATCTGGTAGAAAACTTTCCACATTTCTATCAAAGAGTTACAACCAATACACAAATGCTTTCAGAAATCAGTAAGAAAAAAGGTAACAGAAAAACAGGCAATAGACACGAACTGTTGAAGGGCATATAAATTGGTTTATACATGAAAAGATGATCCAGGATTATGATTTAAGACAGGAATTTTTTTTTGGCCAATCATATTGGCTAGAGTTAAGTGTCAGTACTCCTTTTATGTTACTGGTTAGAATGTACATTTTGAGAGCAAAACCAATATATTTAAAATGTATATTCTCTTTGTTCCTGCAGTTGTATATGACATGTGTAAGTAGAGTTTCTTGCAAAAACTTGAGACCACATAAATGTTCCTCAAAGTAAATAATTAAATGGGTAAATTATAAATACTAGGCATCCATTAAAAATGCAGCAGACATACTTGAAATGTCCACAACCTATAAGATGGCAAAATTTAAAAAATTAAAAATAAACACATACAAATCAAGTATTTTACTGATTTATATATTTCATACAATAATAAAGGAGATTATCTCTAACAAACTGACTGATCCTAAATTGCAAACATCACAAGTCTCTTAAATCATTTTTTACCAAACCTGAGATTAAGGAAAAACACTAAAAAGGCACACTTAAAGACAACTTACACTGAAAATTAAAGTTACCACTAAAAATTGCCTATTGCAATTTTTCTTAGTATTATTTTCTAGAAATTTGCTAATTAGAGCCCTCTTTCCTGTAACCTCCAAACCAGCACCAACAAGCAGTCCAAGAACAGAGCAGAAGACAGTATGGAGAACCAGACCTAATGAGAGGCACTTCTGATGCCCTAATTCCCCTTCCTTGGAACAGAGCTGAAATCAGCCCCATTCTTGGGAGAGTGAGAAGTAGCCTCTCTGACTCTCACTGGTCAATTATACTTTTAACTGCAGCTATGTAACCTATTGTCCTCAACCCCACAAACAGATATTTAAACCGAACACGTACCAGGCTCACAATGTAGTATACCATTCATAGCATGTTTTCTGAGCTGTAGGAATAGAGGTGCACCGCCCCCCATATGTGTACCTTTTAATTTTTCTACAGCAGTATAAATATCATTCAATCTGTGAAATTCAACTACATCTAACACTTGCTAGTTTCCAGATACATTACTGACAGCATTGATTTTTTTTTTTTTTTTT
>VBSM01003169.1:31238437-31254406 GCA_008086735.1 Cheirogaleus medius | reverse complement strand
TAAAAATAAAAATGAATAGATAGATATATACTACCATAGAAAGATATCCATATATTGCTAAGGACAAAAAGGAAATGTCAGTGCAGTGGCTCAAGCCTATAGTCCCAGCTACTTAAGAGGCTGAGGCGGGAGGATCACCTGAGCCCAGGAGTTCAAGACCAGCCTGGGCAACATAGAGAGACCCCGTCTCAAAAAAAAAAGTGTAAAATAAAAAAAGGAAATTGTAGAATAGCAGGTATAGAATAGCTCTATTTTTATAGATATAATTATTAATAATAATGGGTTAGAAGCTGAGGGAATATATACCAAACTGTTAATAGTGTTGGGGTGAGAGAAGTGTTAGGGATAGCTTTCATTGTACATTATAAATTTTTGTGATGTTTCAAATCAGAACCAAAGAGGATTTTTTTAAATAAAAAAAAACCTTCAATGATTCCTCTTTGCTATTAAGATAAAGTTTCAAATGCAGGAAATGGCTCCTGCCTCCCTACCTTATTTCTCTCAACTTCCCTCCTTGCAGCCAAGTGGGATTATTTCTATTCTGCTTGTGTCGTGCTTTCTCTGTCCTTGAGACGTTGACCCATATATTCCTTCCATCTGAAACACTTCCCGCCCCCATCCCTTTCCCGCCTAATTCCCAATCACTCTTCTGGTCTCAGCTTACATAGTTCTTTTTCTGTAAAGCCCTCCCTATCCTTCTGAGTCCTGGTTACAGAATTCTCCTATGCCCTCCCCTTGCAAGCACCCTGTGCCTCTGAATAACCCGCACTGCCTGAGTCCTTTTTGGCCTTTCCTGTTGTCCGTCTGTCTCTCCTAACTCCTAATTCAAGGCCTGATGCATACTAGGGACTCAAGTCAAACTTCTTGAACCAATGAATGTGTGCCATTAACTTATGAATCTAGTCTAGCTTGATGGATCCCCGTGTCCTAACCTTCTACTACAGCCACAAGGACTTTCTGGCCCTGAAAAGGACATGATCTACCTTACCTGTCCATCAGGGTGCCAGTCAACCTCTCTCTCTTCCGGAATCTCAGATAGCTTGACCTGGATTCTTTATAATTACACCAGAAGAAGAAGAAGTGTTTGTACTCGTTAATGATGTGGGAAACTGGAGCTCTATGGAAGTGAAATGTCCTTCATGAAACCCCAAACTGAGGCCAAGGGAAGGCTTGAACTCAGGTCTTCCAATATCATATCCGAGCCTCTTTCTACTTACTTTTTCCTTCAGGCAAGAGGCAGGTCTTAGGCATCCTCAAGACTGGCACCTCATCCAGGAACTTCACAGAATTCATGGTCATTGAATGTTTATTGAATGAATGAAAAAAGGGAAGGGGGAAGTGCTATAGATTAACACACACACACACACACTATTTTTTCCATAAAATTAGAACACAAAGTGCCAAACCCACAAAACAGCCACAGACCTTCTACCTCTCCATTTCATTAGGCGTGATGTCCCACTATCAGGACAGAAGTGGGCCAGCAGAACCTCAGGTAACCAAGGAACTCCACTCTTTATATCCAAAACCAACCTTTATTAAGCATCTCCTCTGTGCCCAGCACAGGTTGCTGTGAGCTAGGTTGATGCCATGGCACTCTAGCCCAGGCAACAGAGTGAGACTCTGTCTCAAAAATAAATAAATAAATAAATAAATAAACTAGCTCATTTATACGGTAATTTGGTGGAATATTAAAATATGTTATCAGTATTGTAAATACAAATCTGATTGACTTCAAAGTAAAAAAAAAAAACATGACCTAAAATTTGGTCCTTTATATTCTAAAAGGGTGCTCCAAACGATGGCAAAAGAGACAGATATGCAAATAGGATTTTTTTTTATGTTTTGTACCCCCTAAGCTGATGTTGTGTGTGGTAACTATAGCCACTATGTGTGGACCTATCAGACTGTGACTCTACCTAAAGGATCTCAAAATAGCTCTGCTCTGCTCTGTGCGGCAGGCAAGCGTCTGCTCTATTCGGCAGTAGCTCATTCTTTACTATTGTTGCTATGTGACAAACTACTGGCTCTCAGTGTTAATCTAAGCCTGCCAGAGAAGGAGGGTGAGCAGAAGGCTTTGAGAGAAGCGTCTTTCCTAGAATATAATGTAACAAACACATCCTGAGCATTTCTTAGGTACCCCTGTGGTAACTGGCTCTGAAAATACAAATACCTGGTTCAGTACAATGAACATTTATTGAGTAACTCCTCTGTGGCAGGCACTGTGCTGGACTCCAGGGATACAAAGATAAATAAAATTCACATGGTTTCTGTCCTCCTCAGCTGCTCACTATCTAGTGGAAGAGACATACTCATAAATAGAAAACCACAATCTGAGGTACTATAGTAGATGGAATGACAAAGTCTTGGGTGCCATATGGACACTCACAGGGAGTGCTTCAGATGAGTTCAGCTTTGGACATGGTGATGTGCCGTGGGACACCAATGTGGAGATCACCCATGGATAGCTGGACCTACAGGCCCACAGGGAAATCAGACTCGGTCTGTATCTTGAGGATCTTGCTGTCTAGTGAAAGAGGCAGAAGTCTACATACAATAGATGGATTGCAATACTCTGTAGTGAATGCTAACACAGAGGTTCACACAAAGATGATGGTACAACTCCTGTGGCCTAGAAATTCTGATGTTCCTCTAGGAGATAGCCTAGGAGCTGAGTCTTAAATGATTCAGAGCGGTTTCCCTAGTAAAAAAGGAGAAGCCTATGTGAAGTAATTGGCCAGCTCCTTGACTCTGTATCCAGGCACAGGTAAGGAGGGCATGCCCAGGTCAGGCACAGCAAACACTACTAAGCCCAGCACCTGGACAGTGGGCACTGGTGATGTACCTTACTAGGGAGCTAAATGTGTAGCTCACCTGGTGACAGAAGATGTTCGGGGATGTTGAGGTCACTAGAGACATACAAAACTGCAAACTTTCCCTGTTCCACAATCCTCCGACCTGATAAACATCTCATTTTACATCAGCTGCCAAAACCACAGGACTTCAGGAGCAGGGAGACACAGGAGCAATACCTGCCGTGTCTTCCTACCTGGAGCCTCATTGTAAGTTGATCCTTTATACTACTTCTTTGATTCATCTTGGCATAAGTAAGAGCAATTTCAAATCAAGTCCAAATCAATATTCTCACCCACTCTTGAACCCTCAGTTAAATTCTGTGCTTTGACACAGCTCAGCTTTCTAGAAAACAGACTCTAGAAAGGCCTGATGAAGTCACTTTTGTTGCTGCTATGTATGTAGAAGAACTGGTAAACGATGGATGAAGTCATTTATTTATTTATCAACAATTTACTGAAGGCTGAGTACAGTGGCTCACACCTATAATCCTAGCACTGTGGGATGCCAAGGCAGGAGAGTCACTTGAGGCCAGGTATTCATGACCAGCCTGAGCAAAAGCAAGACCCTATCTCTACAAAAAATAGAAAAATTAGCTGGGTGTGGTAGCACATGCCTGTAGTCCCCAGATACTTAGAAGGCTGAAGCAGGAAGATCGCTTGAACCCAGGAGTTGGAAGTTGCAGTGAGCTATGATGATGCCACTGCACTCTAGCCCAGGCAACAGAGTAAAATCCTGTCTCAAAAAAAAAAAAATTATTGAATTGGCACCTCATATGGCAAAGGGTGAAGGTATTTAATTTATAGAGCTCTTATAAATTGATAAGGAAAAAAATAGGGGAAAAATGGTGACCCCTCCCAAAAACAATAGACAGTTGTGGCCGATAAGGTGAGCTCCAATAATCCCCACCTCCTGGTATCCACACCTTTGTGTAATTCCCCCCCCCTTGAGTGTGGGCAGAATCTGTGACTCACTTCTAACTAACAGAATATGGCAAAGGTCATAGGCTGTCACTTCCAAATTATGTTTTATTATAAAAGACTCTGACTTAGTAGAATGAATCAAGAGATTCTCCTTGCTGGCTTAATGAAGTAACCAGCATGTTGAAGAAGCCCACATGGCAAGGAACTCTGTGTGGTCTCTAGGATCTACAGAGGCCTCCAGCCAACAATAACAAAAATCCAGGGCCCTCAGCTACACAGCCACAGGGAAATGAATTCTGCCAACAATCTGAATGAGCTTAGAAGCAGATTCTTCCCCATTTGAGCCTCCAGATGAAAATGCAGCCCAATCGATACCTTGATTGCAACCCTGGGAGACACTGAGCAGAGGACCTGGCTAAGCTATGCCTGGACTCCTGACCCACAGAAATTGTGAGATAATAAATGTATGTATTGTTAACGCTAAATTTGTGATAATTTGTTATGCAGCAATAGCAAATGAATACAGCACTTTAGGAAAGGAAATAAAAATGAGTCTTCTGTTTTAAAAAATGCATATGTATTTATAATTAGGTATTATATTAACATGGTTTAACACTTTGGGTTTTTTGTTTTTTTGTTTTTTGAGACAGAGTCTTAATCTGTCGCCCAGGGTAGAGTGCAGTGTCCTCATCGTAGCTCACAGCAACCTCAAACTCCTGGGCTGCAGAAATCCTCCTGCCTCTGCCTCCTGAGTAGTTGGGACTATAGGTGCATGTGCCACCATGCCCGGCTAATTTTTATATTGTTAGTAGAAACGGGGTCTCGCTCTTGCTCAGGCTGGTCTCGAACTCCTGAGCTCAAGCAATCCTCCCACCTCAGCCTCCCAGAGTGTGGTTTAACACTTTGAAAGGTAAATTTTTTCTCCCCCTCCTATCCACCAACCACCCAGTCCATCATACCAGCAACAGTCTCTGTTACCAGTTTTTTGCATATGCTTGCAGAGCTGATCCTTGCATATATAAGCAATCAAATTTATATTTAACTTTTCTCTTTTTATTTAAATAGTATTATATATTATATATGCTGTTCTGAACACTTTAAAATTATTTATGTATTTATTTTATTTTTTATTATTTATTCATTTATTTATTTTTTTTGAGACAGAGTCTCACTCTGTTGCCTGGGCTAAAATGCCATGGCATCAGCCTAGCTCACAGAAACCTCAAACTCCTGGGCTCAAGCAAGCGATCCTCCTGCCTCAGCCTCCCGAGTAGCTGGGACTACAGGCATGTGCCACCATGTCCGGCTAATTTTTTCTATATATTTTTACTTGGCCAATTAATTTCTTTCTATTTTTAGTAGAGACGGCGTCTCGCTCTTGCTCAGGCTGGCCTCGAACTTCTGACCTTGAGCGATCCACCCACCTCGGCCTCCCAGAGTGCTAGGATTACAGGCGTGAGCCACTACGCCCGGCCCATTTATTTTTTAAATTAAGACAGGGTCTCACTGTGTTGCCCAGGTTGGACTCCAACTCCTGGGTTCAAGCGATCCTCCCACCTCAGCCTCCCAAGTAGCTGGAAGTACAGGCTCTTGCTGCCAATCCTGGCTTTTATTTATTTATTTTTTAGAGATAGGGTCTCACTGTGTTGCCCAGGCTGGCATGCGGTGGCTATTCAATGGCATGATCATAGCACACTATGGCCTTGAACTCCTGGGCTCAAGCATCCTCCTACCTCAGCCTCCCTTTATTTTTCTTTTTTAATTATGAAATACATCATTGTCTTGGTCTGTTCCTGCTGCTTTAACAAAATATCTTAGACTGGGTAATTTATAAATGACAGAAATTCTCACAGTTCTGGAGGCTAGGAGTCCAAGATCAAGGCCCAGCATTCAGTGTCTGGTGAGGCCCTCTTGCAGCATGGCAGAAGGGCAAGAAGGGATGAAAAGCAACCTCACACCTCTTTTATAAGGTTATTAATCCCTGTGTACCATGAGGTATGTAAATTAGTGTTCAGAGCAGAACTGCTTCTATTAGGAAAAGAATAGAAAACCTTAAGTGTCTGTCTATAGTAGAGTAGAAAAATTAATTTTGGTTTATTAATACAGTGGAAACCACACAGCAATAAAATAAACAAGTCACAGCTTCATGCATAACATGGCTGGATTGCATGAAAAGATTCTTGAGCTAAATCAGTAAATCACAAAAGAAAAGTTTGAGTCCTTTTTTACAAAGGTCAAAAATAGGTGAAACTAAACTACTGTACAGTGTCTGAGAATGCATGCATAGGAGGAAAAACTATTAATAAGGCAAAGTGCTCTGCCCTCATGACTCGACCACCTCCCAGAGGCCCCATCTCCTAATATTGTCACCTTCGTGATTAGGTTTCAACATATGAATTTTGGAAGAACATATACATTCCAACCATAGACATCAGATATACAGAAGAGTGTATGAAACATGTAAGTACAATTTAAAGACAAAGCCCACATTTGTGTTACCATTATCCAGGCCAAGAAATAAAATACAGCCAGTATCTTAGCAGCCCATCCCTAACTGTGTGGCCTCTCCTGTCACACACCCCTTGCTTCTCTGAAGATGTAACCACTACGCTAACTCCAGTCATTATCATTCCCTTGCCTTATGAATGGAGTTTTCCCTCCTAGGCACCCTCAGACACTGTACAGTTGTTTAGTTTCACCTGTTTTTGACCTTTATAAAATGGGAATCACACTCTTCTTTCGTGACTTACTGATTTAGCTCAAGATTCTTTTTACGCAGTCCAGCCATGTTGATCCATGAAACTGGGACTTGATCATTTTATTGTTGTGCAGTTTCCACTGTATTAATAAACCACAATTTATTTTTCCAGTTTACTATACATAGACATTTGAGGTTTTCCATTTTTTTTCTATTAGAAACAGTTCTGCTCTGAACACTAATTTACATAATTTCTGGTACACATGGGGAAGGCTTCCTCAAGGAGTATGTATACAGGGAGTGGAATTGCTGGGATAAAGAGTGTGCACATCTTCAGTTTTTCTAAATAATGCCAAATTGATTTTCTGGGCAGTTTACCAATTTACTCTCCTGCCAACAGTGTATGAGAGTTCCTATTGCTCCACTTCATTGACAGCATTTGGTATTGTCAGATTCTTAATTCTAACCACTCTGATGAGCACACAGTAGTGTCATATTGTGATTTTAAGTTTTTTTTTTAAAAAAAAGGTGAATTTTTTTGTTTTGTTTTGTTTTATTTTTTTAATTTTCGGTGCTCTACACGTTCAGAGAAATGTCTCTCATAACGAACTATAGAAATGATCCCTGAAAGTGTAGTCTTAAAAGATAAATTTTTAAAGTTAAATTTTTTTCAGTGCCCCTTGGAGTCAGTAGGGTTATGATTTTAATTTTTAATTGGTAGCTGCTCCCTTATTGCCCATTTGGATTTCTTCATTTGTGAAGTGCCAGTTCAAGTTTTTGTTCAATTTTTTGTTGGTTTATTTATCTGTCTTTGATTGATATGATTTGTAATT
The DNA here is from genome assembly GCA_008086735.1 of Cheirogaleus medius. Taxonomy (NCBI): domain Eukaryota; kingdom Metazoa; phylum Chordata; class Mammalia; order Primates; family Cheirogaleidae; genus Cheirogaleus; species Cheirogaleus medius. The sequence goes on along the minus strand of VBSM01003169.1, from coordinate 31,247,099 downwards.
TCCGACTTTGTCATTTGCCCTTTAACTTTGCAAATGGGTCTTTTAAAATTTTTTTTTATTTTAGCATATTACGAGGGTACAAATGTTTAGGTTACATATATTGCCTTTGCCCCACCCGAGTTACAGCTTCAAGCGTGTCCATCCCACAGACGGTGCATACCACACCCATTACGTGTGTATAGACCCATCCCCTCCCATCCTATCTGCCCGACACCAATGAATGTTATTACTGTCTGTGCACTTAAGTGTTGCAGATGGGTCTTCAGTATATAAGATGCCCACCTTCAGTTATCAACAGAGAGATGACAAAACCACAGTGGTATTCTTTTTGTCACTATCACATACACCAAAGATGAAGGGGTTTCTTAATATGTTGGCAAACATGTGAAGAATGTATAGTAGCAGTACATTGTGGATGGGAGTGTAAATTGGTGGACTCCAATGAAGATCAGTTTGGCATATGTAACACACTATTAAATGCAAGTTTAACACAGTTAAACTTGAGTTTCACTTAATCATTTCACTTCTTGGAATTTATCCTACCGATATACTCACTTATGTGTGAAATGGCATGTTCAAGGATATGCACAGTAATATTGTTTATAATAGCAAAAGATGGAAAACAACTTAAATGCCCAGTAAAAGAGGACTGATTAAACAAATTATGATACATCTTTACATAGGAAGACTATACTGAGTTTTTTTTTAAATCCATTTTAGGCTGGGCATGGTGGCTCATGCATGTAATCCTAGCACACTGGGAGGCCGAGGCCAGAGGATCGCTTGAGGTCAGGAGTTCAAGACCAGCCTCAGCAAGAGCGAGACCCTCGTCTCTACTAAAAAATAGAAAAATTAGCCAGTCAACTAAAAATAGAAACAAAAAATTAGCCAGGCGTGGTGGCTCGCACCTGTAGTCCCAGCTACTCGGGAGGCTGAGGCAGGAGGATTGCTTGAGTCCAGGAATTTGAGGTTGCTGTGAGCTAGGCTGCCTCCATGACACTAGCCCAGGCAGCAGAGTGAGACTCTATCTCAAAAAAAAAAAAAAAAAGGTTCCTCAAGAAAATAGGTATAAAGTTATAGTGAATGGGTGGTTGGGGAATCAGGATGGAAAAGACTAATTTTTTTTACCGTATATCCCTTTGCACCTTTTGGATTTTCTACTATGTGTGTGTATTATCTACTTAAAGTACATTACATGATTTTAAAATGTATTGTGCTCCTATTATGGGTCAGGCATGTGCTAAATTCTAGAGGTACAAAACAGAGACCTTGCCTTAGGGAGCTCTCAGTCTAATGACAGGAGACACTCACTGAACCAGTGTTCCAGTGACGTGCGATGAGTGCTGTGACTGAGCACACTGACACTGAGGCACTTGGGAGGAAAGTGACGCACAGCAGGGACATCCAGCCGTCTTGGAGGTGGGCAGACAGCCTGAAGCTTACATGGGGAAGCAGAAAGAAGAGGGAGCCAGGCCGTGGATGTGGCTTAGGGGACAGGAGGCCCCAGGAGAGGAAACGGCATTTGGGAGGACAGCAAAGCTCTGTCAATTTAAGGAACTGAAAGAAGCTCAGCTCAACCGGAAGCTGACTTGAGTCAAGTTGGTTTTCAGAAAAAGCCGTGCTAGAAATGTGGAGAAAGGATTGAAAGGGACAAAAGTAGAGTTGAGATCAGTTAGGAAGCTTCTGCTGTCATCGGACAAGACGGGACAAGAGGCTGGGTTAAGAGGGTGTAGTAGGGACAGAAAAGATGAGACAGATTCAAGAGATCCTGGGAACTTAGAATCTGTAGGCTAATGACTGGGCGATGGGGTGCCGGAGACAGAGGGTCGTTACACGTTTACTACGTGGCAGCACGTGTCCAGCACTTGGCGTGATTCTGACATTCAGTCCCCTCGGCGATCAGGGAGGTAGGTACTGCCATGATGGGAGTTTACAGACTAAAAATCGAAGGAGGTTAAGAAACTTGCTTGAGGTTTTTTGTTTTTGTTTTTTTTTTGAGACAGAGTCTCACTCTGTTGCCCAGGCTAGAGTGAGAGCCATGGCGTCAGCCTAGCTCACAGCAACCTCAAACTCCTGGGCTCAAGTGATCCTCCTGTCTCAGCCTCCCGAGTAGCTGGAACTACAGGCATGCGCCACCATTCCCGGCTAATTTATTTCTATATATTTTTAGTTGGCCAATTAATTTATCTCTATTTTTTAGTAGAGACGGGGTCTCGCTCTTGATCAGGCTGGTTTTGAACTCCTGACCTTGAGCAATCTGCCCGCAACGGCCTCCCAGAGTGCTAGGATTACAGGCGTGAGCCACCGCGCCCGGCCTTTGCTTGAGGTTTTTAGGAAGATAATTCTGGCAGCAACATGGAAGCCTGACAGTTTTGGAAAAACGGGTGGTAGAAACTCCAATACAGGCGCTGGTACTTTCACAGGCATCTTCCAGGCATGACCACTCTGTGCCAGGAACCACCAAGCCCAGGGAATGCAGAGACAAAGCAGACCCTGTCCTTGTCCTTATGGAACTTTGCAGCCAGGAATAGAGTGAATTTGGGGAACCTTGTGCCAAGAGGAGGTAGGTGGGCACAGGGAGCTGTGGGAGCACAGAGAAGGTAGAGGAGATCTAATCCCACTGAGGGAGGAGTTTCCTTAATACAAGATGTGGCTGGAGGCAAGTCTTGAAGAACAAGTAGTGACAGGTGGATGAGTAAAGGGCAGAGCCTTGGAGGCAGAGGGAGCAGTGTGGACGAAGGTGACGCTCACTGAAAATTCAGTAACTGCAAAGGGTTCAGTGAAACTGGGGCAATGGGTGCCTGTATGGGGAAGGACAATGGATAAGGCTGGAGAGGTGGATAAGAACCTGAAAAGCTTGGTGTACTTAAAAGAGGGATTTGAATTTTATCCTGAAAATAGTAGTGGGACTTTGGAAGTAACCAGGGATCAGATTTGCCCTTTAGAAAGATACATGTAGCAACAATGTGGAGGACAGGCAGGAGGGGGCCAGATGACAAGGAGGATAGCTAGGAGGTGGTTGCAGTGATCTAGGCAGAAATGATAAGGCCCTAAACTCGGATGTGTGCAATACTCGGCTTTCTCTAAGTTGTGCCGCGTAATGAACAATTTTAAAGTCTCATAGCAATTGGCGATAAACACCTGTTTTTTGCTCACGTTACATGAGGGTTGCAGGTTGGCTGTTGCTTTGCTAGACTGTTTGACTCGGCTGCACATGTATTTTCACTCTGGAACCCAGGCCGAGCAATAGCCACCATCTGGGACATGTTGTTCTCACAGTGGAGGGCTAAAGAAAAAGCACCCCAGCCAAGCCACACACTTGCATTTCAAGCTCTGCTCACATGTGATAAAGTTCACATCCACTCACATGCCATTGTCCAAAACACGCCACATGGCCAATTCCAAAGTCAACAGGACAGGGAAACATGTTAAGGGTTGCAGGGAATGAATGGGTATTATGAACATACAAGATAGACTATAGCAACCTGTCATTGGGGAAAGAAAGGAGAAAATAGGTTAGAATCTTGGGATTTGGTGGCTGACTAGATGTGGGGGGATGTGAAAAGGATTACCTGAGCTGATTAAACTGAAGGTGGTACCATTTAAGAAGAAAAGGGATGCAGGAAGAGGAAACTTGCAGTGGACATTTGGTTTTTTTTTGTTTTTTTTTTTGAGACAGAGTCTCACTCTGTTCCCTGGGCTAGAGTGCCGTGGCGTCAGCCTCGCTCACAGCAACCTCAAACTCCTGGGCTGGAGTGATCCTTCTGCCTCAGCCTCCCAAGTAGCTGGGACTACAGGCATGCGCCACCATGCCCGGCTAATTTTTTCTATATATTTTTAGTTGGCCGATTAATTTCTTTCTATTTTTAGTAGAGATGGGGTCTCGCTCTGGTTTCGAACTCCTGACCTTGAGCAATCCGCCCACCTCGGCCTCCCAGAGTGCTAGGATTACAGGCGTGAGCCACCACGCCTGGCCAACTTGCAGTGGACATTTGTTGATGCCCAGCACCAGATCTGCCTTCTTGTGAGAACAGTTCCCTGCTTTTGCTTTTGGGGAACCATTCTTTCCCCCACTCAGTCCTCATGCTTTGGGTGAAACTTCTTCCACTACCTATACCAGGCGTGGAGCATGTGACCCAGACGTAAGCCAATGAGAACATTCTGTACTCTTGAACACAATGATTGGTCCAAAATAGGGTTCATGACACAAATCTGGCCAATCAGAGCCAGGGAGATTCAATTTTAGGTCTTTAATTGGTGACTTGAGTGAGAACAGCTGGAGCTGTGGGAGCACGAGGGGAATGGAGTCTGGGAATCCAGGAATGGAGTCAGCAGGGAGGAGAAATTGAGACTTGTTCCTGATGACATTCCCTGAACTTTGATCAAGCCATATGTGGAGCAATCCCAGGAAATATGAATTCTAAGCATCAGGAACCCAGAGGAAAAGACTAGAGAAAGAGTGGTGCACGGAGGTGAGAATAGTCCAAGTGAGAGATGATGAGGGATTGAAATAAATCTGCGACTATGAAAATGGATAGAAATTGCTGAATAAGAAATACATTTGTAGACCATAAAAGTTGTTGGTTCACAGCAACTGAGGGACAATGGAGAGGAGGGTAAAGATGACATGCCAGTGTATAGCTGGTGATATTTGGGGAAATGGTGAAAGCATTGAGGTCAAGAGTACAGAAAGTGGGGCATGCTTGAGGGTCAAAGAGTAGGAGGGAGGCATTTAATTATTTTTATGAAAAACTGCCCAGGAGGAAAGCAAATGAATTCTTGGGACAAAAAGACCAGGGAGTCTTTATCATTTCTCATGGAACAGAGTAAAATCATATGAAACGGAGGATTTCTTTGTATGACTATATAGTGTAGGCTTGGAAGAAAAATAATTCCATGGTGATAGGTGACTTTGCCCTTTGGTAACTGAGGAGTGAAACACCTACAGCTACTGCCGATTGAGAGAGCTTGAACTGAAGAGGAAAGGACTAAGATTTTATAGTCCCCTAGGAGGTCTAGAGCTCCCTCCCCGCCCCAGTCTTCCCGTGGAAACCAAGTAGGTGGCCATAGGGACGAAAGCTCCACTGACATCCAGCTGGAATGTGACATCAGAAGGGAAATGGGCTGGCCCTGCTCTCATGCCAGCGGGGATGAAGAGGCTCAAGGGGCAGAGGCCTGCAGGACTCAGCGTAAGGAAGGCCTTACAGAGGATGAAGAGAGAGGGGAAGGAACAAGGATCACGTGCCACAATGGGGATCTTCAGTCCTCCTCAATCTTATCTTCTGGGAGATCCTCCTCTGCCTTTAAAATGCTGAGCTCCCAAGGCTTTGTCCTTAGCCCATTAATACCACCCTCTATCCCCGGACAGGTTCACCCACAAACATGGCGTTTAGTGACATCTCTACATATGTTCAGTAAATGTTTGTCGAATGACTCAGTGAATAAATGAAAGCAAAAGTTTCTGGGGAAAGATGATGCTGTGGAGTGAATTATTCAGTCCTCAAATTCATAAGTTGAAGTCCCAACTCCCACTACCTCAGAATGTAACCTTGTTTGGAGAAAAGAACCTTCAAGAGCTGATTGGATTAAAACAAGGCCGTTAGGGTGGGACCCTGATCCCATATGACTGGTGTTCTTAGGAGAAGAGGAAGAGACTCCAGAGATGCACCTGGCAAGGTCACAGGGATGGTACAGCCCTGAGGACAGAGGAGCCTGAGGAAGGAGCTTGCACCAAAGGCAGCAAGTGTCCCCACCCCAGGGTGGGGTCTTGGCTGGATAAGAAGATTCTGGAGCTATAGGGAAGTGTGATGTCAGATCTGTTGTCTCTGCCTCCTATGGGGACGGTAGAAGGTGAGAAGAAAAGAAAACAAATCATCACCCTCTTATATTCATCTGCAGAGGACACTGTTGGTTGACCTCCCAGTTTTCATGTCCCCCTCCCTCCTTCTTACCAGAACCTCGGTTTTGTTCAGGTGTTTGCCCCTTCCCCATGCAGCCCACAAATATCTTGGGACTCTGACCCTGTTCCCAGTTCCAGCATTTGATCTTGTGTGGTTTGCCCCAACATGGCAAACTCATTCCTCTTGTCAGAGTTTGGTTCCAGAATGTAGGCTTAAATTGAGTCCTTTGCCTCAAAAGATTCATTTCCAAATTTACTGACATGGGGCTCTGCACAGGGCTGCCTCAGGGCATGGCTGCTGGACTCCCCCAGAGCGGGCCATCCTAGAGAAAGTGAAAAAAGGCACCCAAGACAAAAGCCTCCGTCTTTGTATGATTTAATCTTGGAAGCAACATCCTATCACTTCTGCATCCTATTCCTTAGGAGTGAATCAATACATCCATCCCACACTCAGAGCAAAGGGGTACACGAAATGTGAATACTGGAAGGCAAGGATCACTGGTGCCATTGTGGAGGCCGCCTACCACGGGGGACGAGCCCACCTCCTTACCGTTCCTTTCTGTGGGCTGGGCAGAAAACAGGAGGTGGCTGGGATTCCAGCAGCCAGATTGTTTTATAAGGTGATCTTGGAAACGGAGGGTGTGAACGGATCAAACAGGCAGGGGCCCTGACATTGCGTAGAGCTATTTCTTTAATGAGCTGTGTGTCTCTCAGCTTTTATTTAGAGAAAGAACTCCTATATTGTTTTAGCCATTGCTATTTTGGGTTTTCCATTTCTGCCCACCACACCTAAATCTGACCCATCTAGGTACTCTTAGTGTGGCCCTGGAAACTACTCCAATTGGTAAAAAAAAAAAAAAAATCTGATTTCCTATTATTTTAATGCTTTAGATATGACCATTGCAAGGACTTGCTCTTGGTGTATGTTCACCGTGTCAATCCCAGTCTCCTGCTCCCTCCTTTAAGTTGAGCCCCTTAACTGTTCTGTGCTCCCTTGTCCCTTACTCACCCATTCTCTCTCCCCTTTCGGCTATTTTCCCATTTAGGGGACCATCCGTTTACCTATTGTCTATGGCTGCTGTCTTGTTACTAGGGAAGAAAAACCTAAAATATTTGCTATCTTGCCTTTTACAGAAAATGCATGCTGACTCCTGGCCTAGAGGCAGGAGGGGAGGGACTGGAGCACAGGGGTCAGAGACAGGCGCTGGGGAGGCTGGGGAGATAATAAAGAGCTCAAGGAGTGACTGTGGGGCCCAAGCCTGGTAGGAAAAATAACATGAGTAAGGTGAGGCAGAGACAAAGGGAGAAAGATTCCGGGGCAGGAATGGGGAGGCTGAATGCTTCAGAGAGGCAGAGCAAACCGGGGGGTGGGACTAGAAGAGATGTTAGAGATTAAGATTTTGGAGGTGCTGAGAGCCCCATGACTGCAGTGAGAGTTTAGACTGGACCCTGTGGCCAGTCACTAACACCATCAGCTCTCTGGCCACTTTGCCTCCCACTGCCTGCCACTAAGGGCCAGAGTCCCCAGTTCTTGTTGCATGACAGAGGAACAAGGGACAGCAGATGGCAGGAAGCACAGAGCCTGGGCCTCTGAGGGGGAGACAGAGGGATGATGGTGAAGGTGGAGCAGGGAGAGGCTGCATGGTTAAGACCCAGGGCATGGGACGGGGGAGGGAACCAGGAGCCTCTGCTCCTGTGGCTGCTGGGAGACAGGCGCTCTCGTGGGACAGCCAGGTGCCACCAGGTTCCAGTGAAAATAAGCTGGTGGAGGGAGTAGACTTTGAGCATCCATGCTGAGAGGCTTTGTTTGCCATGGAGGGGAGCAAAAGGCTAAGGAGAAAAGGAAGGCAGAGGTGTGAAGAATGAGAGAGCTCCAGATAGTCTAGGGTTGACCAAAGCAAAGGCCAGAGACTGTTTCGGATCTCCACACACGTACTCCAAGATCAGGAACATGCAACTATCCCATTTCGAGCATTAAAACAATTAGTGACTAGCTACTAAAAGTACTTGTAAGGATTAGGATTAGAAAACCCCCAGACAAACAAAAAAAATAAGTTTGTTTCGTTCTGAAATAAAAACCCAGAAGTAGGTGGCTCAGGGTGAGTATCAGGAACATGGCTCCACCCACCTCCTTGCTCTGACTTTCCTTTCCCAAGTTATCTCATGATCTAAGACCCAGCAGCCATCGCATTTCCACACCAGTCAGAAGAAGAGGGAAATGGGAGAAGGAGGCTTGCCCAGAAGAACCCTCCCTAGAAGCCATACCTGCCATGACATAGCCCATCGGCCAGAACTTCTTTACCTGGGCATACCTTGCTGCAAGGCAGCCTGGGAAATACAGATTTCATTCTGAGTGGCTATGTGCACTCCTCAATTTTACAGAACAAGTGGAAAACATAAATCGGAAAAAAAATAAATTTCTCTGCCATATGCCAATTATACCTAAATAATGCTATTAAAATAAATATTTATGCATTTTACATTAACATATGAATAAATGCTATTTAAAATAGAGATTTTTTTAAGTGTTATAGTTTGGGTGATAAAATTATATGGTTTACATCTTCCCACATGTAAAGCACTCACCTGCTCTCCAACAGAGAAACCAGAAAAATTCCATCGTGTCTAGCTCAAAGTGCATAATCTCAAAGTCTATAACTATCCAGATGTAGGTGCCACCTTTAAACTGAAAGGCAAACTATATCCTTCAATATACAGGCCGGGCGCGGTGGCTCACGCCTGTAATCCTAGCACTCTGGGAGG
>VBSM01003169.1:31209351-31224685 GCA_008086735.1 Cheirogaleus medius | reverse complement strand
GACTTGTCTCAAAAAAAAAAAAATTATAAAATAATGGTTTTAAGGAAAGAGATCATAACAGCTACTGCATAATACTCTGATTTGGGGACCAGAACATTTCGGGAAGAATTTCTGGAGTTCACCAGGTATAGTAGCTCTCCCAAACTACATCACTTTGGAAATGGCAGAGCCTTAACTGATTGCTTTCACCACGTACAACCAATGTCAGAATTCAGCCTGAGCAGTATCTCTACCTTGTCATAAATCAGCAGAACCTATGTCACATGTGGGCAGGGACAGCTCTGAAAGGAGCTCCCCATGGTGGAGGTTAAAGTTCATCCACTCCATGGACAGACATGAAAATGATAATCAGGGAAACAATGGTGCCCATCACCACACATGCAAAATGGTTGTGTCAATTGGTTGTGATTATAGGTGATTCTTGCTCCCATGTTGTAGAATCTTGTTTTATTTAAAAAGCAGGCAGGTGGCCAGGTGCGGTGGCTCATGCCTGTAATCCTAGCTCTCTGGGAGGCCAAGGCGGGCCGATCGCTCGAGCTCAGGAGTTCGAAACCAGCCTGAGCAAGAGCGAGACCCCGTCTCTACTATAAATAGAAAGCAATTAATTGGCCAACTAAAAATATATAGAAAAAATGAGCCGGGCATGGTGGCGCATGCCTGTAGTCCCAGCTACTCGGGAGGCTGAGGCAGAAGGATTGCTTGAGCCCAGGAGTTTGAGGTTGCTGTGAGCTAGGCTGACGCCACGGCACTCACTCTAGCCCGGGCAACAGAGTGAGACTCTGTCTCAAAAAAAAAAAAAAAAAAAAAAGCAGGCAGGTGAGGATAGCTATAGGACAAAAAGATGAAAGAGTCCCAGAGTGTGAAACAGAAGGGAGAAGAATTCTGAGGAAGAAAATGGAAAAAAAACAAACAGAACACAAAAGAGTGGGGATCCTGGTCACTGTGACTCAGTGGCCCACCAGGGAGTATGACTTGGTTTTTGTGTAGGAAGGCCCCAGCCCTTGCCCTCACACCGGGAGGGGTTTAGCCAAGTGCAGACAGAACCCTGCTGGTCCCCAACACCTTGAGTTGACCTACCCCTCTGAGCAGGGCCCCTTCCAGTCTCATGGGATTATGTCTTGGCTGCATTGATGAATGGATGCTCAGCAGTCTCCTCTACCCCCCGTCCTTATATTGAAGGAAGTCATCTACCTCCTTCCTAGAAAGCCCCTCCTCAAACACCCAGGACTTCGTTTTACTAGATAAACCTGTGAACAGGTTGTAGGTTGCAGCTTTCTCTCTGTTGTTTTATCACTAACAAATTTGATTGCCAAGGCAACCACGCAACAGTTTAGTCTCCCAACACCCATCTACCTAGGCTGGCTTGGGTGGCAGGGGTTTGGGGTTGTATTTGGTGTTTTGTAAATTCTGTACCATTGAATTCCTTTCCCCACCAAAAAAGCACATAGACATCGCCATTCAGTGGCTGTTGAGATTCATGATTTCCCTTTCTAGGTCCAATTCTTTCTCTCAATTCTTCCTCCCTGCCTACCAGACAAATAGAGAGAGACCATCAGAGGAAAGGACTGGAGTAGGAGGAGGAGGGGTATGGGGTGTCCACAGGGAGAGTCAGCAATCAGCAATGGGCAGTGCGTAGGGCTCGATGGCTCATGGCCGTAATCCTAGCACTCTGGGAGGCCGAGGCAGGAGGATTGCTTGAGCTCAGGAGTTTGAGATGAGCCTGAGCAAGAGCAAAACCCTGTCTCTACTAAAAGTAGAAAAAATTAGCCAGGCACGCTGACACATGCCTACAGGTCCCGGCTACTCATGAGGCTGAGGCAGGAGGATCACTAGGGCCCAGGAGTTGGAGGTTGCTGTGAGCGAGGCTGATGCCACCGCACTCTAGCCCAGGCAACGGAGTGAGACTCTGTCTCAAACAAGAAAAAAAAAACAATAGCTTGCTGTACAAACCCCTCCCCTGCTGATGCCACTAGCCCAAGGTCACACAACTTGGGTAGCAGAGCTAGACACAAGTTCTAGTGTCGAGAGGGAACAGGTAGGCCATTTGTCACAACCTCTCTCCATAGACACACCGTATCCCTTCTCTTCCTGTGTTCCCACAAAGGCCTCACTGTGGACATTTATTGTTCCTTTATGGGCCAAATGCAGAGAACGTAGACAATACTATTACTGCCCTCCAGATGCTCACAGACTGGAGCGGGAGCTAGAAATCAGACACGGACACAGGAACCAACAAATCAAGGAGAGAAGAACAGAGTTAAAAGGGAGGCACCGCAACCTGCAGGGCACAGTGGACCCTGCAGGGGTAGAGACTTTCTTCAACAGCTGTGTGCTGGGAGCTTGTCTGGTGCTGGGATTGTACTGAGGAAGGCCGGGCTGGCAGCAGTGTTGGGCCAGGGGAAGACCAGAGCCTGGAAACTCCTGGCTTTGTGAAACTTTGATATATATTTTTCAACGTTGAAAAATTGAGGCATTTCACATTAAAACCTGGACTCATGACCTCTACTGAAAAATTGGAAGATCTGGCAACACTGGGCCCACAATTCCTCAGGAGACCTCTCTCTCTGCTGAGTAGCAGTGGCTCCCACCAGACATGAGCCACATTCTGCTCCAGTCAGCATCTGTCACATTTTTGTGCCTGGCCCTGGCAGGCATCTACGTATACTATAATGGTGAACCGGTCCCTTCAGTATTCTCATTACTCTTATTTAGAAAGCTTTTAATTCAGTGACTTTTAACTTGAAGGATGAAGGAAAGATAATCTCAGGGATTTTTCAAACTACTCTTGCATCCTGGAAAGCTTCTAACACAACTCCTTCCTACTGTCCTTCCTCCCATCCCTCTCCCCACGCACAACGAAAATCACTGTTAGAAGCCCAAACCTCACCCTGCCACACTGTCAGTTCTGAAGTGTGGAACTTCCACCCACAAAGTTTCCCTGATCCTGCAGGAAAGTGTGTGGATGCTTACTCTCATCTCACCCAACAGCAGTCACGCCCCCTCCTCTCTGATCATCACTAAAGTTTGTAGCCTAGCAACACAGCATCATGGGGTAGCAGCCTCTCAGCAGTTCATTCATCCCTTCAACAGACATTGACTGAGCTCCCACGCCTGGGACAGGCAAGCACTCAAAAAAGATTTGTTGAATGAATGAATGAAGACACAGGGATGAATGAGGCCCCAAAAGAGGTCACACTCTGGGCAGGGAAAAAGCAGACTAAAAAAAAGAGTTGTAATACAGGCCATAATAGATGTATGCATACATATGCAAATTCCATAGAGGAAGCCACTGTCCCGTTTAGAGAAGTCAGGGAAAAGAGGAGGGACACCTCAGGTTAGGTCTTCAGAGAGGAACAAGAGTTTGTTACAACAGGAAGAAGGAAGAGGAGGAATAATGTTCCAGGGCAAAGGACTATCACAAGCAAAGGCCCTGAGGTATGAAACTGCCCCGTATGTCTGAAGCCACAGGGAAGTTCCATATCAACAGAGTAGAGAGTGTACTAAGATTCCTAAAATCTATACCCACAAAGGTTCAAGCCAGTCCCAAAGTTTAGACAGCAAGATCAGAGTTCTGTTGAGATGCAAGGTAGACACACATCCTTGCATTGGCCACTCTAGCACAGGGACTGGATGGCTCTGCTCAGCAGATTGTTTGTTGAAAAAAGTTGAAGATGGAACAGAGACAGAAGGGAAAGGAAACCAGCATTAACAGGAATGCCACATGCCAGGCACTTCCGAGATGTAGGAAGTGGCTCCCACTCCCAGGGCTGGGAAGCAAAGGGAAGAGGCTAGTATTACAAAGCCTAGAAGCCCAGAGGAATGGCCCCATGGGGCTGGAACACAGGCTTCCTTCCTTACCTTTCCTGTCTCACTTTCCCACTACTCTACTGGTGCTTCTTGGGATAATTTTTTGAAATAAACTACCTACTCTCAAATCCTTGTCTAAGGATCTGCATTTGATGGAACCTAAAACAAGATGTTACCAGAAGTGGTTCTAGGAAGCAAGCTGTCAGGATGGGGTTTTGGAATTGGATCATTTGCCAGCCAGATGGCAAGAAGGAGCCCATTAATGATGTTCAGTGCGGTGGGGACAACCCTAGCATGCCACACCAGCACAACTGCTAACCCTCTCACCTACGGTAGATTAGGATGGGCTACAGGTAGAAGAAGATGCACCAGCTCAGGCAACAACTCTATCACTTGAAACATATAAGGGTAACAGTTACTATAAGGATTGAGCCCAGAGGGGCCATGTGTCATGGCTCACGTCTGTAATCCCAGCACTTTGAGAGGCTGAAGCAGGAGGATTGCTTGATGTCAGGAGTTCTAGGCTGCAGTGAGCTGTGATGGTACCATTGTGCTCCAGCATGGGCAACAGAACAAGACTATGTCTCTAAAAAAAATAAATAATGGGCTCAAGTTAACCAGCCAACTAAGCCAACTATCAACTCCAAGCATGCTGTGAAAGCCAGAAAGCCTCCATGAAGGCATTTAAAGAGACTCTCATCTCCTGTAGCCAGAAGACAGAGAGTACTAAAAATCAGACTCAAAATTTCATTTTAAGAGTAGAAGAGTTAGAAATGAGGCTTAATTCACAGCTTCAGCAAGTCTTCTCTGTTAGAAACCAGAGAGGGAAGGAGTAAGTCTCCGAGTCCCCGATGAGACATTTGAGTAGATGCAATTGAGAACCCAGATTCACTTTAACTACCTGGGACAACAGACTGGCCCCTTCTTCTCTACCAGGGAGCCCGGCATTACCTGGAGACCATGCAAAGTCCTCACGAGAGGCAGATATCTTGCACAATGACACGTGCCCTCCTGGAGACCTGCTCTCTTTCCTGCCTTCAAGACATCTAGACCAAAAACTAGGGGCAGGTCTTAGCAAAAGAGCTTCAGAACTTGGCTGATATATTCTGGCAGGACCAAGCAGAACATAGCTAGGAATGAATCTTGAGAGTAATGGACCAGGCAGGGTGGGTTGTAAGGCTGGGATAGGGAGAATTTATTGATATGGGGAACCCTCTCATGGTCCAGGATTTAATATCCTGGCAAAGACTCCTGGAGTCAGTTCTAATATCCTCTGGAATAGCCCCTTAAAGCTTGGAAACAATAATATCCTAGGGTAAATTAGGTAGAGATGCTGGGCTTGCAGAATGTGGAGGAAGGGTTCAAAAAGTTAAGGGAGCCAGGTGAGATTGGACTTATTATGTAGAACCAGAGAGCCAGCTGACCACAACCTCTAGAAGACATTGTCTTCACTAAAGCAATACAGAATGTCCCAGTGTTAAGAAACTCAGTGGTAGCCATCCTCTGTGGCCCAGGGTTTACATAAAAGATGCATCGATGGACCTGGGCTTCCTAGTGCCAATAGGGATGACAGGATTCTGAAATAGCAGAGGCCAGGTGGTAGCACTTAATCATCAGAGGCAAGGTAGACACAATCACTGTAATGGGGAACAAAACTGGAATGAAAATGAAGTGGCCTTTAACACACAGATCTGTGGTGACAGCCTTGGCAGATGGCTGATGTCAGCCATTAAACTGGAAAATCTCAATCTCTTGCTTACTTGGCAGACATGAGCTGGTTCTTACACCCAAAACCCATCCAATGAAGGGGAGGCCAGGTCCCCTCGAGGAAGTGGTATCTTGAGTATTACAGCGCAACACAGCCTCTGGCTACCGGTGTGCGGCTACTGATCTGGCAAATGCAGCCTTTTCAATGGCTACCAGGAAGGTGGCTCAAAGCAGATAGCATTCACCTGTGATGGACAGCAGGCCACATTCACAGCTCACCCCGGGCTAACTCTCCTGCTTTCTATCACAACACAGTCCTAAAGCACCTTGAGCAACTTGACACTGATCCCACCATACAGCACATCACTTTGAAGCTGCTGGTCTGATAGAATGTTAGAATTAAGGCACAGTGGCAGTGCATAGCTGCTATAATCCTCTGTATCGGCTCTATAAATGCTCACAGACTGTGGTTAATATTTACAAATTCCTTCCTCTACTACCTACTCTTTCACTTCTTTTGCCCTTTGCCAGGATTTCAGCAGGTTAGGATTCTTTTTTATTGATTGATTGATTGATTTAAATTTTTTATTTTTTACAAGAACACTGATGACAGTAAGGTTAGGATTCTTTACCTGGTAGAGTGACTCAAAATTTTATTTCTAGGACTGGGCATGGTGGCTCATGCCTGTAATCCTAGCACTCTGGGAGGCCAAGGCGGAAGGATCGCTCAAGGTCAGTTCAGAACCAGCCTGAGCAAGAGCGAGACCCAGTCTCTACTAAAAATAGAAAGAAATTAATTGGCCAACTAAAAATATAGAAAAAATTAGCCAGGCGTGGTGGCGCATGCTTGTAGTCCCAGCTACTCGGGAGGCTGAGGCAGGAGGATTGCTTGAGCCCAGGAGTTTGAGGTTGCTGTGAGCTAGGCTGATGCCACGGTACTCTAGCAGGGACAATAGAGTGAGACTCTGTCTCAAAAAATAAAATTTTTTTATTTCTAAAGGGTCTGAATTCTCAGTGGTCCTGCTTTGTTGGGGTTGCTTTAATTTCCCCCTAACTTTTTTTTCACATTAACTTTTATTAGTGGACATGGAAGTACTAAGAGGTGGCACATAGGATCCTCTGGTTCTAGACATAGTTTTGCTGCCCCTGTTGTATAGCAACAATTCAATTTGGCAATTGGGTGAATCATCCCAGCCAGCAGAGTAACCTGTTTCCTCACCAACTAGGAAGTGCAAAATATTCAGCTTCCAATACAATGGAACCATAACTGTGTCCCTTAATATTAGCAAATACTTCTCCCTTGGGAACTAAGACCTCTCATCAGAGCTCAGAGTTGTGGGAGCAGGAGTTAAAAATAAGTGTAAGAGTAGCTAGCTACTCCTATTTCCAGACCTTCAAACAGCACTGTATATTGACTGCTGGCTCACAGTATATACCACATTGTGTAAAACAGATTCCATTCTTTTCAGGGTGTTTTTCTCAACTGGCACCAGAACAGAGTCTTCAACAGGCTATTCCACCATTCTTTCAGGCCAGCTGCTTCTAGGTGATGGGATACGTGGTAATATTAATGACTTACATGCACACATGCTCACTGCTGCCATTCTTTTGTTAGGAAATTATTTCTTTGATTAGAAGTACTGTTGCTTGGATTGCCATGAAAGTGCATAAGGCATTCTGAAAATCCTTGGATGGTGGCACTAGCACAAGCAAAAGACAGGGAAGGCAGATCCCATCCAGAGTGCATATTTATCCTAGCAAGGGCAAATTGCTGCCCGCCCACTCCATGATAGAAGGGGCCCAATATAATCAATCTACCAATAGGCAGCTAGCTGGCTGGTCCCCCTGGCGTATTGTGGCATATTGAGGGGAGAGGAGCAGGCAGTCTTGGTCTCTGCTGCTGTTGGAAGGTTAAACACTTAGGAGTGGCAGTAGCCAGGCCAGTCTTAATGTTCTTGTCTCGTCCCTGTATAACCCATATTCCTGCCACATGGATCCACTGCACAGGCACGAGGTGGCTGACATCCACAGAATGTGTCATTTTGTCTACTTGATTATTGAGAGCCTCCTCTGCAGTAAATGTCCTTTGGAGAACAGTCACATGGGACATAGTTATGTTCATACTGTGACCATTCTGAGGTTCATCCGCAGACCTCTTTCCCAGATTTCCTGTTACTGTCTCATCTTCCAGATCTGTTCTCTCAAGTCTGTTTGTCACTACCTATAAGTCCAGTTTGAAGCCATCTCTCAGTCTAGACCACGTAGACAATTAAATATTCCGCTCCAAGTTCTGCCGCTTGGGAGCACTTCTCTTCACACTTGTCTTTCAAGAGCACTCCTGACTGGGGCTGTAATGCTGATGAGGTGACAGGCGAAAGGGCGATGGGGAAGTAACAGTGGAAGGACCAGGCAGCCAACTCCTGAATCCACTAATCAGTCATGGAGACAACCAGACTCATGATGCAATAAGACAGTCATTGCACCGTCATAAGGAAGCCACCAGCAAAATCCATCATGTGGAAAATTCTAAAGGACAAATGAAATGCTTTCTTAAAAAAAAATTTCTTTTTTTTTTTTTTTGAGACAGAGTCTCACTTTGTGGCCCAGGCTAGAGTGAGTGCCGTGGCGTCAGCCTCGCTCACAGCAACCTCAATCTCCTGGGCTCAAGCGATCCTTCTGCCTCAGCCTCCCGAGTAGCTGGGACTACAGGCATGTGCCACCATGCCCGGCTAATTTTTTCTGTATATATTTTTTTTAGTTGGTCAATTAATTTCTTTCTATTTTTAGTAGAGACGGGGTCTCACTCAGGCTGCTTTCAAACTCCTGACCTTGAGCGATCCGCCCGCCTTGGCCTCCCAGAGTGCTAGAATTACAGGCGTGAGCCACCACGCCCGGCCAAAAAAAATTTCTTTAAGTCCGAAGAGGAAATGTTATGGATTAAAAGGGGCTTAAGAGACATATCAGCCAAATGTAATACATGTGCCTGTTTGGATGCTAATTGTAACCAACCCAATTATGAGGCAAAATCATTTATGGAACAGTCAGGAAAACGTGAACACTGGTGACTGGATACTAGATGATGTTAAGGAATTACTGCTAATTATTTTGAGGTGTGATAACTGTATTGTGGCTATGTTTACAAAATCCTCCACTATTAAAGATTGAAAACTAATCTCTTAAAGATCCATTCTTAAGTCTGTTTAAGATTAGAAGCGAATGAATTCTGAGATTTGCTTTAAAATAACCAGGCAGACAAAAAGAGGAAACAAGATTGACTATGTATTGATAATCACAGAAGCTGGATTATGGAATGGGTACATTATATTATTCTCTCTTGTGTAAACTTTAAAAGCTTTAAACTTTCTGTACTAAAAGGTGCGTTCTTTTTATTGTTGTTGTTGTTTTAATGTGCCTTGACCTCATGCCCTCTTCCTTCTCCTTTCTTTAGTTTCTCTTCACATCAAAATTTCCTCAAAGATTGATCTATCAGTCCCTCTCCCCTGTTCTCTCCACACTCTGGCTTGGCTTTCAGCTGGCACTCCTCTGAAATCGCTTTTGCCAAGGTCACCAAATGTGTCCACATTACTAAATCCAATCTGTAGTCTCCTGCCTGCCTCCTCCTTAACCTCTCCCTGGCGTTTCGCACTGTTGGTCCCTCAGTCTTTCTTGGAGCACGTTTTTCCCTTGGCTTCTGGGAGACCAAAGTTGCCTGGTTTCCCTCCAACTTCACTGGCCATATCTCTACCAACTCCAGTCCCATTATTCTGAACACACTACGTGCTCTCGACTCCCGGATTTCTATCTCCAGCCCTGCTCTCGTCTCTAAGAATCTTACTTAGTCACCTACTTTTTGTAACATTTCCACTGGGATATCTAAAAGGCAGCTCAGATGTAACATGGCTGAACCTCCGTGCCTTGAATCAGCGTCTTCTCACCAGCTCCACCGCCCCCACCCAGTTCCAGCTCTCACCTGGGCCACCTGATGTCCCAGAAAGCATGCCCACGCTTACAGACATCACCTAAGTCTTTCCACTGCTTTCGCCCTTGTTTATGTCCTTTATATCTCCACTTCCACTCCTTGGACATCTTTATCTCTTCTCCGACATTTTATCTCCACGCGACATTTTTATCTACTCAGCATTTAAAAAAAGTTGTCTAAACAAACAATGGGCCTCACATCAAAACCCAGCGATTGTTTCAGGGGGCCTAATCTGAAAAGTGATGTCAGGATTAGTTTCACAATCAGAACAGGGAGTGGCAGCGGGCAGGGGCGGGGGAGACAAACCCAGATTGTCGGATTTATCGTTCCATCTGGCTGGCGTGTACCTGGGGGCTCAGTTTACCATCACAACTTTCGTTTATGCTCAAAATTCTCCCTAATAAAACAACAGAAAACCCGAGATCACGCACTCCTCCGTAACTGACTTTATGAACAGGAGGAACTCTTACCAGGCGCGTAAGGTCAGACCTAGTTTCAGCGATCTGCCAACAGTGACACTTTAGTGAGGGCCTACTGTCATTAACAACTACTGGTGCGGCCCCGAGAGCTCGAAACCCCTGAGCTCCGCCAGGGCAGGGGCCGAGCGTTTCCCGGGCCGTGCTCCCGACTGCGGCTCGCGGCCGGCGCCCAGGACTGCTCTGCGGAAGCCGGGAGAGAAGCGGCGCCCGCGGCCGCAGCCCCACCTCCCGGAGGCCCCGCACGTGCGGCCCGGGACTCCGCCGCGCCCTCCCCGCCCCCACCGCGGGCACGTGACCCGCCGCCCGGGCCGATCGGCTGCGACCGGCGGACGGCGCAGGGGACCAGGGAGGGTTCAGGGTGGATGTGGGTCTAAGCTGTCGGGTTTGGGTGGGCCCTTGGGCGGGGGCATCTGGAGTTTACAGGCCAGAAGAAAGGTTAGAAAGGGAAGAGCCCGAGGGAGGGCAGGCCCGCCCTGGCCCGCCTGGCCCCGGGCTCGGGAGGGCGGGTCCCACCGGGCGGTCGCACCCACTCGGCCTCCCGGACGCGAGCGCGGCGGGGACCCGGGCGCCGGCCCAGGTGCAGCGTCTGGGTGTGGCCGGACGGAGCCAGCCCGGGCTGCCCCGCTTTTCTTCCCTTGCGGAAGCTGCCCGGGCGCGGAGACCTGCGCCTCGCCGCCGCGCCTGCCTTTGTGTCTGCCGGGCTGGGCTGAACGAAAAGCCCTCGGGTTTTGCTTTCCCCTGCGAGTTCCCTTTTCAAGTTCGGGCGTCCCTCCCCCGCCACCGCACACGTCCCCGGGATGTCCGCCCCCTCCCGCCCGGCACTGGGCGGGGCACACGCCCTCGGAGTCCGGGGAAGAGACATTTTCGTTTTACCAACCCGGGCTGCGGGAGCGTGCCCCTTACGCGCCGCCCCAGAAATGGCGCCGCGTCCCGACTCGGGCCAGCTCACCGCCAGGAGACAGGTGTGAGCGTCGGGGCCGGAGTGGAAAGCAAAGGGGGCAGAAGTGTGTGCGGGGGGACGGGGGAGCCCGCGGCCCCCGCCGCCGGCATTTCGGAGCTGGGTTCTGGGCGCAGAGAGGAAGGGCAGGGGGCTCAGGCAGAGGCGGGGGTAGCGAGGGTGGCTGCTGCAGGGAAACTCACGAAGCGGGAGGTCGGGGCGCGATGGTTGAGTCTTTCATTGCTTCCAACCGCAGACTGACGAGGCTCCCCCCACGCCCTCGCCCACTGTACTGCGGCGACGAGGTGTCGAAGGCACAGGGACAGTATACAGGATACCGCTTGAGGGACAGGCAGCGCTTCCACACAGGATCTGTGTGACCTCAGCTGGTCTCCTCTGTGAGCCTCGGTTTCCCCGTCTGTGTAATGGGAACGGCAGTTTTAAATAACGCATGTGTGCCTGGCCTCCGTGATGCTCAGCAAAAGAGGACCCTGGGCCTCCTTGTTCCTGTGGGAAGTGCATACACAAACCTAGCACAGGTGCCATAGTACACCTCAATATGGGACAAATCTAGTCACTCCGGTTTCATTCCTTCCTCCCATCAAATATTCTGAGGCTTCTGGCACAAGGCCCGTGCTGGGCGGAGGATGCAGAGATGAAGGCAGCAGGCTCGGCCTGGTGAAGCCAATAAATGAGCCAACTCTTTCCCTGGGGCCAAGTGTCACCATAGAAGTGGGCCCTGGAAGATGCCAGAAGCCAGCCTCCCCTGGGCCTTGTCCTGCTCTATGTGTCAGGGCGCTGCCCTGCACGTGGAGTATTTGCCCCCTTACATGTTTTTAAAAAGGCCCAGTGGCTTGGTTGCTGTTGGTGCTCCTCCCAGATAATGGTAAAATACTCATTGTGGACTGCGAGAAGCCAGACCCCGACCCTTCAGAAGATCCTTCTTGACACCTCTGAATTATGAGGGAACTGGGAAGGGAACTTCTTTTCTTTACTTTTTTTTTTTTTTTTTTTGAAATAGAGTCTCACTCTGTTGCCCGGGCTAGAGTGCCGTGGTGTCAGCCTAGCTCACAGTAACCTCAAACTCCTGGACTCAAGCGATCCTCCTACCTCAGCCTCCCAAGTAGCTGGGACTACAGGCGCACGCCACCATGTCTGGCTAATTTTTCACTATATATTTTTAGTTGGCCAATTAATTTCTTTCTATTTTTGGTAGAGACGAGGTCTCACTCTTGCTCAGGCTGGTTTCGAACTCCTGACCTTGAGCAATCCTCCTGCCTCGGCCTCCCAGAGTGCTAGGATTACAGCTTGAGCCACCACGCCCGGCCGGAAGGGAACTCCTTTTCTCCCCAACTTTCCAAAGTCCTTCAGTGTTCAGTATCCGATGCCCTCATCCTCCCTCAGTCAGCTCCAACACTGTATGGCTCAGTGGGTCCAGGCCAGGGCGGGTTGGGAGGGAAGAGGGTATTCAGCAAGTGAAAAGTAAGTGAATGGATGAAGTTATCTTCTGTCGGTCCCTCAGAGACCCCAGAGCTATAACCAATTAATAATCTCCATTACCACTTACTGATGTAGAGTCCGTGCTGTGTCGGGGACCATGCCAGGTGCTAACTTCAAGCCTTCCTATAGAGAGAGGGGAGTGTGGGAAGAGAGGGCAGAGACAGGTCACCCAGGAAGCTAAGCCAAGCCCAGGCTGGCCCCTGGTGTTGGGTGGCACAGGCAATGGGCTTTCCACCCTGCCCTGCTTGGTGCTCACAGCCCTGGTGGTGGTATCCCAGTGCTTCCTACACGCGCCAGAGTCAGCTCAGGGGCTTGGGCTGTTGTTCTGGAAGCTTGGAGGACCATCAGCTCAGCCACTGTCCAGTTCCAACGGATTCTACCCCTAAATGTCCCTCAGATAACTCCAGGTCTCACCACTTGTCCCCAGATCACCACACAGAGCCTTGCCGACTGCCAGCACGCCCCTTTTAATCCATCTGTACCCTGAATCTTACTTAAAAAATTAATTTCATCCTCAGAAACCCTGGGCGTATTGTCCTCAAGGTATGAGGGTCATGCCCTTTGCCCTCTGCAGAAGACCCACGCCTTCAGGAGGCTTGCAAGGCCCAGGGCCACATATTTAGCCTTTTCTCCGTCCACCCCACTGCAGGCTTTATGATGCAGCAAACCTAAATGTTTCTCACAACATTGCCTTACCGCAGCTGTGCCATCACCTGTAGTGCCACCCCCCCACCTCTCCCCAGGCAGCGCTGCGTGGCTTGGACGATGTCACATCGTAGTTGCCTGTTTGCTTTTCTGGCAAGGACTGTGAGCTCCCTGATTGCCTGTCTGTCTTATTGTGCTCAGACTCCCTAACGTTCAGCACAGTGTGCGTGGAGTAAATGAATGGACGGAAGGATGAATGAATGAACGGGTTACAGATTTGAACCAACTCGTCCCTGAGGGCTCCAGTGAGTTTCCAGATACACCTCAAGCAAACAATCATAACTGAGTCGCTGCCCACTCAGCATCGCCAGAGAGGCCAAGGGCCATGGGAGGTCCAGGAAGCCCCTGGCCTTGCCAGAGGGAGCCTGTGTAAGAAGTTCCAACTTCCTCTCCCTCCTCTGAGGCCGGCTCTCTGAACTGTCCCGGGAAACTGTCCTGCATCCCACTGAGGCTTTGCTGTATGGGGACACCTGTCAAACTTTCCTGCGGAGGACAGGGGGAAGGCTGAGGAATTTCAATATTGGCTAACGTTTACCACATGCCAGGTATGCGCTAAAGGCTTTCCATGTATAATCTCATTTCATCCCCACTTTCCTATTTTATAGTTGAGGGAAATTAGGCACAGAGAAGTTCAGTAACTTGTGAAGACGGAAAGCATGTCAGAGCCGGGGTTTGAACTAAGTGGAGGTTCTTTCACTCCACTAAGGTTTGAATTTAGTATACACAGGTGGGCCTTTTCTCAGCTCACTGTCTTGCAGGGGCCACAGGCCACCTGATGATAAACCTTCCCTTCCAGTGTGGTTTAAAAAAGAGTCTGAGGGAACCTGCAGCCTTGTTACCATGGCAACAGCGACTTTGCCACGTGCGTGGGCATGGGCATGAGAGGTTTGGGCATCACCACAGTGGCCGCACCTGCTGGGGTTCCGGGGAGGGAAGTGAGATCGGCCAAGCTTGGCAGGCCCGCGGGTGAGGAGTCCTCCGGTCTCACCCCCTCCCGACGCAGCCCAGGCCCCTGTTTCCTTCAGGCTGAGGCAGCGTCCAAAATGCAAAACATGCCGAGCAGTGCCCACCACGGAGCAGCTGCTTTCCTACTCAAAAGCCTTCAGTGGTTCCAAATAATCTGCCATGCTGACCCCTTTGGGACAAACAGGGTGTGGACGGGCTATAATGTATTTTTTCCCCATTACAAACATCTAGATAAAGAAATACACTAAAAAACACAAATAAAAATGGGGTCCTAAATTTTTTTTAAATAAAACTAAAATAAAAACAAATGTCTAAATTCTACCTCAGTAAATCCTACCCTGTCTGGACTCATGTCTCTCCCCTACTCACCACCACCATCCCTGACCCAGCGCAGACCTACTTTGATTTCTCCCTTGACCACTGTAATAATTTCCTCACCATCCTCCCACCACAAGCATCCATTCGCTCAGCAAGTATTTCTTCAATCTCTCGCTTTTAGCCAGAGGCCGGCTAGGAGCTGGGGACTGAACCAGGAGTCAAACAGGTTCTACCCTGCCTCCTGGGGCCACTGTCCAAAGCCAGGGACTCTGAGTGCAAAGATGTGGGGGTTCAGGAGTCCCTGAAATGCCAAGAAGGGTGAAGGTGAGCTGGAGGGGGAATGGGTGGGAGACAGGGAAAGAAGAGGCTGGCGGGCTGGGCTGGTGTCATACATTCTCCTGAAGCTGATTCATGAAGGGCCTCCTGTGGCGAGAGAGAGAGAAACTTTGTTCAAGTTGCAACCTGGCTATGCTACCATGGGGCTGAGCGGGAAAGCCCTGAGCCCCCATGGCATACTCTATGAGGGCTCCTTTGTAAAAAGGGAGAACTAGGTGACATAGTCATTTAAGCTTTTGAACAATTTTAAACCCTAGAGAAAGGTCAGATTTGCAACACAGAAAGTTTTCTGAGGCTGGAGAAAGGCCACCCCAGCTGCCCTCACTTCCTCCCCCCAGTCCACCCCCGGCTACCTGAGGTACACGGAAGGTCCTCCACCCCTTCCTCTTTAACTCGGAAAGTTGGACTTTTTTTTTTGCAAAGTAAGTTGGAAGATTAATATATAATGAAATAGAACTTTAAAATGTCAAGCCACTAAAACATGAGGGATGATTTAATGGAAGTTGGCTAAAAAAATTTCTGGTCCTACTTTGAAACGTTACAGCCATGGTGAAAATAGATGAACTACTTCTGTGCAGTTGTTTCTAGGTATCCATGGGG
>VBSM01003169.1:31192015-31203518 GCA_008086735.1 Cheirogaleus medius | reverse complement strand
AAAGAAAAACAAAAGGCTGACCCAGCTGCCGGGTTGAGCACAGATTAAGTAGCAAGGGGACAGAGAGGCAGGGAGGACCCAGTGAGGGGTGCGGAGTGGTAGCAGTGGCAGCGGCGAGGGGTTGGATTCTGGGTTTATTCTGAAGGCAGAGCCAGATTGATTTCCTGGCGGTTTGGATATAGAGTGTGAGAAAGTGAGAGCCAAGGGTGGCCACAGGGTCTTGAGGCTGAACAAATGGAAGGAGTGAGTTGCCACCAACGGAGATGGGCTAGGCTGCAAAGGAAACAGGTTTGGGGGGGGTGGGGTGAGGGAGTGAGGAGTTCAATTTTGGGTGTATCAAGATTTAGATGTGAGTTAGACATGGACATGAAGATATCTAACAGGCAGCTGGATATTTGGGATTAGACTGTGAATATAAATTTGGAAGTTTTGTCAGTATTGCAATGACTGTTTTTTCCTACACTCTTATATTTGGTCCTCATGCCAGCCAATGAGTAAGGCAGGACAGGGACGATTCTCCCACCTTGACAAAATGAAAATTCTATGGAGAGCATATATCCCAAAGAGTTAAAACAGATATTCAAACAAATACTCGTACATGAATGTTCATAGCAGCACTATTCACGACAGCCAAAGGTAGAAACAACCCAAATGTCCATCATTTGGTGAATGGATATATGAAATGAGGTCTACCCATACAGTGGAATATTATGCAGCCATAAAGAGGAATGAAGGACTGATACATGCTACAAGGTGGATGCGCCTTGAAAAGAGAGCATTGTGCTAAATGGAAGAGACAGCCACAGAGGGCCACATATTGTATGATCCCATTCATATGAAATGTCCAGAAGCGGGAGATCTATAGAGACAGAAGGCAGGTCGTGGTTGCCAGGGGCTAGGGGGAGAAAGACTGCAGAGTGAGGGCTTAATGGGTACGGGGTGTACTGTGAATATACTAAATGCCACTGAATTGTACATCATAAAATGGTTAACTTTATGTTATATGAATTTCACCTCAATTAAAGAAAGAAAAGAAAAGAAAAGAAAAGAAAGAAAGAAAGAAAGAAAGAAAGAAAGAAAGAAAGAAAGAAAGAAAGAAAAGAAAAGAAAGAACTCTATGGAGAACCTAACACCAGCCTGCCAATACCCAGCCTGTGCAGCGACCCCCGCTTCTTGCTGTCTCTAAGAGGCCCCTCAGTCTGTGGACTGCGACCAGCTTTTACAGGTTCTCCGCCTGCTGCGAGAAGAGTGGCCCAGAGAAAGGTCAGTTTAGGGCAACTGGATTTCCCAAACCCCAAACCAGGAAATCTGGTCAGACAAGCACGGGATTCAAATCTGAAATCAGCCCTGCCCTGGAGAGCCTGTGGCTGGGGGTTGCTGTCGTCAGAGAGAACCTGTACTTCCGGGTTTGTTCTGGTTGGGAAGGAAGAAGCTGGAGCCTCCATCCTGGCTTCTCAGAGCTTCCACGTTTAACCCTTTAGGGCCCAAGACTCCCAAATCTGGAAGGGACTTTAAAGATCATCTATGAGGAAACGGAAGCTCCAAGGAGATAAAGACCTTCTCCCATGTCACAGAGCCAGTAAACGGCTGAGCTGGGATTAGAAGGAAGGATCTGACATTTATATAGCACCTACTCTGTATCCAGGAGCCGCACCCTGCAAAGCAGGTAGGTGTTAGTAACTCTGCTCTGCTGATGAGACTCAGAGAGGCTTAGTGGCCGGCCGACATCCCACAGCTGGTAAAAGGCAGGGCTACTATTAAAATATAGGTCTATTTGGCTTTTTAACAATCTGCAATTCCTCCTGGGCCTCCTTATCTGCTGTGTTCACATCTGTATCCCTAATGCAGGAGGGAGGAGTTTTCAAAAGTCATTTAATGAAAGAATGAATGAATGAATCACATCATGCTCTTTCCACCCTTCCACACCTCCATCCAGAGTCACCCTGTTCAAAGTTAACAGACATTCTGTGCCTCTGATATAGTTGCCATAATAACCAAACTTTTAAAACTTTTAGAAATAACAGCTGCAGGCAATCAATCCAGGACAGAAACAGCTGACCCTTCTCTTTTTAAGCCAGTTAAGGCTTTTCTGTCCAAGCTGACAAGGGTTAACACAAAGCAGCAAAGAGCTAGAAGAGATTTCCTAACATTATTGTTAGGAAACATTATTGTTGTTGACTAAGGACCTCTTTGTTCTTCTACCACCATCACCTTCACCAGAGATCCAAGTTTTAAAAAATGCTATCTATTGAGTATATCTGCTTTTAAGTGCTACCTAAATTGTAACCCCATTCATTATACATCAACAATTAGAAAGGCACCATCAGAGCTTTGGATCAGAAAGAGATAATCACTATGACCCCACTGAGCTGACAGCATTTTAGCCAAAGCAAGAAACTTGGACCATTGTATTTTGCTACCTAGCACAAGCCTGCTAGCAAAATATTGAAAATAGCTTCTTAAGACCATTCCAAACAAAATAAGAAATTAAAATGAGGAAATAACCATAGCTACAAAAAACCTTAAAAGGATTAATTATTACGCAAATAAATGAGAAAGTCTGAACTACATGGGTGGTTTTCTAGGAAACTTTAAATTACCAAAATTAGGTGGGCAGGGTGGCTCGCGCCTATAATCCTAGCACTCTGGGAGGCTGAGGTGGGAGGATCGCTTGAGCTCAGGAGGTTTGAGATCAGCCTGAGCAAGAGCAAGACCCCTGTCTCTACTAAAAATAGAAAAATTAGCCAGGCACCTGTAGTCCTTGCTACTCGGGAGGCTTGAGGCAAGAGGATTGCTTGAACCCACGAGTTTGACGATGTGGTGAGCTGTGATGACTTCACTGCACTCTCTCTACCCAGAGCAGCAGAATGAGACTCTTAAAAAACATTTTTTTTAAGTAAATAAATTATAAAATTGATCCTTGAAGACAATTAAATGCTAAACAGACCAAATATTATGTAAGAAAATGAAACTGTTATCAGGGAGCTATTCTCCCACCCACATAGGAAAACAAGTCCAAACAAGTTCTCAGGTTAATTCAACCAAACTTTAAGGCGTGATGAGTAAAAATACCATTCAAATGGTTCAAGATCTTAGAAATAATAGAAATAAAGCCACTATATTTACTGAGCCCCTATGTGCCAGATGCAGTTCTAAGTGTTTATTTAATTCTCACGATAATTGTATGAAGAAGATAAATTATCATTCCCATTTTAGAGATGAGATAACTCAGGCAAAAGAAATTAAATGACTTGTCCATAGCTACACAATTAGTAAGTGGCAGATCCAAATTTGAACCTAGTGAGTTTAGTTCCAGAATGTACCCTCTGAAACACTATGCCAGTCTACCTCTTCCAAATTATTTTTATAAATATTATATCAACTCTATCAAAGATAACACAAGTGAAGAACACTACAGACCAGTTTCATTTATGAATACAATAGCAAAAATTCTAGGTTTTTTCTCTTTTTTTAGAACTAGAATATTGTAACCAGTAAGCAAAAATCCTAAATCAAATATTAGCAAATAAAATCAAACAGCACATAAAAAAATTATATACCACAACCAAGTAGGGGCATACCAGGAATGCAAGGATGGTCCAATATTAGGAATACTATTGATATGACTTGCCATATTGATAAATCATAGGAAAAAAATATGACTATTTCATAGATGCTGAAGAGGTATTTGATAAAATTCAAAATCCATACATGATTTAAAAAGAAAATTTCTATTTTTTTTTTAAGACAGAGTCTCACTCTATTGCCTGGTCTAGAGTGCCATGGTGTCAGCCTAGCTCACAGCAACCTCAAACTCCTGGGCTCAAGCGATCCTTCTGCCTCAGCCTCCCGAGTAGCTGGGACTACAGGCATGCGCCACCATGCCCAACTAATTTTTTCTATATATTTTTAGTTGGCCAATTAATTTCCTTCTATTTTTAGTAGAGATGGGATCTCACTCTTGCTCAGGCTGCTTTCGAACTCCTGACCTTGAGCGATCCTCCTGCCTCAGCCTCCCAGAGTGCAAAATAAAATTTTTTAACAATAGAAATGGAAGAATACTTCCTTAAAACATAATTACACACACAAGTATATACCTCAAGCCAAAAAACCAACTTGTAAGGATAAAGTATTCAAAACATTCTCGTTAAAGTCAAGACAAAACAAGGTTATCCAATACCACCACTTTTATTTAAAAATTGTCCTCCCAGAGGCACTTACCAATGTAATTAAACAAATGGACAAACAAAAAAGGAGGTATAAATATTGAAGAGGAGATATAATAACTATGATTATTTACAAATGACATAATACAATTATATCTTAGAAAAATCTAAGAAGTTCAACTAAGAGAATTCAGTAATGTCTATGTACAAACTTAACATATAGGTGGTGGCTCACACTTATAATCCTAGCACTTTGGGAGGCTGAGGAGGGAGAATTGCTTGAGGTCAGGAGTTCAACCTGAGCAAGAGTGAGACCCCATCTCTACAAAAAATAGAAAAATTAGCCGGGTGTGTGGCATGCGCCTATAGTTCCACCTACTTTGGAGGCCGAGGCAGGAGGATCACTTGAGCCCAGGAGTTTGAGGTTGCAGGGAGCTGTGATGACGCCACTGCACTCTGGCCTGGGCGATAAAGCAAGACCCTATCTCAAATAAATAAATAAATAAATAAATAAATAAAAAAAAGATTATGCAAGAAATCATTCTGGGAATATTGAGTAGCCATCTGGAAACAAGTGCATTTGTATCCTTTCTGCATTACTTACACTAAGTTTCAAAAGGCTCAGAGATATAAATCTAAACTATGAAACCGTAAAAGTACCAGATTCAAAAAAATTATAATCTTGCAGTGGGATAGGCTTATGTAAGCATGACTCAAAACTCAGAAGTCATCAACTCTGACCACAATAAAAATTTAAAAATTTTCCATGGAAAAGAAAACAAAGTCAAAAGACAACAAACTGAACCATAATATACGCAACCTATATGGCAGACAAATTTCCACAGCACAAAAAGAACTGCTGTAAATCGAAGGGCTAAAGACTAACATCCTATAGAAAAACAGTCATAGGATATGAACAAAGAATTCACAGAGAGGGAAATTAACATGGCTCGTAAATATATTAATATTAAAAGATGTTCAACTTCACTTAAAACCACAATGAGATTCCTTTTAGACTCAGTGATTGGCAAAGCTAAAAATAGTTTAATGATGTTAGATGGCTTGTATTCGATTTTTACTGGACGCTGCTGATCTAGATACACACGTGTCCCCGTGGAGCCGCTAAGTCACGGAGTGACAGAGCACAGGGGCTTGGTCCTTAGTGTCCGCCGGGATCACTGTGGGAGCCCAGGCAGAGGCCCAGCAAGAATGCTCATCCTGCCTCACCTCCTGTCTCTGTTATCTTTGGTCACTCCCCAAAATGTCACCTCCTCTTGTCATCACTTCTCCTCTGCTGTCATTTCCACACTGCTCTGAAATTCCTCTCGTGTCTTAACAATTCCCTGCTCTCCTCTTTCCCCAAGCCCTCTTTCTCAGTCCTTTGGAAAGCTGGTTCTTGGTCAACAAACTTGCCTTCCCCCACACTGTTCTCGCTGTAGTCTTTCCCCTGCACAGAGTTTATTCTGGGGCGCAGCGGGTAAGGAAAATGCACGAAGCGTGAAGGGCTCGTGGTAAGGAGTAACTGTCTGTGCCTCACCGTGTGTTGTGAGAATTGGCAAGCTGAGAGCCCAGGTTCCCTGACCCAGCTCCAAGGTGACTGCTGGTGTGTGGGCATGTGGACCCAGGACAGCCAGATCTTCAGATAATTCAAGAGAGGCAAGAAACCCTCATACACTGCTGGTGGGGTTGTAAAATGGTGCGGCACTATGGAGAACAGTTAAATATTGAGTAACCCTAGGACCCAACAATTCCACTCCTAGGTGTCTACTCAAGAGAACTGAAAACATACGTCCACATGGCAACTTGTACACGAATGTTCATAGCAGCACTATTAGTAATACCCAGAAAGTAGAAACAATGCAAAAGTCCATCAACAGATGAATGGATAAAGAAAATGTGATCTATCCAATGGAATATTATTCAGCTGTAAAAAGGAATGGAGTATTGATTATATGTTACAATGTGGATGACCCTTATAAACATATTAAGTGAAAGAAACCAGACACAAAAGGCCACTTACGGTGTGATTCCATTTGTGTGACATGTCCAGAATAGATAAATCCATAGAGACAGAAGATTAGTGGTTGTCACGGGCTGGCTGGAGAGGGAAGATGGGGAGTGACTGCTAATGAGTACGGGGCTTCTTTTTGGGGTTGATGAAAGTGTTCTAGGATTACATAATAGTGATGGCTGTACAACCTTGGGAATATACTAAAACCCACTGAATTGTACATGTTAAAATGATAAATTTAATGGTAAATGAATTATATCAGAAATAAATAGATAAATGGAAGGAGGCCAGAAATCTGGAACTTTGTCATATTATTTTTACGTTGGCTTAATTTTTGAGCAAGCAAAGCAAACTAGGGTTTGATCTGTCTTGTTTGTTTTTGTTGAGACAGAATCTCACTCTGTCGCCTGGGCTAGAGTGCCATGCCATCATTGTGGCTTATTGCAACCTCAAACTCCTGGGCTCTAGTGACTCTTCTGCCTCAGCCTCCCAGGTAGCTGGGACTACAGGCATGTGCCACAATGCCTGGCTGGTTTTTTTTTCCTTTCTTTTTGGTAAAGATGGGGTCTCACTCTTGCTGAGGCTGACCTTGAACTCCTGAGCTCAGGCAATCCTCCCGCCTCCGCCTCCCAAAGTGCTAAGAGTACAGGCGTGAGCCACCTCGCCTGGCTTAGGTGTGTTCTTTTTCCATCTAAGGCCAATCCTCCCTGCTCAGATCAAACCCATGCCCTAAATTCCACCTTTGGCTCCTGGATGCTCTCTCACGCTTCTTCCATCTCTGTCTACTGACTCCTTGCCCAGAGCAAAGGAGAATCCTCATGCATCTACCTCCCCCTCTCCACCTTGCCTCCTTTCCTTTTCTAGCAACTGGCCCGGCTCTCTTCCCTCCCACAGCACTCTGTGAAAGAGCTGTCTACATTGGCTGCCTTAGTTTCAGTTTCATCCATTTCAGTTTCGCTTTCAGTTCATACCACTTACTCCCCACAGCAACCTGGCTTCGCCTCCCAAATTCCACTGAAGCTTTTCTTGCAGGTCACCAACAGTCTCCTTATTGCCGAATCTAACAGACTCTTCTAAGTCCTTAGCTTCTTTGGCTTCTCTGCAGCCGCTAACCTCCTGCAGCCCTGTGGCGGGTGATGTGACAGAGAGGACTGAGGAAAACAACGGGAGAGACTTTCAATCCAGCTTGGGCAGGGTCAGCCAGGGGTCCCTGAAGGAGGTGACACTGGGACAGAGCCTAAAAGAACGAGTAGAAGTTGGCCAAGGCTGGGCGCGGGGGCTCACGCCTGTAATCCTAGCAGTCTGAGAGGCCGAGGCGGGAAGATAATTGAGCTCAGAAGTTTGAGGCCAGGCTGAGCAACAGCAAGACCTTGTCTCTACTAAAAATAGAAAAAATTAGCCGGGCGTGGTGGTGCATGCCTGTAGTCCCAGCTACCCGGGAGGCTGAGGCAGGAGGATCGCTTGAGCCCCGAAGTTTGAGGTTGCTGTGAGCTAGGCTGATGCCGCGGCACTCTAGCCTGGGCGACAGAGCGAGACTCTGTCTCAAAAAAGAAAAAAATAAATTTTGGACAAGTAGAGAAGGGGGGAGTAAAGGCATTTTTGAAAGTGGAAGGAACCCAGCGGTTGTGAAATCGCTGGCAGTTCAATGTTCCTGAAGTTGAACTGGGAGAGAGATTGTGAAGGACTGTGAGGGTCCTGGTGAAGAGTCATTGTTTGGATTTTATCCTGGGGGTAATGGGGAGCCACTGAATGACCTAGAGGAGGGGCCGGCTAGCTTTTTATGTAAAGGGCCACATAGAAAATATATCGGACTGCTGCAACTTCTCATCTCTGCCACTGGAGCAATGAAAACAGCCACAGATGATACATAAATAAGGGTGGCTGTGTTCCAATAAAACTTTGTGCCCCCTGAAATTCAAATTTCATTTAATTTTTACATGTCATGAAATACTATTTTTCTTTTGAATTTTTGCCCACCACTTAAAAATGTAAAAACTCTTCTTAGCTCATGGGCCTTGTGAAAACAGGCAGCAGGCTGGATTTGGCGATTTGGCCCATAGGCTGCTGGTTGCCAACCCCTGATCTAAAGCAAGGGGGTGACATGTTTAGAACTGGGTTTTAGAATGACAGGTCAGAGTGGGTGCAACGGAGCCAGCTACGGAGACTGTCGAGCAGGCCGAGGCAGCAGCCTGGGAGGACCTGGGGAAGTGGCCATGAGGGTGGGACTCAGGGGGTGGAGTCGCAGAGGCTGGGCAGGGCTGGGATCACTCCCTCCTACACCCCACCAAGGGAGAGGACTAAATGGGATGGGTGCTTTTCCTCCCTACCTTACTCTCACCAAAACCTGTGACCCTGCAAAGCTAGTGTAATGGGAGTGGGTACTCACCACTGTCCGCACAAAGGGGAATACTCTCGAACTCATTCTGGACAGATCTTCCCAAGAACAAATGCTAGGGGTTCTGCCTTCCGAGGGGCTCCCTAGGTGTCCGGAGATCCTCCTTCTTTTGGGGAGTTCTTACATGTGCAGTGGGTGGTTGATGAGATCGTCGTTCACACGGGGACTTCGGATGGACTGAACGAGGCTGCGAAGCTGAAGGACATCGCCAGCTGGCAGCCCCGTGGGTGCCGTGCAGGCAGCTGGTCACGGGAGCCCGCCCCCGGACAGACGCACAGCTCACAGTCCCCCTTGACATGGGGCACGGGGACAGGCACGTGCAGTGCTCATTTGAGTGGCAGGTGTCTGATGGTCCCGGGAGCTGGCTTAGGTTCCCTGCAGGGTGCTGGCACTGGGACGGGATTCCAACTCCTGCTATTCTCCCCAGGTCAAGGATGTTCCCACCAAACTGTTCCGGACTCTATTTCTCCTCCCATGCTCCCAGATGTAATCTCCTCCCACCCTGGCAAAGCCCAACCCATTATCTCTTCTCTTCCCAATGTACCCTCCATGGATAAATATCATGTCCTTCCCCATTCAGGGGCGACCTCTCTAGTCTCAAAGCCGAGTGTGTGACATCAAAAGCTTCAGTCTGGGCCTGGCAGGGTGGCTCACGCCTGTAATCCTAGCACTCTGGGAGGCCGAGGCGGGTGGATCGTTTGCGCTTAGGAGTTCAAGACCAGCCTGAGCAAGAGTGAGACCCCGTCTCTACTAAAAATAGTAAGAAATTAGCTGGATAACTAAAAAATATATATATAAAAAAATTAGCCGGGTATGGTGGCACATGCCTGTAGTCCCAGCTACTCGGGAGGCTGAGGCAGGAAGATCACTTGAGCCCAGGAGTTTGAGGTTGCTGTGAGCTAGGCTGACGCCACGGTGCTCTAGCCCGGGCAACAGAGCGAGACTCTGTCTCAAAAAAAAAAGCCTCGGTCTGCCTCAGCACACCCCACAGGAAGGAGGTGGGCAGCCCTCAGCTCTGCTGCCCGCCCTGCAAGACTCCGTTCCCCTCCACCTCCCCACCTCGTCCAAACAAACCACCCGAGGAAGCAGACTAAGGAGACTGTGTCTAGTACTGGTTTCTTCTCTGCCTCAGAGAGGTGGGAGAGAAAACGAGCCAGAGGGAGGTGATTGGGTTGCAGACCAGCACTCAGGTCCTACTGAGTTTTGTGTCATAAAGTCAACACGAGGACAGTCAACACAGCCAAGTGTTTTTCTCCAGTCACGTTCAGCTGTTCAGCAAGGGATGGGTTAAAATGATGGCCCATGAATCTAATCTGGGTAAGCAGAGCTGTAAGGACAGGAAAGGGGGAGATGACCAGTTAAGAAATACTGGGTAAGTGGCTTAGGGGTCCCAAATGTGAGGAAGAGCTGTCATATCAGGAGACCAGAAAGAAGGAGCTAGAAACGTGACAGGCGGAGGTCCGACAGGGATGTTGGAAATGGCCATTCTGCAGGCGGTACTGTTCTTGCTAATGACAAGGTAGCAGGTGGCCGAAGAGCAGACCTTTGGCAGCATGGAGGTCTAGGAGTTGGATGGCTTGTCTACGTGGGTGCTGAACTCACGAAGAAGGCAGGTGGGAAGGAGCAGAGGTGAGAGACAGTACATGTGTGATCCGGTGCTGGAGAAGAAAGCCCAGGAAGATGGCAGGTGATGAACCAGGTAACTCACCCAAGGGCCTGTGCGACAATGGAGCTGGGAGGTGTGAGGACGGAGAGAAGGACAGTGGTTGGGAGGAGACCTATCCCACCTCCAGCCATTTGCTACATGGAGCCTGGCAGGAACAGCCCCCACTGAAGAGCTGAAAGGAAGCAGCATCCTCAGGGAAGAGGTGGGTGACAGAGAAGAGGGTGGGGACGTAGAGGGCTTTGCTGAGGACGTGGGGCATTTGGCAGAGGAGAAGGGCTGTGAGACTAGGTCAGTGAAAGGGATGCACAGAGCAAAGTGGGGTCAGGCAAGCAGGCGATGACAGGTGATCTAGGAGATATGGTCTTTGGGCAGCAAAGAGCATCATTGGCTCTTGTCCCCTAAATGTTCCTTGGAGTCTTATTCTCCACTGAAGCTCTCTCCATACAGATCTAACCCCATCCCACGCTCTGGAACGCCCTCCACAGTGACTCCCCAGTCATATCCTCCCCCCAGCCTCTCCACAGAGCTCCTGACTGCATGTGTGGTCACCTGCTGGACGTTCCCACCTGGGTGTTTAAAACGCCCTCCGAAACAAGAGGCCGGAACCCTCGAACCTGCTCCACCCCCAGGAACCGGCACCACCATCTGCCTCCCCCTGGAAATCTCTATGTCCTTCACCCCCTTCTATCCAACCCAACAGCAAGTGCTCACAGCCCCAGCTTCAAGACCCACCCGGAGCCCCGGCCACACTGCCGCTGTGGGGCCCTGCCCTGCCCCTGCTCACCAGGCCCCGAGCACAGCTTCCTGGCCAGGTCCCTGCGGCCCTTCCACCCTCCTGCAGGAGCAGCGGAGTGAACTTTCCACAGCACACGTCAGAGCGGGCTCCTCCCTCCTTCGGCTTCCCCCAAACTCTTGCAATAGACGCTCAAATCCATGGCCGAGTC
The DNA here is from genome assembly GCA_008086735.1 of Cheirogaleus medius. Lineage (NCBI taxonomy): Eukaryota > Metazoa > Chordata > Mammalia > Primates > Cheirogaleidae > Cheirogaleus > Cheirogaleus medius. Next base: position 31,192,336 of record VBSM01003169.1, on the reverse strand, counting down.
CGGCAGCGTCCACTGCTCCCCACTTCGCCCCCGCCTCCCTGACACTCCTTAAACACTTAGGTGGGTTCTGCTCCGATGCAGGACCGGCCTGCCCCAAATAGCCCCTCCTCCACGCTCTCGCCTTGCTCTGCCCTTTCTACGTAGAAATCCATGCACCTGACAGATTGCTGTTGCCTTGTTTCTTTGATGACTGTTCTCTCCCCACTAGAGCAGGGGACATGGAGGACATGGGCAAAATGTCACCTATTTCACCGCTGTATCACCACATGGTGGCTCACGCCTGTAATCCCAGCACTCTGGGAGGCCGAGGTGGGTGGATCA
>VBSM01003169.1:31144384-31158036 GCA_008086735.1 Cheirogaleus medius | reverse complement strand
CCTCGACCTCCCAGAGTGCTAGGATTACAGGCGTGAGCCACCGCGCCCGGCCTGGGAAAGGAATCATCTTTAAACTGAAGAGAACTAAAGGCTGGAGGTCTGGATCTGTAGTAGTCACATACATATTTTTCTTTGGCTTCCATTTCCTTCCTTATCAAGAATCTAAATACTGTACAGGCCCCGCCCAAGGCAACCAAATGGCAAGAAAGGCTCAAAATTGTTTTGTTTGAGAGCTAGTGTTGCTAGAATCTGGACTGTGGCTGAATGGCAAGATTATAGGACACCAGTGCCCCTAAGGGCTCATGTGGCTCTAGTCGATATGCAAGATCTGGAGTAGGTAGGGAGGGGTTGTGGAAGGTATGTACTGGCCACCCACAATCACTGACAGATGGCTTTTAGCATAGGCAGAGACCTTGGTGATTAGCTCAAAATACAGGCATCAAACAAACATCTTAAGATATTAGGTAGATCTGAGCAACAGTGCAGGAAGGGAAGGACCTGAAAACAAGAAGAGAATTTTCTGTATGTTTAAATATGTTAACTGGAATGCATGGACATATATAACCAAAACTTCTTTATGTTAAAAAATTAAACTTGCTCAGGTCATTAATTCTACTGAATTAATGTTACTAAAGCTGCAGTAACATACTGTTCAAAAATTCATTTTTCCAGATTTCTATTTACTTAAACAGCCCCACATACATCATTACATACATTCATACAGCTGCTGCACACTCCCAAATGGAACACGTGTACACTCGTACACACAGAGGCACTTAGCACATGTGCAGGGAAGCCAGTGCACACCCTCTTGAACCTGAGATGCATGTGGGCTGCGATGAAGGTCAAGAGGCCCTGTTGCATATCTGTTCAATGTCCTTCATCTCTTTGGGACAATCTGCAGAAAGGATGAGAGGCGAGTCCTGAGTCACAACTACATCATCCTCAATTCGTACACCAAGGCCTCGAAACTTCTCTGGGGCATCTCTGTCATCCTCTGGAATATAAATGCCTGAGAAGTAGAAAGAAGAATGTGCTGTTCAGCAATGAGAGTAACTGGGTGACTTGGGAAAGTAAGTTAACTTTTCTGTTAAAATTCCTTCATCTTCTTTTTTTTTTTCTAGAGATCGGGACTCACTCAGACTGGTCTTGAACTCCTGGCCTCAATCAATCCTCCCCCTTCAGCCTCCCAAAGTGCTAGGATAACAGGTGTGAGCCACCGTGCCTGGCCAAAATTTCTTCATCTTTAATATTGGATCTTAGCAGTACCTCCGTAATAGAGTTGTGAGGATTAAATGAGATAATACATATAAAAGTGCTTAGTACATGATGGTTAGTAAATGTTGGCTATCACTACTAGAATTATTATTATAGTTATTTTGTATATTAGACTATAGGCTCCATACAACTATGCTAATGTTGATCACGATTCTGTCATATTCTGGTGGCTCAAGCAGGCCACTAAAGTTGCTTATGAGTATGTCAATATATGGTGGGAACCAGCAGATTATGTAAGTGTATTCTTCCTCTGCCTTATAGTCACTTGCAAAAGGGTACTTTGTGAAAATAAACACAAAATTTACTTAAAATTCATTTAGGGATTATTAGCCTTAACAACCAGAAGCTGCAGAAATGGTCATTATAAAGTTTTTTTCACCTCTCAAATAAGCTATAACTGATGTACAACATAATGTAAAGTAAGAGAGAAACAGAAAGACTTTAATGCACATTTAGAAAAATCTAGGAGCCTCAGCAACCTTCCTAACCATGAAGTTAGACAGATGCCAGGTCTTTTCATATTAAAGAAATGTAATCTTCTTCCACTCTACTCACAGACACTGGTCCGTGATAAAAAGAAAAAGACCATGGAAAATGTAGTCAAAGTTTAAGGAAGCACCCAGGTACCAAATAGATTGAAATAAATGGTACCTAAGGCCACAGAGACCAATGCATGACTGGGTTCAAAGGGTGGTATAAAAGACATTTCCCAGCCATAATTTATATAGTTTAGAGATTAAAATATCTGAATCTAAAATTGAGACCTTTTGCACAATTTCACTTAGCTAAAATAAATAAATAAAATAAAATTGAGACCTGTTTTTATGACAAAACCTGCATTAGTGTTTAACATGACTCTTATAACATCAACCTTCAAGTTCTACTGTGGGCTGGGTATGGTGGCTCAGGCCTGTAATCCTGGCACTCTGGGAGGCTGAGGGGAGAGGATCATTTGAGCTCAGGAGTTCGAGACCAGTCTGAGCAAGATTGAGACCCTGTCTCTACTAAAAAAGAAAGTACTTGGACAGCTAAAAATATATAGAAAAAATTAACTGGGCATGGTGGCACATGCCTGTAGTCCCAGCTTCTCGGGAGGCTGAGGCAGGAGGATTGTTTGAGCCCAGGAGTTTGAGGTTGCTGTGAGCTAGGCTGACGCCACGGCACTCTAGCCCGGGCAACAGAGTGAGACTCTGTCTCAAAAAAAAAAAAAAAAAGTTCCACTGTGGCCACCACTTCTCTTCTGAATGCTGCCCAACACCTGCTTTCATTCAAGTCAGGTAACCTGTTTGACTGTTAGCTTTCTCTGAAGCTTGTGAGGAACTGAGTTGGATACTAAGGATTAGGGTAGTGCTTGGTAGTTCAGTACAGCTTGCAGAGGTGTTGCAACTGGAGCATGGTGCGTCTGCATGTCTCTCAGCATGCGAGCACCAGGGCTCTGGAAGCTTTCGTGGTCCACCACTACTAAATGAGAGACCAGGACAAACAGGCCCTGGCAAAAGCAGGATTAAAAAAGATTCATTTCTTAATATCTACCTATATAAAGTATACTCCATCTGTTGTTTATTGAAGGAGTCAAATACAAACTATGTGATGTTAAATAAGAAAGCTAAAGATAAATCTAAAATGAGTATCTTCTCCACTGGAGAGATTTTTTTCCCCAGTCTCTTCTAATTTAATTATGTTGGTTCAGGTAAAAATAAACAATGTTTATGTCATACTATTATTATAACACCTCTCCTTACCTGGTTCAATTGTGATTACCATCCCAGGCTGTAGAGGGAGGGAACGGGGCATGTCTTGAGTGTCATGCACATCCATCCCAAGGTAATGGCCAACATGATGAGGGCAGTATTTTCGAGCAGCCTGGAAAAGGTAATCACTACAGTATTATTAGAGCACAGTATTAGTAGACCCCTTAAGGGAAAAGTTGGACATATATAAATTAGTGAGATATATGTTAATATCTCCCCCATGGTATTGCCACTTAGGTTTAACCTACTCTTGGGCTAATGCTTACAAAGTCTGATAAACTGCTACCTTTTGTATGCAATTCTGCCAGTGGCATTCTAACTAATTCACCACTATTTAATATACTACATACATGCTGATTTAGATAATCCCAGTAATGACTGTCTCAAATGAAAATCTTGGCTGGACATGGTAGCTCACACCTGTAATCCTAGCACTTAAGGCCAAAGCAGGAGGACTGCTTGACACTGGGCACTGGAAGTTGCAGTGAGCTATGATTGTGCCACTGCACTCTAGCCTAGGAAACATAGCAAGACCCTCTCTTGAAAAAAAAAATCTCTGGCTGGGCGAGGTGGCTCATGTCTATAATCCTAGCACTCTGGGAGGCCAAGGCAGGAGGACAGCTCAAGGTCAGGAGTTCGAGACTAGTCTGAGCAAGAGCGAGACCCGTCTCTACTAAAAATAGAAAGAAATTAATTGGCCAGCTAAAAATATATAGAAAAAGATTAGCCGGGCATGGTGGTGCATGCCTGTACTCCCAGCTACTCGGGAGGCTGAGGCAGAAGGATTGATTGAGCCCAGGAGTCAGCTGTGAGCTAGGCTGATGCCACGGCACTCTAGCCCGGGCAAGAGAGTGAGACTCTATCTCAAAAAAAAAAAAAAAAAAATCTGTCTTCTTGGGGAAGGGAGAATGACTGTTAGAGTATTTGTTTTTTCACTGTTCACATATACCTCTGAGGAAGCCTACTCTGGACGCCCCAAGTATTTCACAGCAACTTGTAGAGTAGGCATAATTATGGGGCATTTACCAGCTTGGATATTTCTAACAGTTAATTGAAGATTTGTCAGCCTGAGCAAAAGGGAATTTATAGCTGCTTCTTCTTCTTTTTTTATTTTTTTATTTTGAGACTCTATAGCCCAGGCTAGAGTGCAGTGGTGTGATCACAGCTCACTGTAACCTCAAACACCTGGGCTCAAGTGTCCTCCTGCCTCAGCCTCCCGAGTGGCTGAGACTATAGGTGTATACCATCATACCTGGCTAATTTTTTTTTTGGAGAGATATGGTCTTTTTTTTTTTTTTTGAGACAGAGTCTCACTGTGTTGCCCTGGCTAGAGTGCTGTGGTGTCCGCCTAGCTCACAGCAACTTCAACCTCCTGTGTTGCTTAGGCTGGCCTTGCTTTCCTGGTCTCCAGCACTTCCAGTGTCCCAAAGTGCTAGGATTTCAGGTGTGAGCCACCACACCCAGCTGAGCTACCACACCCACCACCTTATTGATTACAGAAGTCCTGGTAACCTAAACTTGGAGGTGGGAGATGCCCTATGGTCTATCCAGCCTGACCACCTAGCATCTTAATTTTTAGGCTGATTTTTACATTTTTACCAAACAATAATATTTTAGATGCAGAAAAAATTCACTAAAGATGTTGCCTTGGGCATACTGTTGAAGTTTCAATGATGTTACTAAAGCAACAAATATCCTCCCCTTCAACCTCCAGAATCACCACAAAAGGACTAAGAGTTAACTTCTCATTTTTTGTTCTTTTCCACCCTGTCTGTACCATACTTCATTTTGTTTTCTGCAGTATCCGATGAATCAGAATGTGCTGCCATCTTCTGGGAGAAATAAGTACTGACTTCTTTTGTTTTAATCTATGTTAAAGCTAAGCTCCTCCAGATGACAAACTGCAGACCATTATCTAAATCTAATAGCTTTATTTAGGGTAAAAACCTAGCAGCATGTTAGGTGTTCTTGAGAACTGGGGTCAAGAGAAATGAAGTACCTTGAAGGCATTATTTTCTTTAACATTTTTCATGATCCCTAACTCTTTAAGCTTCTGTCCTATCAGTGTCAGCATCATGCTGTAGATGTTCTCCAAGCTTGATCCAGGGAAGCAGAGGGTCAGACATTCTCTCTGGATCTCTAGAACAGCTTCATAGAGTTCTGCCTGAGGTGTAGTGAACCTGGGGACAGGAAAACCAAAGAACTTGAATTTAGTATAATCTGATATTAACAGTAAGTTTGCTTCTAAGTTTGATCAGAAAAACTCAAAGAGGATGATGATGGGGCATTTTTGATGTTTAATAAGTACCAATATCATTACTGACAGGACCTTAATCATGCCCTAGAGGTTCAACAGGAAGAGCAACAGTCCTTTAAGCTGAAGCAGCAACAGTTTCTCCTTCAGATGGTCAGCAGATACATATGAGGTGAAGCTAGAAGATGTACATAGCCATGAACTCAGTCAGAGGGCCGGGCCAGACCAGGCTCATCCTTGAACCTTAATCCCATATGGTATAGACTACCATAAAAAAAAAAAAAAAAAAAAGAGGACAGAGAAAAAAAAAAGCCTAGAGATCCACTTCTGATAGGTGAAGCAGATATCATGGGACAAACTATTAATATCAATACTATTAATATCAATACCCTGGTTATTACTTACTAGTATTTAAGTGTCCTTAAAATAACAATTTCTTTAGCAATCATGGGGGTAAAATGAGAGAAAAGTGAGCTGGGATGATGTATGTTATGTATTCTCACTGCTGATGGGAGTATGAATTAGTATAGCCAATTAAATCAAAGGCCTTAAAGATGGTCATATAATTTGAAATTGTAATTTTGTTCTAAGAATCCATCCTAAGAAAATATTTGAAATTCAAAAAAACTGAATGTCACTTAAAAGAAGAATGGTTAAATATAACAATAGGATAGTATAATTAACCTATGTACCAATCTCCTATGTTCAACCATTATCAACACTGTTATGATTATATCACCTATAAATGTACCTGAACCCCAACACAAGATTACCAAATAATAATTTTTTAACATAAAATTTACCTACCCTGAAATGCACAAATCTGAGCTGTAGAAGTTTGACAAATGGGTGTACCAATACTGTTGACGCTGGGGACAATGAACTCGTACATTCTGCTGAGTCTTCTTTGCCAGTAGAAACAGCCCTTCCACCCCCATCTGAGAAGATTAACCCTGTTTTGCCTGACAACCTACAGGTAATTTCCTTGAGGTGGTTGCTTTTAGACCTATAGCTAGACTCAAGTCACAGAAGGCTCCAAGAGGCTAGTACAAAGTTAAACAGAAGTGGGGACAGTGGGCATTGTTCTCTAGTTTTTGATCTTTTTTTCGAGACAGGGTCTTGCTATGCTGCCCAGGCTGGAGTGCAGCGGTGCAACCACAGCTTACTATAGCCTCAAACTCCTGGGCTCAGGCAATCTTCTTTTTTCTCAACATCTAGGACTTCAAATAGATGTGTTAGATTGCTTAAAAATGTCTCATAGGTCTCTGACATTTTATTCATTTTTCTACATTTCTATTCTTCCAACTGGATAATTTCTATTTATGTTCAAGTTCACTAACTTATGTTTCTAATCTACTCTTAAGTCCACTTAGTGAATTTTCCATTTCAGTTATTGTCCTTTTCACCTTTCAAATATCCACTTAAAAACTAAAAAAAATCTTTTTATTGTAAAACAAAACAGATACAGAAAGCCAAACAAATCACATATAAACTTTATGACATTATTATAAGGCCAACACCAGTCAGATTAAAAAAAAATCTTGGCTAATTATCCCAGAAGCCCTCTGTGTCCCATAACAATGGCAATCCCCCCAATAAATAACCATAATCCTAACTTTTATAGTAATCACTTCCTTGTGTTTTTTAATTTGTATGTACATGTTTATCATTTTTATCAAAATTTAATTCATATACCATAAAATTCACTCACTTTAAAAAAGCATACAATCCATGGACTTTAGTATATTCAATGTTGTGCAACCATCACCACTATCTAATTTTGGAATATTTTCATTACCACCCCTCTAAAAATCCTGTATCTGTTAGCAGTTATTCCCCATTCCTTGTGTTTTTTTTAATTTTTTCTTCTTCCACTGTGCAACCTGCTTCAGTATCAGCAGCCTACAGGCACAGGCCAGGCAATGGTTCAGAGCCAGAGTTTGCTCTGGCATGGGGCACTATGAGAGGCCCAGGGGTAGAGGCCTGCCATAAATCCAAAGCCATGCATTATTCCTTGTGTTTTTTAAAAATATTTTTATCATCCAAATATGCATCCCAAGATAATTTTCTTCCTGCTCATTTAATATAAATTTGATATGCCTTTTAAATCTCTTTTAGATAACAGGATCTGCTTCCATTCCATTTCCTTGTAATTTATCTGTTAAAGAATCCAAGCTGTTTGACATACAGAGTTTATCACAGTCTGGATTTTGCTAATTGCATACTGGTATGGACTGAATGTTTATGAATTTTGAGGTTTGTTATGATACCCTATTACCTAGTGTTTAGTTTTGCTATCTAGTTGCTATATTTTTATTTGACAATTTGGAAAGATTGAAAAACTATACTGCTGTTCTCATCTCTCCAGAATCCCTGGTTCTTTTTACAGTTTCTATTTCTCACTGAGATTCTCCATCTGTTCACTCATTATGCCTATATCTTTCTTTAAGTCTGTGGATATATCTATAATAGCTACTTTATTTAGTTTTTCTTTCATATTTAATTATTTTAATTTTTTATGTTTTTTAGAGATAGGGTCTCACTGTCACCCAAGTTAGGGTGCAGTGGCACGATCATAGCTCACTGTAACCTCCAACTCCTGGGGCTCAAGTGATTCTCCTGCCTCAGTCTCCTGAGTAACTGGGAGTACAGGTGTGTACCACCATGCTGGCTAATTTTTTTACTTTTTGTAGAGATGGGTGTTGCTATGTTGCTCAGGCTAGCCCAGGCAACAGAGCAAGACTCTGTCTTTGACAAAAAAACAAAAAACCAACCAACCTATGGCTTTCTGTTGCCCAAGCTGTGTGGATTCGGGACTGTTCTCAGGCACAAAGCTCGAACTACTAAATTTACCCACTATAGTTCTTTTTTCAAGGAGAAAGTAAAGTTCTTGTAAAGTTTTTGCCTGTTTTTGGAAACTCTCTGGTGTCTTTAGACAGTTGTTTTTTAGTATTTTGTACAGATTTTATAATTATTACCTGTGGAGGGTTAATACAACCAAAGTATTCTACTATAACCTACATATTACTTTTGTAATAGGAAAAAAAGTCAGATTTATTTTTTTTATTTTTTATTTTTTTTGAGACAGAGTCTCCCTGTGTTGCCTGGGTTAGAGTGCCGTGGCATCAGCCTAGCTCACAGCAACCTCAAACTCCTGGGCTCAAGTGATCCTTCTGCCTCAGCCTCCCAAGTAGCTGGGACTACAGGCATGCGCCACCATGCCCGGCTAATTTTTTCTATATATTTTTAGTTGGCCAATTAATTTCTTTCTATTTTTAGTAGAGACGGGGTCTCGCTCAGGCTGGTTTCGAACTCCTGACCTTGAGCGATCCACCGCCTCGGCCTCCCAGAGTGCTAGGATTACAGGCGTGAGCCACCGCGCCCGGCCCAGATTTATTTTTAAAACAATGTTTGTGTGTGAACCAGGTGTGGTGGCATGCTCCTGTAATCCCGGCTACTCAGGAGGCTGGGGTAGGAGGATCACTGAGGACATGAGTTTGAGGCTGTAGTGCTCTATGATCATACCTGTGAATAGCGATTGTACTCCAGCCTGGGCAACATAGAAGACCCCATCTCTTAAAAAAAAGTCCATGTGTGTTAGTTAACTAGGTGTTTCTAGGTGAATGATCCTGTGATAGGATGAACAAAACAGCCTCTGAAAATAATCAGGAGCTTTTCAAAGACAGTTAAAGGGACCTGTATATATTTCCATAGTCATTTTTTCCAAATATATCCACATTCTAACTCATACTCCTAAAAAGCAGTGGTATACATTATTCTGTAGAAGCCCTACCTGCCATTGACAGGCCAGGTACGGGTGATGTCACTCACATAGCAGGAAGACTCACAACCTCCATCCAGAAGCACCATTTCCCCATCCTGGAACAAAGTAAGATAAGTTAAAGTGGGTAATATAACTGTAAATTGTTTCTTCTAATCTAAACTACACCTTTTATTTTATTTTTTTAAAAAAGCTCTAATTTATTTATTTATGTTTTTGTTGAGATAGAGTCTTGCTTTGTTGCCAGGGCTAGAGTGCTGTGGCGCTGGGCTAGCTCACAGCAACCTCAAACTCCTGGGCTCAAGCAATCCTTCTGCCTCAGCCTCCTGAGTAGCTGGGACTACAGGCATGTGCCACCATCCCCAGCTAATTTTTTCTATACATTTTTAGTTGGCCAGCTAATTTCTTTCTACTTTTAGTAAAGACAGGGTCTCGCTCTTGCTCAGGCTGGTCTTGAATTCCTGAGCTCAAAGGATCCACCCACCTCGGCCTCCCAGAGTGCTAGGATTACAGGCGTGAGCCACCACGCCTGGCCACTAAGGTTTTATTAAAATCATTCTGCTCCCACCAAGATATGCTAGGCCCAGTGTTGTCACCACAAGTCCTTAAAAAGGACAGTGTTATAACTTAAATGAGCAGAGGCTTTAGAGTAGAATATTTGGTTCTGTACTAATGAGTTGCTTACTTTTTTAAAGTTTATTTTCTTTATCTACTGAACAGGTATATCAATAATTGCTCCTATCTAATAGGGCTAACGTGAGAATAAAATGACATGTCTGTAAAACCATTTTATAAACAATAAAGTGCTTTTAAAATGGCAGTTAATTTTTGAAGGGTGAAGGTTAGGGGACAATGGAATTAGCGGGTTTTCTACTAGGTCATGTGGACCTAGTGGGAGTAGCACTGAAAGGCATTTCATGTACCTTGATGAGTTGATTATTCTTCACATAGTGCAAAGTGTTTGACCGATTACCACCAGCAACCACAGGTGGGTAGGCTAAAATGTCTGCGCCACGAGCTCGGCATTCAAATTCAAACTGTGAAAAACAACAGCAAGGTATGACTAAAGGATTTCTATAGGGCTGCCCGAGTCCAGGCTCTCTTCAACAGTCCATACACCTCCATACCAGTACTTACCTTAGGTCACTACTGGAAAACTATTCATGTCTAAGCAAACATTTTATGTTGTAATTTCAGTCCATTTCTTTTATTCTCACCCCATATACTATAACCTAGGTATGCTATACATCTTCTTTTACTCCCATGAATCCTGTATTCAACCCTATTATTAAATATGTCCTTTTCTTCTTATTGTTCTTTTTTTTTTTTTTGAGACAGAGTCTCACTCTGTTGCCCAGGCTAGAGTGAGTGCTGTGGCGTCAGCCTAGCTCACAGCAATCTCAAACTCCTGGGCTTAAGCAATCCTTCTGCCTCAGCCTCCCGAGTAGCTGGGACTACAGGCATGCGCCACCATGTCCAGCTAATTTTTTCTATATATTTTTAGTTGGCCAATTAATTTATTTCTATTTTTTTAGTAGAGACGGGGTCTCACTCAGGCTGGTTTTGAACTCCTGACCTTGAGCGATCCGCCCGCCTCGGCCTCCCAGAGTGCTAGGATTACAGGTGTAAGCCACCGCGCCTGGCCTCTTCTTATTGTTCTTTATATTTCCCACAATTTTCAAATAAAGTCCAGAAGAGGACACAGAAAACCTATGATGAAGGCTGAGTCCAGAGATATAACCAAGTAAGGTTATTGTTTGTTTATTCTTATTTAGCTAAACTCTGAAATACGGTTCACGTTTTTAACAGCTCTAAATTACTAATTTCAACCTTTCAAATAGCTACTAACCTAAATGCTCTGAAAAAGTGAAAGAGGATGCTATGCAAATTGTCAATCCTACTAATTTCACTATGTTATAGGATGGAGCTGGAGGCTGGCGAGTATCTGCCACTTTCTACAGCACTACCTCAGCCTCTTCTTTCTTTACATTTACCTAAACAGTATTACTCTTCTCACCTCACAGTTAAGTCTTCCTGTCTTCGTCTGTTCTACTTTGCAATGTTCTTCCTTTAACTGTAGCACTGCAAATTTCAGATGCATCTACTAAATTACCAGTGACATTTGAGAACTAAATCCTCCCCAATGACATGCTGGTCACTACCATGAAAGCTGACTGTATGCCATCTGCAAATCAATCAAATCACTATACATTCCCCTCCAACAAGACTTTTCCAACCATCTGAAGCTCACCTTAGCATAAAGAAAGGCTTCGTTCACAGGGGCTTTACTGGCGAACATGGTCTCAATGAAAGCCTGTAAAGAGAAAGGAAGATACCTCCTGTATATTCCTGGATAGAGCTGGAACCCATTCTACTAAGTGAAGTATCTCAAGAATGGAAAAACAAGCACCACATGTACTCACCAGCAAACTGGTATTAACGGATCAACACCTAAGTGGACATATAGGAATAACATTTATCGGGTGTCGGGCAGGTGGGAAGGGGGAGGAGGGGATGGGCATATACAAACATAATGAGTGAGATGTGCAATGTTTGGGGGAAGGTCACACTTGAAGCTCTGCCTCAATGGGAGAGGGGGGCCATGGGCAATATATGTAACCTTAATATTTGTATCCCCATAATATGCTGAAATAAAAAATAAAAAAATAAAAAAAAAAAGAGAAAGGAAGGTGAAAAGAACACAGTCTCATTCTAACTATGTTGCTTACGTAAACATTCAAAATACTGGAGGTAAAATGAAAAGTACATCTCACCACAATTTTGTCAACCCGAAGTTGTGACTCAGTGGGCATAATAATATAGATTTCTGAAAGGAAAAAATACTGCTTTCAGGAATATTGACTGATGACAGATTTAGTGGAAGGGCACTCAACTTTCCCACTCAGAATATATGCTGCATGCTAGAATCAGCAACATAAAAACTGCTGTGTTTGAATGTATCTCTCCAAAATTCCTATTGAAACTTAATCCCTACTGTGGTAGTATTAATAGGTGGGGCCTTTGGGGACGTGATTAAATATTAGGGCTCTGCCCTCATGGATGGGATTAGCAACCTTATAAAAGGGCTTAAGGAAGTGAGTTCCACCCCTCTTGATTTTCTATCTTCTTCCATGTTAGGACACCTAGATGGTGCCAGCTATGAGGAATGAGCCTTCATCAGGCACGGATGCTGCTTGTGCCTTTCTCGTGGACTTCCCAGCCTCCAGAACTGTGAGGAAACAGAGTTCTATTTTCTTCTTTTGGAAACAGGGTCTCTCCATGGGCTGGGCTAGAGTGCAGTGGTATGATCATAGCTCACTGCAACCTCAAACTCATGGGCTCAAGCGATCCTCCTGCCTCAGTCTCCTGAGTAGCTGGGACTACTAGCATGTGCCACCAAGCCTGGATAATTTTTCTGCTTTTTGTAGAGATAGGGTCTTGCTCAGGCTGGTCTCGAACCCCTGGACTCAAATAATCTTCCTGCCTCAGCCTCTCAACGTGCTAGGATTACAGGCATGAGCCACTGCATCCGGCCAAATTTCTATATTTTATACATGACACAGTCTCAGGTAATTTGTTATAGAAGCATAAAATACTAGGAAATACACCTGTCATTTATGTAACAAGATGCTTCTATAGCCCTGGAATGTATGAAATTATGGATTGAATGGTCTGGTCTACAGCAGGATTTCCTAACCTTAGTACTATAGATATTTGGGGCCAGATAATTCCCTGTTGTGGGAGGGCTGTCATGCTCAATATAGGATGCCAAATGTGACAGCCAGACATTGCCAAAATGTCCCATAGGGCTGCGATCCCCAATCCCTGGGCCGAGGACCAATACTGGTCCATGGACTGTTAGAAACCAGACCACAGAGCAGGAGGTGAGCGGCAGGCGAGCAAGGGAGCAAAGCTTCATCTGTATTTACAGCTGCTCCTCATCACTCACATCATCACACAAGTTCTGCCTCCTGTCAGATCAGCAGCAGCATTAGATTCTCATAGGAGTGTGAACTTACTGGAAACTGCGCATTTGAGGGATCTAGGTTGTGAGCTCCTTCTGAGAATCTAATGCCTGATGATCTGAGCTGGAGCTGAGGCAGTGATGCTAGCACTGGGGAGCAGCTGCAGATACAGATTATCATTAGCAGAGAGGTTTGACTGCACAATAAATGTAATGCGCTTGAATCATCCCAAAGCCACCCCCCACCCCAGTCCATGGAAAAATCGTCTCCCATGACACTGGTCCCTGGTGCCTAAAAGGTTGGGGACTGCTGCCATAGGGGACAAAATTTCCCCCAATTGAGAACCTCTGGCCTATAGTATAAGCACTTTTATTCTCTGTGATAACCACACCTTATGTGTTTTCTGTTTTTCTAAGCATTCATGTTTGTAATTCATTCTACCTTGTTCCAAAAAGATTCTGATTAGCTTACATGTATATATAAAATATGACAAGAGAAATTAAGTTTAAGAAAATTAGCTGGGCATGGTGGGGTACGCCTGTAGTCCCCACTACTCAGGAGGCTGAGGTAGGAGGGTCACTTGAGCCCAGGTGATCCCCCTGCCTCAGCAGGAGTTTGAGATT
>VBSM01003169.1:31117730-31131708 GCA_008086735.1 Cheirogaleus medius | reverse complement strand
GTACATTTTGATCTTAAATAGTGGTTCAGATCTTTCCTCTTATAGGTTTGAATGCTTTTCTTTTTTAAGTTATGTGTTCATTTTTAAGCTGTTATTTTTACTGGCTTTAAAAATTATATATCCTGGTTATTTTTGTTTATATAAAGAGTATGGACTTATTTGTTAATCCAGAAGTTTTATTATTATTTTTTAGTTCTTGAAATCTCTATTATACTCCCTTTGTTTAAAAAAATGGTTTAATTCTGTTATTAATTTCCATCTTCTTTCTAAAATAAACTCAGTTTTTCCATTGGTATTTCTTTCTTATGTCCATCTCATGTTGCATACCAACTCCAAATTCTCGTAGATCATGATCACTAATTGCATAATAAGAAAAATATACTCGTTCTTAATATTGTGCATGATAACTAAATTTATGTGTATTCAATTCTATTATTTCAGTAAGCCAATTATAAAGTTGGACATACATATCTCTGAGAAAATAGTGACCTCAAAGTATAATAAAGTTGTACTTAAAAAAAAAAAATTCTCTTAAATTTTTTTTCTTTCTCTTTTTTTAAAGAGGCAGGGTCTTACTCTGTTGCTCAGGCTGGAGGGCGGTGGCGTGATCGTAGCTCACTGTAACCTTGAATTCCTGGGCTCAGTGATCCTCCTGCCTCAGCCTCCTGAGTAGCTATGACTATAGGTGTGTGCTACCATGCCAGACTAATTTTTTTATTTTTAATTTTTGTAGAGATAGGGTCTTGCTATATTGTCCAGGCTGGTCTCAAATTCCCGGCCTCCAGCTATCCTCCTGCCTTGGCTTCCCAAGGTGCTGCCTGAGTTACCCTTTTTTAAGGGTAGCACTCCAAACTATGCCACACATTCCAAAACTATTGTAATGGTGCTTAGGAAAGTAAAAATGTTAGAAATGTAGGTTTTTGGAAATAATCCTTCATTAGGCATTCTACTGATTCTTTCCATTCATTCCCTGATAAGTTTCAGTGTTTCTCTGAGCTAAATGACTTGCTGTTTTGCTAATTACATTACTCTTGTGACAATGTCAGAGAACTATAGAAGTGTCTTTCTTGTACAGATATTATAAAAAGTAGACTCACAGTTCAGAATGCCACCTGTCTTCCTACGTGGAATTATTTTTTTGTCTGGGTGACAAGTGGAGGGCATTGTAGTGATCAAAGAGCCTAACTGACATTTTCTGTCTCTACAGATACAGTCCTTAGTACAGGGAAGGTACTGTCATAAAAATTAGAAACGGTCTACAGTGCTCGGATTTCTTTAAGAAAATGACAAGTTTTAAAAAATCACTAGGAGAACTTGGGGGAATCAGTCTGACTCCTCAGTTCCAGCTAAAGCAGTAGTAGCACAGCCAGAACAGAATCCCTTTATCGCCTGTGTCATCTGCTATTTTCCAAGTAATTGTTGCTTCTGGAAACTTGGGGAGGTAGGTGCAACAAAGAAAAATCCAAGGGAAACTGCTCCCAAAAATTCAGAGGAGCTGACCCAGTAATTTCATTACCAAGAATTTAAGGAAATAAATGAACAATATACAAAGAATATGTACACATGTATACACACACACATATCAGAAATAAGGCTATAAAGATACATATACCAAAATCTCAACAGTGGTTTTCTCTGAGTGGTAGGATTATGAGTAATCAAAAAAAAAAAAATCTATGCTTATTTATATTTCTCTAATTCTTCTATAATATATATAGAACTTATATAATAATTAGGAAAGGCATAAAGATGTTTTCCAAAAGTTTTAAGTATATAGTACCATGTATTAGAAAAATAACTCTGCAAAGCATGAAGCTTTTTAGAGCAAAGATGTTTTCCAAAAGTTTTAAGTATATAGTACTATGTATTAGAAAAATAACTGCAAAGCATGAAGCTTTTTAGAGCAAACCAAGTAATACATGACATAATTTTATACCCCAAACTAACAACCTGACTTTAGCTGTATAAAAGAGATTTTTAAAAAAGTATTAATGCCTTTTAATTTTTCTTAAAAATTTACTGTTCCCTTCTTGCCATGTAATACAACAGAAGTGAGGGAAAAAAAAAAAAGAAAAAAAGGAAATTAAAGAATAAAAAAAAAAAAACTTAAAAAAAAAATTTACTGTTCCTTACTCGATAATCATTTTAACACTTCTACAAGTTTTGCATCTCTAGATGGAGAAAGACAAATGATTAATACTTTGGATATTTTTTTGCCAGTGAAAAATGTATACTTTAAGCAGATATTATATTCACAGAAAAAAAAAATGTATATCTAATGGTATACTTGATAATTCCTTCAAAGTTTAAAACACTAACAATTCTGTTTTAAAATTCCATCTACTTCTATCCCTTCTCACTTACCTAAATGTCTAAAATCTTATGTTCAGGAGAGTAAAATTAGAACAGGCATCCCTTTTCTCCCATAGCAGATATAAAAACATGTACAGGGATAAACATGTATATATGCATATTTATGTTCTTTTAAAAATATAGTTAACATGTACATAACATACATAGGAAGACAGTCTAGGTACAAAGGCCATTATCTTGACAATATGATTACTAGGTTTAAGGCCTGAAAATGCAGCTCACCATATAAAAGTATCTCACCACAAGAAATCAATAATTTTCAAAGTTGGTAAAATTTAATATGAATTCTACTTTTTTTAAAAAATTGAGGCTACAGGTAGGTTGATAAGGTAGAGAAATACTTAAAATTAATACCAACTGGGTTGCTTTATTAAGCTTACCTTACAGCTTTGAAAAACTCTGATTTCTTGTGTATTTCAGTGGTGAGCTGCATTTCCTGAGTTTCAGCCAACTTCCCAGCAGGAATTCCAGTCTGATGAAGAATCAGAAAAAGGAAGTCCTCACTGAGAGACATACTGGTATCATTCACTGAGTGGAGATAGTGAAAGAGTGACATATTTCTAAAGGCAATTTATATTAATAATATATATGCTTACTTTAAAAATACAGATTTAACTTCCTATGGCAGAAGGAACAATTAATTTTCCTTGAAAATCTGACTGCTTTTTCTAAAAGCATTTGGTTTACCCTAGTAGCTCTTTGAGATGATAGTCATTCATCATACCGTGTTTCCCTGAAAATAAGACAGGGTCTTATATTTATTTTTCCTCAAGAAGACACCCTAGGGCTTATTTTCAGGGGATGTGTTGTACGGTACAACAATCTACAATTATTCAAATATAGTTAAGTTGTCTTCTGCTGGAACATCATCATAACTCTCCAAACCCCAAATTCCATCCTGAATTTCTTGCGACTCTATTTCTTTTAGAACCATTGGCCCCAATCTCTCATGTCGAGCAATAGAGCTCTCATGGGGCAGATGAGAAGGGCTGCTCATCTTCTTTACCGCTCCATGATGAAATGCATGGGTTGTGCAGATCCCCTGCGTAGCCACGCCCATCACTAGGTCTTATTTTTGGGGTAGGGCTTATATTGCGAAAATGCTTAGAAATCCTGCTAGGGCTTATTTTATGGGTAGGTCTTATTTTTGGGGAAACACGGTGGTTCACCCCTTCAATGCCTTTCTAAAAATCAAAACAAAAATATCTTTAGGTCTTATTTTGAGCAATGGTGATGACATATCTTCTAGCAGCAACATTGGGATCTTATAGGAGAAAAAAAAAATTAGTTAAAAAAAATTTTTTTGCATCACCTTTACCACCTCTCAAATCAGTGACAAACAGATCTGGAAGTCTTGGCCTAATTTACAGAAAAATATTCTTGTTAAACCAAATTTTGAAAGAACATTTAATGCTATAAAGAAAAACATGTTTTTTAAAATGCCTTTAACACAGTAATTCACAATAGTTAGTATCTAGTTATAGAAACTATGACTTAGAAAGTAATATAACTTTTAAAAAAAAGTCCTGAAATACTTTTTTACTAATTATTTTGAATTACAAAATTTATCATATTTATTGTTTGAGACTAGTACTATCAATATAGTACCAGTAGCCACACATAGCTATTTAAGTTTGTATGTATGTATGTATTTATTTATGAATGAATGAGAGAGTCTTGCTCTCATGTCCTGGCTAGAGTGCCATGGCGTCAGCCTAGCTCACAGCAACCTCAAACTCCTGGGCTCAAGTGACCCTCCTGCCTCAACCTCCAGAGTAGCTGGGACTACAGGTGTGTACCACCATGCCTAACTAATTTTTGTTCCTCCTATTTTTAGTGGTAGAGATAATTTCTTTGTTTTTAGTAGAGACGGGGTCTTGCTCTTGCTGAGGCTGGTCTCGCACTCTAGACCTCAAGCGATTCTCCTGCCTTGCCCTCCCAGAGTGCTAGGATTATAGGCGTGAGCCACCACGCCTGGCCTTTTAAGTTTAAATTAATTAAAATTAAATAAAGTAAAAAAATTCAGCTGCTTAGTTGCATTAGCAACATTATAAGTATACAACAGCCATATGAGGCTAGTGGCTACCTTACTAAACAGCACAGACCTAAAATATTTCCCATTACTTTGTAAAAAATTCTATTGAACAGCATTGTTATTCCAGTTAAAAGGACTTACCTGGTCTGAGAAGGTGTGGGTGTGTAAAGGGGCTGGGTTGGCCTAGGTATCGGGTTGGAATCTTCCTCTCTGGCACAGGCTGGAGGGAGTACCTTCGCTGTGAACACGACATGCATCCTGAATGAAGAATAAAGAGGATGAAATGGAACAAGAGATCTAGAAATTCTTCATGGTAGAAATGCATGTATCTACCTCCAGCAATTTGGATGCTTTAGAAAAATGCAAGTTAGCATTTCTTTCCTTCTCTCCTTTAATATTTATGTAGCACTTTCTCCGTGCCAGAGCTTGTGTTGGGCCCTGGGAAAACAGAAATGAGGTTATCTTAACCCCTGAAGATTTTTGTCTGCTATTGTATTATATTTATATACACATACACACACACACACACATATAAAATAAAGGTATTAATATAAATAAGGAACTATGAAAATAGAAGGAAGGGAACAAACAGAAGCAGGGGAGAGATCTTGAAGGATTTCACAGAGGTAGAGGCTGTGTCCTAAAATTCAGGAAAAGATAATTAACATTTTTATTGAGAATATGAAGTATGAGAAAATACGTACATGTTTTCTCATTAATCTTGGAATGACAGAGCCAGTTAAAATAATGTATGGAAAAGTGCTTAATCATAGTTGGTACATGCCAGGTGTTACTATTATTAGCATTAATTCAAACAAAAATTTATTGAGCACATGATTGGAACAGGTACTAAGAAAGACACAAGAATGACAAAACTGTTTGCTTTGGTCCTCAAAGAATGCACAGTCTAGTGGAGGCGAGACAAAACAGAGCATTACAATACTACACAGTGAATGCAGTGGTGGCTTCATATACAAGCTTTTTAAGAATGCAAAGACTATTACAATGCTTGAGATGGGCGCAATAACAAAGACAGGCACAAAGTGCTCTGGGGAACGCAAAGAAGCATACAAAAGGTGTTATGTGGGGCCACAGAAGTAGGGGGGAAGGAATAAGATTACAGAAAACACTGTGTGTGCACATGCATGTGTGCACATATATGTGACTGTGGACAAGATGCAGGAGGAGGCAGAGAGTAAGAACTCACAAGAGTGTACCAGTACAAAAGCAGTCTACTCCGCTAACAGGTTATCGCTGCTGGAAGGAGATGAAAAGATTAGGAAAGCAAGGATCAGACCAAAAGTAAGGCTTTGTATGCTAAATTAAGGTATTAGTTTTGTTTTTGTTTTTTTTTTTTTCAGACAGGGTCTTGCACTATAACCCAGGCTGGAACCTTGCATTTCTTGAGCCTTAGCCTCTTGAGTAGCTCAAGAGCACTTCAGGTGTGTGCCACCATGCCTGGCTAATTTTTAAAAAATTTTTGTAGGGACAGGGTCTCTCTATGTTGCCTAGGCTGGTCTCAAACTCCTGGCTTCAACTGATCCTCCTGCCTTGGCCTCCAAAGTGCTGGGGTTACAGGCACAAGCCACTGTGCCCAGCCAAGATACTAGATTTTTAACTGTCATGTGAGGTAGTCATTATCACTGTTATTTTACAAATGAGGAATCAGATTCAGAGAAGTAATTTGTACAAGGTTACATGGTTAGTACCAGAGAAGCTGAGATTCAAACCTAAGCTCAACTTCATGATCTGTGCTCTTATCCTTCCACCTGCTGCTCAGTATATCTTCTGTTTATTTTTAATTTTGTTTTTTTTGAGACAGGGTCTCACTCTGTTGCTGGGAATAGAGTGCAGTGTCGTGATCATAGCTCACTGCAACCTCACACTCCTGCCTCAAGCAATACTCCTGCCTTAATTTCCCATATAGCTGGGACTACAGGCACTCGCCACAGCACCCACCTAAGTTTTCTTTTTTTTGTAGAGATGGGTCCGGTGCTCTTGCTCTTGTTCAGGCTGGTCTCGAATTCCTGACCTCCAAGCGATCCTCCTGCCTTGGCCTCCCAGAGTGCTAGGATTACAGGTGTGAGCCACCTCACCCAGCCTATCTTCTCTGTTTAATCCCAATAATATAATCAGCATTGCATAATCTCCTTGTGAATAACCACAACAATAGTGGAATGAATATGCAAAGTCTGGATCAAGTTAAAGGTTGCTATAGGATTTCTATACACTTCTGTATTTAGTATGAATGACAGTATTTGTATTTGAGAGAGAACTAGGAGTCTTAAATGTTAATACTGAATTAAGTTTACAGAGAATTTCTGAGAAAAATTACAGCTTCTAGGATGATTAAAAAGATAGAAAATAGTGTGGGTTTCTGGGCAGTATGAAAATAGTTAAAAATAGTGAAAAATGGCTGAATGCGATGGCTTACAACTGTAATTCCAGCACTTTGGGAGGCCAAGATGGGAGGATTGCTTGAGCCCAGGAATTCAAGACCAACCTGAGCAACACAGTGAGACCTTGTCTCTACAAAAAATTAGAAAAAATTAGCTGGGCATGGTGGAGCACGCCTGTAGTCCCAGCTAGAGAATATTGCCAGTCTATATACATGGAAAGCTTAACAAAGAGGAGGCAAACAATTTATAGAAATTCAGAAGACATGGGAACTTGCTAAATGACGACACAGGGATGCAATCAACGAAGTCCAGACTGTTGAAAACAAGCAACTCAGTTTCTTCAACATGCAGATTTTAAAAGGTATTATCAACCAACTGTAAGTTTTTTTCTGTTGCCTGGGCTAGAGTGCTGTGGCGTCAGCCTCGCTCACAGCAATCTCAAACTCCTGGGCTCAAAGAAATCCTCCTGCCTCAGCCTCCTGAGTAGCTGGGACTATAGGCATGCACCACCATGCCCAGCTAATTTTTTCTATAATTTCTTTCTATTTATAGTAGAGATGGGGTCTTGCTCTTGCTCAGGCTGGTCTCAAACTGCTGACCTCGAGTGATCCACCTGCCTCGTCCTCCCAGAGTGCTAGGATTACAGGCATGAGCCACTATGCCCCGCCAACCAATTGTGTGGATTTTTTCCCCCTTTCTTTTTTTTTTTTTGTGACAGGGTCTCGCCTTGTTCCCAAGGGTGGTCTCAAACTCCTGGCCTCAATTGATTCTCCTACTTTGGCCTACTAAAGTGCTGGGATTACAGGTATGAGTCACAGAGCCTAGCTCAATATGTGGATTTTTAAAATTATTTTAGAGACAGAGTCTCACTCTGACACCCAGGCTGGAGGGCAGTGGCAAGATCAGAGCTCACTGCAACCTCAAACTCATAGACTCAAGTGATTCTCCTGCTTCAGTCTCCCAAGTAGCTGGACTACAGATACACGCCACCATAATCGGCTAATTTTTAAAGTTTTTTTGTAGAGATGGTGTCTCACTATGTTACCCAGGCTGGTCTCAAACTCTTGGGTCAAGTGATCCTCCCACCTTGGCCTCCCAAAATGCTGGGATTACAGCCAATATGTGGATTTTATATGGATCCTGATACAAGCAACAAAGTGTAAAATAAATACCTGCCCATACTACTTATTACATTTATGAGATAACTGGAAATTTGAACAGTGATTATATATTTGATGTTACCAAAGAAGTAATTACTTTAAGGTATGATACTGGCATTGTAGTTATGTTAAAAAGGAAAACTTTATCTTTTAGAGATATAAACAAATATTTACAGATTAGTAAATGATATGATCTGGGATTTGTCTCAAAATAATGGAGTGGGCTGGGGAAAAGATGAATGAGGGTTTGGATGAAAAAAGGCTGCCATGGAGTTGATAATTGTTCAAGTTGGGTGATAGGCACATGGGAGTTCATTATATTACTTTATTTACTTGTGTATATGCTTGAAATTTTCTGTAATAAAACGTTAAAGAATGATGAGGTAAGCACAGAGAAAAATGAAGGAAATAAGTATGTACTATGAAAGGTGATCTAAGACAAAGAATTAAAAGGAGCACGGTACAGTTAAAAAAAGTGCTGGTTCTAGATTAGTTCTACTATTGATATTGGCATGTTACATATTTAATAATTCCTCCATAACTATTTCTTCATCTGTGAAATAAAGCAATTATATTAGGTAGTAGCTTTCCAAACTTTTTTGACCAAGATCCACAAAAGGAAATATGTTTTACACAGTTAACTAGTATACACATACATACATACATATATAAAATACATATAAAAATGTCAGTAAATACTATCCTTTCTGACTAATACACTGATTTTTTCCCTGTCCTATTCCATTAACAAAGTTTGTCTCAGTGCACAAAAATGAGTTTATTTCTGTAATGACTTAAATGGTAACCCCAAAAATATATGCCCATGTCCTAATCCCCAGAATCTATGACTGTTAACTTTATATGGAAAGAGTCTTTACAGATGTAATTAAGTTAAAGATCTTCAGATGAAAAGATCACCCTGGATTATGTGAGTTGGCCCTAAATGAAATGACAAGTTTCCTTATAAGACAAAGGCAGACAGAGATTGAGACAGAGAATAGGATAAGACAGAAGAGGAGGAAGCAACCGGGCATGGTGGCACACACCTATAGTACCAGCTACTTGGGAGGCTAAGGCAGGAAGACTGCTTGAGCCTAGGAGTTCCAGGTCTGCCTGGGCAATGTATCTTCTGCCTCAGCCTCCCGAGTAGCTGGGACTACAGGCACGTGCCACCATGCCTGGCTAATTTTTTCTATTTTTAGTAGAGACAGGGTCTCGCTCTTGGTCAGGCTGGTCTCAAACTCCTGAGCTCAAGCAATCCTTCCGCCTCGGCCTCCCAGAGTGCTAGGATTACAGGTATGAGCCACCGCGCCTGGCTTATCTTTAATTTTTGAACTGGTAACATGTTCACATGAATCAAAATTCAAAAGATAGAGAAGAGATTTACAGGGAAAAGTCTTCCCACCCTTGTCCCTAAGCTAACCTGTTCCCCTTCCTTGAGGCAGCCAGGATTATCACTTTTCTGTTGTACTTCCAAAGATATTTTATCCACATGAAACCAAATCTATCTACTGATACACCTGCCTTTAAACAAATACTAGCATTCTATGTTTGAGGTAGATACTACTACAGTACTTGACACTTAGAGATGAGAAAAAAGACACGCAGAAAGATTAAGTAACTTGTTTAAGATGAAATACTAAGATGGAACAATGATTTGAAGAACAATCTATTCCTAGAGCCCATGACTACTAGAACCACACTGCCTACACTATCATTTCAGCAGTAAAATAACTGAATACAAAAAGTTAACCAACTCTCTTTTTTTATGTTCATATAATACTAACATACCCAATCCTTCTATTTTGGACCACTCTCAAGCAGCAGCAGCTTAACTCTAATAAATTCAAAGCAAACAAATGATAATCTAACATGAGACATAAATTGAGATGTTTATTCTTTTAATTTTTTTTATTTTTAAATTTAAATTTTTAATTTTCTTTCTTTTTATTTTGTTTATTTTTTCTTTGGCAGGTTTAGAGATGTTTATTCTTTTTTTTTGAGACAGAGTCTCACTTCTGTTGCCTGGGCTAGAGTGCTGTGGCGTCATCATAGCTCACAGCAATCTCAAACTCCTGGTCTCAAGCGATCCTCCTGCCTCAGCCTCCCGAGTAGCTGGGACTACAGGCATGTGCCACCATGCCCGGCTAATTTTTTTATATATATATTTTTAGTTAGCCAATTAATTTCTTTCTATTTATAGTAGGGATGGGGTCTAGCTCTTGCACTCAAATGGCACCCTGAAAAAAATCCAGAAAATAAAGAAGCAGGAGAGAGAAAATTCAAATAAGTAGCTAAGGCATATGAGGTATTATCAAATGATGAAAAACGGGACATTTATGATAAATACAGCAAAGAAGGATTAAATGGTGGAGGTGGAAGTCATTTTGATGAATTCAAGTATGGCTTCACATTTCATAAGCCAGATGATGTCTTCAAGGAAATTTTTGGTCAAAGGGAACCATTTTCATTTCACTTCTTTGAAGACTCACTTGAGGACCTTTTAAATAGTCCAAGAAGCTCCTATGGAAGCAGAAGCAGAGGGGCAGGATCCTTTTTCTATACCTCCAGTGAACATCCAGTTTTTGGGTGATTTTCTTCATATGATACAGGATACACATCACATGGTTCCCTGAGGCATGAAGGCCTTACTTCATTCTCTTCCCTGGCATTTAATGATAGTGGGATAGGCACCTACATTATTTGACAAAATTGTTAATGGCAGAAATATTAATACAGAGAAAATTATTGAGAATGATCAATATAGAGAAGTTGAAGATGATGGAGAGTTGAAATCCTTCCTTGTAAATGGTATGGCATATGAAGAGGACTTTGCAGAAGAATGCAGCTGGAGAAGACAGTCATTCAACAATTACTCATCAAATTCCTACAGCCCCAAACATGTATCTCAATATACTTTTGTGGACAACGATGAGCAAGGTACACCTTGGGTCACCAGCAACTGGGATCCCTCTATTTTCTCAGCAGGATTCAAAGAAGGTGGTAAGAGGAAAAAAAGAAGCACAAGGAGGTGCAGAAAAAGAAGTCAACCAAGAGGAATCGCTAAACTTACTTTTCAGACACATTATGTTCATATAACATTTGAACATAACTCTTTTTGTGTTTTGGTTAATCACAGGTTTTGTAAATAACACTTGTTTAATACTATACTAAGATAGTGTTTTTAATAACTTTAGCAGGATTGTGGACACTTGGTCAGTAGTTGTTTGGATTAAGTATGTCAGAGTAAGATGAGTCTGTAGTGACGGTTGGTGATGTTACACATGTGGAAAACTGCATAGGTTTTTATTTGCTTTTTGTTTTTGAGCTGTTTCCATATCATAGAATTTTTCTTTAGTATAGTTTATAATCTATTTTATTCCTTTTATCCATTACACAAACTTCTGAAACATGCACAGCATTAGGAGATAAAAATGTATTAAGATACATAGGTTCAGATTGCACAACCACATTCAGCTGCACTATTCACAATAGCAGAAGTGGAAGCAACCCAAGGGTCCATCAATAGATGAATATGTTATATACATACAATGGAATATTATTCAGCCTTAAAAAGAAAATTCTGTCACATACTACAACATGGAACAATTTTGAGAACATTATGCTAAGTGAAATAAGCCAGTCAAGAAAAGACAAAGACTGTATGATTCACTTAAATCATATCTAAAGTAGTCAAATTCATAGAAACAGAACGTAGAATGGTGGTTATTAGGGATGGGGAGAAGAGTGAAAGAGGAGCTGTTTAATGGTTATTGAGTTTCAGGTTTGCAAGAGGAAAAAGTTCTGGAGATCTGTTTCACAACAATGTGAATATACTTAACACTATTGAACTGCACATTTCAAAATCATTAAGATGGCAAATTTTATGTAATGTGTATTTACCACAATTTTTTTTTAAAGCCAGTCTTACTTTGTATTCGTCAGAGCACTCTGGCTATATTATTAATACATGTGGTAGGCCATCAGTGAACCACTCCAGGCAGGAAACTGTCTATTTTTGTTTAGATTTTTTAGGCAGGATCTGTAAGTACCATTACTCTAAAATACCACCTATAGCCATTTTAATTTAGGGTCATGTTGGGAGAAAAATAGATGAGTTATAAATATATCAGATATCGAGTGGTTTTATACATTTGCTTCTTTTAAACGAATTTACTTTGATTTCAACATGATTACTTCTTAGCGTCCTGTAATGACTTCATTTTCAAGATACATTGGTTCTGGCTGGGCATGGTGGTACATGCCCATAGTCCCAGCTACTGGGGAGGCAGAGGGGTGGGGGGAATCGCTTGAGCCCAGAAGTTTGAGATTGCAGTGAGCTATGATGACACCACGGCACTCCAGCTTGGGCAATAGAGCGAGATCTTGTCTTAAAAAAAAAGATATATTGCTTCTTAACCTTTTATTTCTATTCATCCTTTCGTTTATTCAACAGTATTGTTTAAGCATCTACTATTTGTCAGGCAGTGTTCCAGGTGCTTGGGGTACATTAGTGAACAAAAGAAAAGTTTTAGCTGTTACAGTTTACTAACTGGAGACAGACAATAAACAAATATTACACAAAATATAATCTGTTAGTCATAGCTGCTAATAAAGAACATAGAGCAGGAGGAGATAGAAGTTTTGGGGTACAAGGATTGTAATTTTAGAAAATAGTTAGGGAAAGTGATGGTTACACCTGAGTAAAGATCTGAAAGAAGTGAGGAAACTAGCCATGGGGATATCTGTTGAAAGAGAATTCCAGGCAGAGGGAATAGCAAGTGCAACATCCCTAAAGCAGGCTATGGAAGGTGTGTTTGAGGATTAACACAGCAAGCAGATGAAATCAGAAAGGTTAACAGGCAGTCAGATTATGCAGGGACTGCTAGATCACAGTATGCCCTTTGGCTGTTATTATACTGGGATAGGAAGCCACTGGATATCTTGAGGAAAGAAGTGACATAATCTCATTGATACCTAAACAGGACCTCTCTGGTTGCTGTTTTTGAAAGCAGACTCAATGTTTAAGCAGGGGTAGAAGTAGGAAAATGAGGCTGTGGTCACAATCAAGGCAAGAGATTATAGTAGTTTGGTCCAGGGTGGTGGCAGTGGGGGTGGTAAAAAGTGACCAAATTTGGGATATATTCTAAAGGTAGGGTTGAACAGGATTTGCTGACAGATCTGGATGTTGGTTGTAATAGAAAGAGTGGAGTCACAATCTAGCAACTGGGAGTTGCCATTAACTGGGATAGGACTGCAGGTGTTAAGTTTTGGGTATGTTACACTTGGGATGCTTGAATTTAATAAGCACTGAAAAGAATTTTCTGCATTGACTTGCATCCTGCAAATTCTGTCATTGAATTCTTCCTATTTACAAAAAATATCTATTGATCATATTTTTAAATATTTTATCTCTTAGAAATGTAATTATTATAAATGTTAATGTAACTGAATGATGCAAGCAAATAATCTAGCAGCACTAAAACCCAATCACTTTTGGCCAAATACAAATACGAAAGTAAAAGACAGAAAAAATTATAACATGTACTATTTAAGCTTAGGGTATTTTAAATGCTACTTATACAAAATGTGACATTTTGTAGAGCTTGTCTATTATCATGTATGTGATATTAAAGCTGAAAAAAATGGAATTTTCCAAAAATAAAAGCAAAAACCAGTGCCTCAGAAGAGCTAAGAATGCAATAATATCCATACGACTCATAGCTTAAAATATGTAAGAAAAAATTTTTTAACAAAAATTAATAAGTATTAAAAAAAATGCAATAACATGCCTCCCACTTCTTTCTTCACTCTTAGCAGATAACTAAAAATTCAGATTTAATTATCTTACTAAATAGCTTTAAACTATTTGAAGGTTTCCCACTGCCTAGAGGAAAAAGTTCATTGTTTCTTAACATGATATACAAGGCCCTCCATGAGCCAGCTTTTTTCTCAGCTTTCTTTTCTTTTCTTTTTTTTTATTTCAGCATATTATGGGGGTACAAATATTA
>VBSM01003169.1:31105797-31117630 GCA_008086735.1 Cheirogaleus medius | reverse complement strand
AAAAAAAAAAAAGACCACAGAAAAGGGGCTCCATGATCAAAAATATTTTTGCAAATTACTGCTTAATACATATCACTCTTAGAGATTTATTCAATAGAATTAGTCTATTATGTACACTCTGAAATGTGAAATGCAGCATTCCCCATACACATTTGACCACATAATCATTTTGGCATAACACTTGTTAATACGCCTAGAACATATTTTTAAAAAGCTTCTTCCGCCATACTATGATTGCAATGCTTGGTACCAGCCATTCTGTTTCAGAGTTCTGTGCCTTTGCATATGTTCCTTCTGTTAGGATGGCTCCTTTCCTCTAGTCTACTTGGTGAAAGCCTTTCAAATCTTAGACTAAATCCCTCCTAATCTTTAAAGGCATGCCTACATTTCCTCTCTGCCCCTCTCTGCTCCCCAAAAATATCTATCACTTCTTTCTCCATACCACTGGATCTTTACTACTATATTCAGTATGTTGTATTACAATTATTTGCCTTTTTATCTGTCTCCCATGAGGGCAGAAACTTTTTACACTCAGTGCTCATATTTGGTGCTGTTGAATGAATGAATGAACCATTACCTGAAACCAGGCTTTAAAAAATATTTTCTACTTATTTTTAATATTTTCAATACTTCCCTTTCCCATTTTAGACTTATATACACCTTACATGGTATAATCTTTTAAAATGTAACTTACTTTTGCATGACTAGTACTTTATCTTGCTTGTTCTCAGGTGACTATATGGTGTTAACAGCATATTTCAATTAATGAAATCTCTCATAATTATGTTAACCTTTAGCTAGTAAGAACATTTTACTTTAGGAATGTGTGACTTTCACAGATGAGAAAGTTTCCCATGGTATTCAATACTCCGTACTCAGAGCCTTTCTAAAGTAGGGCAACCAAGAGCATCACAGATATTCAAAGTTCTATTTATGAGCACCTCAAATGTGGAGTTTGTAAATTCTAAAACTTAATGAAATCCCGGAACAACATAATATTTACGACGCATTATTACCTTTTCTGAGCTCCCATGTCATTTGGGTCAATACTCTATTATTGCACTTTTCTATATACTGTCACTTGTTGCTTGTCTATCTCCCTGTGAGCAACTCAAGGGAAGAGAAGATCCATCCAACATGACTACTAATTCAAAAGTTACTGAATGAAACTACATTCTTTCTGGTTCACTCAATGAATAAAAAGTTCCAAAGGGACCCTACTAAGCCAGAGTAAGACCTAGTGGTGGTATAATAGAAAAATGACTAGACACACAATCATACAACTAAAATTCCTGATTTGTTGCGATCCTGTGTTTTAGTTTCTTATTTGTAAAACGAGGCCATCTGCCCTAACTTATCGGAATTGTGAAGATTCAAGGAGAAAAGCCAATATAGGCCAGGCATGATGTCCATGCTTGTAATCCTAGCACTCTGGGAGGCCCAGGAGGGATCAAGGCTAGGAGTTCAAGATCAGCCTGGCAATAGCAAGACCACATCACTACAAAAAATAGAAAAATTAGCCAGGTGTAGTGGTGCTTGCCTGCAGTCCCAGCTACTAGGGAGGCTGAGGCAGGAAGATTACTTGAGCCTAGGAGTTAAACGTTGCAGTGAGCTATGATGACACCACTACACTCTAGCTAGGGCAACAGAGTGAGACCCTGTCTCAAATAAAATAAAATAAAATAAAATAAAATAAAGCCAGTATTTCGAGTTAATATAAGAGGTTGTTAATTTTCCTTGTTCCATTGAAGCAAACTAAAGCATAATGAATATATTTTCCAAAGATCTTGGCATGTATAATCCAGTATCTAGTCCTAACCTTGTGGACTCTGTGATTAAAACTGATGAATTCCACATCTATATTTTCACCTAATCCCATGGAAAGGGATTCTGCAACTTTACAATTAAAATTGAAGAACAAGTTCCGTGCACTGGACAATGACTTTTTATTTTTTTTACAGTAAGAAGTCGACATAATTAACATTCCATTTTCAATGAATTCAAGATATCAACATAAACATATGCCAAGACATAGCTTTGATATCAAATACCATGTACGCTGGTTCACACTGTTTACATATTGGCTTCAACACATGA
Source organism: Cheirogaleus medius (assembly GCA_008086735.1). Taxonomy (NCBI): domain Eukaryota; kingdom Metazoa; phylum Chordata; class Mammalia; order Primates; family Cheirogaleidae; genus Cheirogaleus; species Cheirogaleus medius. The sequence goes on along the minus strand of VBSM01003169.1, from coordinate 31,115,533 downwards.
AATATGATGCAGTGACAGATCCGCCTGCAAGGCAGATGATTTAGCTTTCACTGATAAAGCTATACGGTAATCAGATTAATTGCTTGCGATAGAGGACACCCGACAAAAAAAAAAAAAGATTTCCCTTACTCCTAGGCTACTTTATCTTGTCTATAAAACAGGACTTTCAGACACCAGGAGTGTTTCCAAACATTACCTCTTCTGAGGAACTGCTCAAAAGTTTTTTCACTAAAACTTATTTCTCATATATTCTGGAGCCAGCTATCAAATCAACGCTTTGAAAACACGAAAATAAGAGTTTAGGTTAACCTAACAGAAACAAGCGCTACTTGATATGAGACACTTTGTCACCTAAGCAAGTGAGGTAACTGACACAACGTGAGTCCGAGTAAGTGAAGGCAGCCCCTCTGCGGGATGGCACACAATTCTCTCTGCAGTCATTTCAGCTTCCCAGAATACCTCAAAAGCAGAGAGAACACAGGGCCCACCCTTTTCCAGGAGCAGCTGGTAAAGAAGACATCTGCGAAGAGCACAAAAGGTTGGGGAGCGGAGGCCCCAGCAGAAGGGTCCGCCAAGCCAGGGATCTGAGACCAACTTGGTCCCCTCTGTGGCTCCTCAAGCTTCTCACAGAGCAAGCCCTGGAGGGGACACCGTGGGAGGAGAGTCTAACCTGAGAGGCCGCGGGCGTTTGCTACAGCAGGAACCAGCCTGGGAGCTGAGAGCAGCCAAGGCATATCGACCTAGCTCACGCGTCAGGAAAGGAAAGAGGCAGAAACCGGGAAAACAGCCGCCAGTACACCGCGTCGCCAGGAAACCGGGCCAATCGCCCCTCCCCTTCCGGCGGGCGCCGCTCGCGGGCTTTCCTTCTGCGGCGGCGCAGAATGCTTACGTCACGCCGGGTGCTTTGACCGCCGCTTTGGCCAGCTGGCCCTTTTTTCGTCGGAGTGTTGTGCCCCGGTTAATGCTTATTCACAGAATATCCGATTGTATGTGGTTTCCTGGAGAGGCTGATATTTCCTATCTTCTTGAAAGTGCCCATGTAGGTGATTGACCCATCCCGGGAACTAGTTCGGAGTTGAAATAAGAATGCGTACGTAGAGAGGCAGGCAACAGTAGGAACAGCCAAGCTTCTAGAAGGTTCTAGGCAGTGCGCAGGAGGGAGGTACAGGCAGTGGGAATGAGCAAGCGAAGGACCCGGGGTCACGAGACCGTTGGGTGGGAGGAGCCAGTGGCCGGGGAGGTTTTAGTCTGTTCTGCCTCGCGGCAGCCGCCCCCTTCTACGCGATCACGCTGAGCTAGCGCCCTGGCCTGGAATCGGGCCGCAGCCTCCTAAGCCTCGTCCTCCGCCTTCTGACCATGGACCCCCGCAAAGTGAGCGAGCTTCGGGCCTTCGTGAAAATGTGTAAGCAGGATCCGAGCATTCTGCACAGCGAGGAAATGCGCTTCCTGCGGGAGTGGGTGGAGAGGTGAGACCTGGGCCTGAGGACCGTTGGGGGCGGGAAGGAGGACGGCCGAGGGGTGGGGCGGGGAGCTGGGCCGGAGCTGGCGCGGGGCGGCTGGGAGCGGGATCGGGGCTGCGGAGGAGCCGGAAAGTGTCGCTGCCCCTTCGTGGCTCACTCCTTGCGTAGGAAAGGGAAGGGCTAATGGAGAATCGGGAGCCTTGAGATACTACAGGGGCGGGGAAGCTGGGGACAGAGCTGAGGTCGCCAGGGGTGTGTCTTGGGCGAAACGTAAATACAGACGATTGCGAATACTTGGGAACTGAAGACGTGAGAAGAGTTAGTACTGCAAGACTCGTCTATTGTGTGGAGTTTTCTTTAAATCTCTGGTGTCTTGCTCAGGTCGCATTAACACAGCGGCTCCCTGACGCACTATCCCATTAGTGTTTTAATAATGGTTATTTAGTGAGCTAAAACAAAAATAACTGTGTTTGATTATTCTTACCTTACAGCGATTCTAATTACGTAGAATTAATTATCTTGGGAGTCACTTACTGTACCTCCGTTAGCAGCAGTGCTGTCACTCCAAACAGTTTAAGAAAAATGCTTTTTCAAGGCCTGGCATGTCTCCAGGGTGAATTCTAGTTAGCTTTAACTCTAGAGTACTTCGCTACGTGCAAGGAATTAATTGAACAGGCGTTGTGCCAGGTACTGGGAAACAGTGTAAGTGCTGTCTATTTAGGGATGCAGACGAATAAATACAGAAATTCGTTTTGGTATTTACTATGTAATAGAGATTAGCGTACTACATATTGGAGGGGCACCTAAGAGAGAAAAGGCGAGAGGGAATTCTTCCCTGAGATGTGTTTTTAAAAAATCGGTAATAGTGGGGAATTTGAAAGAGATGACATACAAGTTGTATTTCAGGGGGATGAGTAGAGATTGTGCAAAGTATTGCAACTCCTAAGAGAGAACTATCGAGAACATTAATAAGTTTATTTTAGTAATATTTTTATAGGGGTAGATGAATTCATGATTGCCAAGTATTTCTTACAACAAGCTTATTCTAAGGAAAAGCTTAAGTTAAAATTTGTCAACGTTGTATATTGGTAGTTTAATTTTTTTCCCTCTTAACAAGTTTTTCGGTCTTTTTCTCCCCCTTGATTTTCTAGTTACCGTAAGATTTTTACTCAATGTTATATATGTGAAATTCTGAAACTATGTAAAATTATTATAGTAACTTTATAACTATTCTTGAGAGTCAACAAAAATCCTATTTTGGGCCAGAGAGGTGGCTCACGCTTGTAATCCTAGTACTCTAGAGGATCACTTGAGCTCAGGAGTTCGAAACCAGCCTGAGCAAGAGCGAGACCCAGTCTCTACTAAAAATAGAAAAATTAGCTGGGTGTGGTGGCGTGTGCCTGTAGTCTCAGCTGCTTGGGAAGCTGAGGCAAGAGGATCGCTTGAGCTCAGGAGTTTGAAGTTTCAGTGAACTATGATCCTGGTACACAGCCAGACTCTGTCTCAAAAGAAAAAAAAAATCCTATTTTGCAAACTCCTTGCTTCTCAACAGAAAAACCTACCAGTTGGTGTTAGGTAAATGTCAAGACTAGGAATTGAGGGCTAGATTTTAGTGATTTTCTGTATTGAGTAACTTGATCCAAAAGCTTGTGTTATTTGTATCAGGGCAGGCGTGGTGTCTCAGGCCTGTAGTCCCAATTACTCTAGACGCTGAGGAGGGAGGATCACTTGAGTTCCGGAGTTGGAATCCAGCCTGGGCAACATAGGGAGACCCTATCTCTAAAAAAAAGGAATAAAATAAATTTTTTTTAAAAGCAAAGTAAAGATGTTTGTATGCTTTTATCCTCTTACATCTACTTGTTAAAGGAAAGATCCTGCAATTAATAAATTGTTCCTGAAATTTTAGATAGAGCAGACATATACCACAGGAAGAAGTAGCTAGCTCCAAGGTTGAAAGTTGTGAGTGGAGACAATATTTTTTGTTCGATTCCTACTAGAGAGGACACTGAGGGAAAAAAGATAGGAAAACAAAAAACCCAAGAACCTAAGTAACTTGTGCCTGCAGTGATTATGGATATGTAGAGAATTTCAATTTAAGATTAGCAAAATGTTATTTGTCAGGCGCTACTGTTTCCAAAAAAATTAGCCATGTATCTTATTGTAAGGTTTCTCATAGGTAATTCCAGTTTTTCTTTCTGGTTCCAGTTATATTCTTTTGGCATCCTAAATTGTTGGGTTAAGTATGGGATAAGGCATCTTGGCATGTATAGGGGTCTTATTCTCAACTTAGATTGAGATAGTTAACTTAGAAGGTTTTATTGTCTGTTTATTTTAATCTAAATTGAAATTTACATTTTTCTAGACTGCGAGGTCTTTAACATTGACTGCTATACTAGAAGAAAAAAATTTCCTCTGGGGCCATGGTGTTTTATTACAAAAATAAAAACTTCAAAAACAAAACAGTGCTTTCTAATTTAATGAAAAATTGATTATTTTTTTATTGTTTTGTGTGCATGAGTTATATGCAACTTGAAAAATAGTTCACTCTGCTCAAGATAAAGAGACATGTGAGTTACATATGCTTCGCGAGGCCCCAGGCTCAAAACTGGCATGAGTTAAATACAACTGACATGGCAGTTAATGTGTTAATTGACTTTAATCTTAGACTTAAAACAATCCAAGATTATAGCAGATTGGGCTGAATGTAGAGACTTGTAAATCCAGGAACATTTGTAGGCCTAAGCGTACGGTTATGGTTCCTGAGTTGAAACCATTTCAGTATGCCTATCACCCATACTAAATTAGTCATAGATAGAAGTTGAAGAACAGTCTGTTTGCTTATTTACTACCATTGTTCATAGCTTAAAATTTTATTTGGTGTAAGCATTTATTAGTTTAACAACCTTTTAAATGCACAGAGAGAAATGTGAAGAAAAATCTTTCTGAACTAGTAGTGGAGATCCTGGTAGACTTTCAACAAATAATGTTTTGAGATATTTTTGTTTTAGTCTTTAGAGGGAGAAGCATCGTCTGGTGCTATTTTCTCCCATTTAACAACTGAATCTACTTTGTATCTTGTATGTGCTTTTATAATTTTGTTTGATGGTAATTTAATTAAAATCAAAGAGATTACCTATGTATTCTACTCTCTAGCACAGTGCATGGCACATAGCCTTTAATAAATATTTTAAATTAAGTGAACAGAATGCTTTTATTTTCAGTAGAGAATTTGGACTACAGCAACCAGTTTTTTGTACATGTGTATAAATAGTACAAAGCAGGTTGAAGTTATCAAATTAAGAGAATTATGAATGAAGTCTGCTTCTGCGTGCCGCTACTCGATTGTGTAACATAAAAGCCTATACTGGCAAAGTCCAAATGGCAATTTTTGGCAGGAAACAAACTTGTTCTAAATTTGGAAGCATTAATTGAAATTTCTGTACCTATACATTAGTGTTATCTTTCAGTAGTTAACTAGAGTTGAGAATGTCAGAAACTCTAAAAACCTAGTTTATGAATAAACCCTCCTATGTTTAATTTTTGATTTTTTGTGAATCATTTCTAGCTCAAAGAAAAATTGCAAGGACAGTACAAAGAACAGTTTTCCTGAACTATTTAAGAATAAGTTGCCAATATTATGTTCCCAACACCTTGAGTATTTCTTACGCAGTCTCTACAATGGAACAATCAAACTCAAGAAACTTACATTTGTGCATTAATACTACCGAATCCTCAGAATTACATGTTGCATTTAGTTGTCATGTCTCTTCAGTCTCCTTTATTCTGGAACAATTATTCTTCAGTCTTCTCTGGACTTTCATGGTCTGGACAGTTTGAATATTATAGGCAAGTTATTTTATAGAGTTTTCCTCAGTTTGGGTTTGTCTGATCTTTCTTTAGGTTTAGATTTAGCTTAATACACTTCTTGGTAGGCATATCACTTCCAGAGTTAGTCTAACATAAGTTAGACTGTGTAACTATGTTTGGATGTCACCCAAAATACATTCCTGATGCTGCATTTTGAAAGTTAGAAAAAACATAGCTTAAGAAGCCCTGTGTTTTCATTAAAATTTAAACTGTAAAGGACTAGTGTTTGATCACTAGGCTCTTTTGAAAAGTAGTTTTTCCTGTAGAAAAGAATTTTGTGGTGTTTATATGTCTGTTCTTATTGTTAAATCATTTTACTTTGCTGTATGCAAAATTAACACGTTTCTGATCCTGTAATCTTATTTTTGACATAATGGAGCTATTCCTTATTAAGAGTACTGAGGAGGGGTGGCAGGGGCAATATATGTAACCCTAACAATATTTGTACCCCCATAATTTGATGAAATAAAAGGAGAAAAAAAAAGAGTACTGAATAACAAGATTTTTTTCTATCAGATTAAACATAATGGAAAAAGTGTGCTTGTTTTTCTTATAAGAAACTCCAAATTCTGTTTCTCTTCATTCCATTTGCTACTTTGTATTTATGCTTTTGCTTCTTATTGAGTGTATCAAAGGATGTTAAGAGAGTGAAAAGGCAGGTATGCCATAGGGTAGAAGACACTTGCAACACATAAAACTGACAAAGGGCACATAGCGAATCTGCAAAGAACATCGGCAAATAAATAAAGATAGCCTGAACTTTACAAAAAAATGCTATTCAAGTGGCCAGTAAATACATGAAAGGGACTCAACTACAATGAGATGCCACTACACACCTATCAGAATGACTAAAAATCTTAAAGATGGACAATAGCTAAGTGTTGGCCAGTGTTTGAAACAACTGGAATTCTCATACTGCTGATGTAAGTGTAAATTGGTAAAAGAACCTTAGAAAACCTATCCATTTAAATCCTACCTGCACCTACCCTGTTGACAAATTCTACCCAATTTAAATGAATGTAAATGTGGCTATGACAACTATAGTTATAAAGGATTAACCCTTTATGTATTTCCAAGTTAATATATCTTCTTATTTTATGTAAACAAGGAGAGTTACTGACTTTACTGTTGCTGTTCTTTGTTTTCAAAGCAAATTTTAGTAAAGTGTGTGTGACTTCTGACCTTCACCATTGTAGAGTGCCTAAATTCATCAAACATTTAGTCACTGGACTGAAGTCACGTAGCTTATGTGCTAGAGTCCACACCAAATGAAGCATATAATGCCAATTTTTTCGTCATTTTTTTCCCTTTCTTTTCAAGTTATTTGGTTATAATTCCTGGTGTTGCTCTAGACTATCTGGGAAAGAAGGATTTGCAAGGCCAAGAGGAAGTATTAATGGGTGAAGTTTAGACGGGATAAGCAGGAGAAAAATCTGTAATGTGAGGGACATGCAAATATAAGCAAGAAAACTTCTTGTAGGTCCCAGTCAGGAAATATAAACATTTTGAATTACTATATTACAACTGAATAATTATTCCATAAACTGCCTGTTTGAATTAAATTGAAGTCTTGCTAAATGTCAAATTTCAAGTTTTAGATTTAAATATACCTGAGTTGAATTCTCAGCTAACAACTTGTGCAAATGATTTTGTCATTGCATGTTGGCTTCTCTGCCTCTTTTCTTCTGGGAATGGGTACAGAGAAGCTATGTAATTATGTTTGTTAGGCTTATTGAGGCAGGGAAAGGGTTTCATTAACCAGTACGCTAAAAATGGAATTTGAAGCTGAAAAAGACTTAACCATAATAATACTAAAGTATTCATGTTGATTGAGAGTTTACTCTTAAATTTTGGAGTGGTAGCCATCTAAATGTCTAACTTTTTTTTAAGGCATAAATATGTTGCTTGACATAGTGAATTTTAATTTTCTAAACAAATTTTTTTTCCTCATCTTCCTCAAGCATGGGGGGTAAAGTACCACCTGCTACTCAGAAAGCTAAATCAGAAGAAAATATTAAGGTAAGTTTTAATTTCATTTGTTATGTTCAGTTATAAAGTACTGTAAGATTTCTTAGGGAGTACTTTGAAATTACCGCTCCTGATTTTTTCAAGATCACTTGGAAATAAAATCTTTTAAAATTTCTGTTGTAGGCCAAATTTCTGGAATTTGATTTAAGACTGAGAATTTGGGGTTGAATGTTGACCATGCTTTAGAATAAATGACAGTAATTGTTACACATACGTTACATGCATGGCCTGTAAGTGGCAAGTTCTGTGATGGGGTGCCTTTGTAGTCTTCATTATTGTCTCTTAAGCACCTAACACAGGTACTAAAGATATTTTGTTAATACTTGCAAAGAAAATGAGCAAGTAAATCAGTAATTCTAAGTTTTTTCTGCCCTACTACCTGAGTAATATTTCTGAGTGAATCAGGTATTGTGTTAGTATGTTTGCTGAAAGGATATGTGGGATCAGGAGGTTGTCAGTAGCTGAAGTTTAGAGATGAGAGGGAAAATTACTCTTAAAAATGCTTTCTTGAGAATTTTTCGTTTCTTCCATTGTCTGTTTTCATGTCTAAAAGGTTTTTTGCAAGTTTTCTGATTAGCTGAGATTAGCTGTCTTAAATTGATAAGAAGATTTGCTGTTTTATTATTTGGAATCCTAAATGTGGTTGATCTATTTGGATATGAAAATAGAAGTTATATCTATGAACAAGTGAAATGAGAAAAGTTAAGCAAAAGCCCAAAATGTAGTTATCCCTTTCTTAGATGAGTCATTTTATCAGTTTGGTTATTTTCTGAGCCCTAGACAGGATATTTTGCCATTGAATAAACATATATGAAGGTAAAATTGTATTTAAACCTTTGTCTCTGCTAAAAATTTTTTGTAATACATTCTAATTTAGAATTATGACTGGCCTTTTCAGTGTATTCTAAAGCATCTACCATGTTGCACAATTGATAGGGACTCAACAAATGTTTTGTAATAAAGTGGGGCTTTGATTCCAATTTTTAAGAAAGAAAGGGGGAAGTGACCTAAATGGTTAATGATATACTAATATGGTTGAATGAATTGATGTAGGTGGGCTTATAAGGGTACATCCTTCAAGATACACAGCATTGTTCAATGGAAAAAGCCAAAAGTGCAGAGTTGTCTCATATATGTAGAGAATATCCTAGAATGGGATATACAAGAAACCACACTGGTTACATATAAGATGAGAAGGAAATTTGCACTCTATCATGTGCACTTTTAAATTCTTTGAATTTTCGTTATGTATTACAGTTCCACAGATCATTTTTTTTAATTCCAAAACTCAAAACAAAAATATAAAGATTTTTAGTAAATTTGGCATTAAAATGTGATGTGAATGGACATGGGACTATTTATAATCTGTATACCACTTAATGTTCAAACTTTATTTTGCAGAAATAGTAATGTGTTGGATTATGGAGAGTTTCTGGACTGTGGTACATGATGAGGGTGTTATATAATATATTGTATTTGCTTTCTAAAATCCAAAAATTTTCAAGTTCTAAAATGCATTGTCCTAAAGATTTGGGTAAGAGACTAGACCTATAATTAATTAAAAAGGAGAAACGAAAAACTAAAACTAGTCTAACAAAACAAGGAAGGGAGCATTACAATGGAAATATAATGTATGGTGAACAGTTTATACGTGAATTTGTATAAATTAGTATAAATATTGGGTATGTTATTAAATACTGATAGCACTTTTTGCCTTCCCTTTGCTAGGAAGAAAAAACAGATAGTGAGAAGGTGGAGGAAAACATACAGACAGAGGAACCATCAAGTGAGGAAAGTGATCTAGGTGAGGAGATGGTAGTTAGTTTGTATTTGATAATAATCCATAGTATGATCCTATGTTGATTTTCATTAGATTGACTAAATCAGCTCTGTCTAATAGAAATAAAATGTGAGCTACATATGAAACTTAGGATTTTCTAGTAGCCACGTTTTTAAAAAGTAAAACGAAACAGATGAAATAAGTTTAAATATACATTTTTTTAAGCCAGTGATAGCTATTTTGGTTAAAATATTGATATACATGTAATCAATATAATAAAATTGTTTTATTTTCCTTCTTTTCTTCATAGAAAGGCTTCAAAATCCAGAGTGAATTTTACACATACAGCATCCCTCAATTCAAATGTTACATTTTCATTAGAAATAATTCAGACTTCATAACATTTTATTTGAAAAAGTTGGATCATATACCCAAATTGTTCTAAACATAATTTGAGGCCGGGCGCGGTGGCTCACGCCTGTAATCCTAGCTCTCTGAGAGGCCGAGGCGGGTGGATCGCTCGAGTTCAGGAGTTCAAAACCAGCCTGAGCGAGACCCTGTCTCTACTATAAATAGAAAGCAATTAATCGGCCAACTAAAA
>VBSM01003169.1:31090423-31102526 GCA_008086735.1 Cheirogaleus medius | reverse complement strand
ATTTATTAATCTGTTAAAATTATCTTGGCTTTGTAGGATGTCTTACTATCTGGTAAAGTGTTTCTTCCATTCTTTTAAAAAAATTTTCACACCGGGCACAGTGGCTCATGTCTGTAATCCTAGCACTTGGGAGGCCGAGGCAAGTGGATCACTTGAAGCTAGCCTGGGCAACATAGGGGAGGCCCTGTCCCTACAAAAAGTTTTTTAAAAAATTAGCCAGGCATCTGGCATGTACCTGTAGTGCCAGCTACTCAGGAGGCTAAGGTGGAGGATCACCTGGGCCCAGGAATTAGAGGCAGCAGTGAGCTATCATCATGCCACTGCACTCCTGCCTGGGTGACAGAGCAAGACCCCATTTCATTCGTTAGTTCGTTGATTCATTAATAAATAAAGTGTGTGTGTGTATATAAATATATATATGTCAAAAATTTGTAGGGCCTAGGCACAGTGGCTCATGCCTGTAATCCTAGCACTTATGGAGGCCTAGGAAGGGGGATTGCTTCAAGCCAGGAGTTTGTCAAGAGCAAGACCCAGTCTCTACCAAAAGTAGAAAAATAAGGCATGGTGGTGCGCACCTGTAGCCCAACTACTTAGAAGGCTGAGGCAGGAGGTTCACACGAGTCTAGGAGTTTGAGGTCGCAGTGAGCTATGATGATGCCACTGCACTCTATCTTGGGTGACAGAGCAAGATCCCATCTCCAAAAAAAAATTACAGGAATTTTTATTGGAATTGCTTTGAATTTATTGAGTAACTTGGGGTAGATTTGAAACATTTAAAATAATCTCTTTCTGTGAATATGGGGAATGTATGTCAAAATTTCTTGAAGTTGTCTTTTCTGTCTTTTAATAGAATTTTACTTTTTCCTTCTGTGGAAGTCTTTTATGAGTCTTAGAAATAGTGCTTTATAGATGATTTTTGGTGTTGTGGGTGGAACTCTGGTTTTTGTTTTTTCTTTATGTTGCTCTTATGTCTAACAACTTAATTGAATTAATTGAATTATCTTACTAGATCTAATAACTTGTCATCATTTCCATTAGATTTTCTAGGCAAATGTAAAGACAGTTTGCTAATTTCCTTCCAGTTTTTAAGCGTACCAAATAATTTTTTTTCATGAATTAGCCAGCACCTCCATTTTATACAGTGGTATTGGTAAAGTGGATTTTTTTTTCCTATAGTTAAAGGAATTGCTTCTGAACTTTCGATTTGAGGCAGGATGTTTGCTGTAAGTTTTTGTTCTTACATCTTTGTGCTGTCAGCATCTTGTACAGTGTGTTCTAAGTGCTCAATAGATGTTTACAAGAACGAAGGAATGAGATCCTTCTCTTCTGAAGATTCAAGCCTAAAAAGAACTAATTACTTCTTTCTGGGGAGATTGGATTTAATATAAAGGTCATATTCAGGGCAGATTGTAGGGAGTGAAATTTGTTTAGTATAAAAGATTAAAACACATTCTGTATTCTCAATAGTTATCATAATTATCCTCTTTGCTCTCTGGAGACTAGAGAAGAGTGAACGAAAATGGATGTTGTGACTGCCTCATCCTCATCCCTAAGACTGTCAAAATTGATTCTCCCTCTCTTGCTTTCGCTACTACTACTAAGTTTACTTTCGTTTTCCCTCTAGATAACCGAGGAGATGATGGATCAGGCAAATGATAAGAAAGTTGCAGCCATTGAAGCCCTAAATGATGGTGAGTAATTTTTTTTCTCTTTGCTACGGACTCTTCTTTACCTATCCAACTTTTAATTTATACCCATCAGTTGTTACCAGCCACTGCTCTTCCAGACCATTCCTTTTCTGTGCTAATCTTCTCTTCATTTCCCTACCACCTAAGATTTCTATCCAACATTTATTTATTTAGTGCCTTCTATATTCCTGGCAGTTTTATGCTTTTGTGTACATTATTTCCGTGAAACCTCATATTAACCCATTTTATAGATTGACAACGTGAGAGCTCAGAGGGGCTGTGACTTGCCAAGGACCTTTGCCATACTTCATTATTTTTTCACTTGTTTTGGCATATTGTCCTTTACCCCCCATTTTCTTATTTATTGTCTCACTAATACTTAACAAAATGAAAATGAACCCACCACCTCATAAATCATGTTTTTGTTTTTCCATGTTTCTTTCTGTGCTGTCCATTCATGTGGGTGTGTAAATGTAACCTAATTCTAATTTTCAAATATGTGCAATTCTATAGTATTCTAAGTGATAAAACATTAGTATTCTAAGCCACGGATTGTGAGTTCAAGCCCCACGCAGGCCTGCCAAAGGCATTATTGTTTGGAAAATATAGTTAAATGCTTCACTGTGGAGCCAGAGTGCCTTTCTTGAGGGGAGGAGTCGGGGGAGGGAGAGACTATAGGCTCGCACCACCACACCTGGCTAATTTTTAAATTTTTTTAGGGATGGGGTCTCACTGTTGCCCAGGTTGGTCTTAAACTCCTGGCCTCAAACGATAGAGTGCCTTTATTTGAACCTAGTCTGGTATTTAACTATGGCTGTTTTCTCACTTCAGCAGCATCACTGAGTAGTTATTACAGATTGTATGGTCTGCAAAGCCTAAAATTACTATATGGGCCTTTCTAGAATGTTTGCCAAATCATAACTAGATGATAGGAGGAGCCATTTATTTAGTTGGGAAGATAAAGATGGGGAATAGATTTGGAGATTGCTTAGGAATTAAGAGTTCAGATTTGAATATGGTAGGTGTGAGTTGCTTATTAGAGATCCAAGTGTAATTTACCTATAGTAGCTATCTGTAGTTGTAACTAATAAGACTGAATATTTTTCTGTCTAGTTTTCATGAGTTCTTTTAAAGTCCTTTACTCATTCACTAACTGGGTGGATTATTTTTCACAGTGAATTGTGACATTTATTTTAAAATTGTTTTTGGCTTGTCTCCCCAAGAATTAGACTTTGTGCAAAGAACTCTTCTAATTTTATAGTGTGTTTTATTTCTTGAATATTTCTTAAGAGACTAATAAAGAAGTTAACTATGAGAATAGGATACAGTGAATAAAGTTTAAATATAGGTTAATGGTATTTTATGAATTCTAGCTTTCTTGAATTTTTGTACCTTTTCTTCAGTAGTATACTGCTGTGGTTTTTAAAAATCAGCCCTGTGAAGTTATATAGGTATTTTTTCCTTTTTAAGCTTAATTTTATCCTTTTGATTTAGTGATAGAAGAAAATCAAGCGCTTGAATCCTTCTGCCTCAGCCTCCTGAGTAGCTGGGACTACAGGCATGCACCACCATGCCCAGCTAATTTTTCCTATATATTTTTAGTTGGCCAATTAATTTCTTTCTATTCTTAGTAGAGACGGGGTCTCACTCTTGCTCAGGCTGGTTTCAAACTCTTGACCTTGAGCGATCCTCCTGCCTTGGCCTCCCAGAGTGCTAGGATTACAAGTGTGAGCCACCACGCCTGGCCTACCTTATCCTTTAAATTGATTTTATCCTTTTACTTTTTTCTTAATTAAAAAATCAATATTGGTCTAACAATATGGTATTCTGTTATGGGGTTATGTACCCATAAATTGTCTTGTCTCAAGTGAGTTACAGTATAAGTGTGATAAAGGTTTGCTTTCAAGAGCCAGTTTTTAAGAGAGAGGGTCTTGTTCTGTCACCAGACTAGAGTGCAATGGCAGGATCATAGCTCACTGTAGCCTCGAACTCTGAGGCTCAAGTGATCCTCCTTCCTCTACGCTAGGAGCACAGACACCATCATACCCAGCTAACTTTTATTATTTTTAATAGAGACAGGGTTTCACTTTGTTGCCCAGGCTGATCTCCAATTCCTGGCCTATCAAATCCTCCTGCCATGGCCTCCCAAAGTCCTGGGATTACAGGTGTAAGGCATTGTACCCGGTAGCTCTGTATTTTTGTCCTCTGAATATTTCTCAGTAACTTTTGTTTTACTTTAGGTGAACTACAGAAAGCAATTGACTTGTTCACAGATGCCATCAAGCTGAATCCTCGGTTGGCCATCTTGTATGCCAAGAGAGCCAGGTGAGAACTCAACAGAAAAGCATCCCCGGGTGAATAATTTCTCCTCGTTTGCTTAAATAGAATTGCTTGTATGGTTATCCCAAAGTTTTTAGTGTCTGAAATGAATACTTTCTAATTTCACACTTATTTTTTAGTGTCTTCATCAAATTACAGAAGCCAAATGCTGCCATCCGAGATTGTGATAGAGCTATTGAAATAAATCCTGATTCAGCTCAGCCTTACAAGTGGAGAGGGAAAGCACACAGGTAAATTATGTAACTTAATTATTTTAAGAACTCTTTAAATTTTTTTTAAAAAATCAGAATTGCTATGCATTTAATTTTCAAAGTAATCTGCACTTAGTGTGAAGAAATGAGAGAATTCAGTAGGGAGTAAATAAGAAAATAATTCTATTCGCTCCTTTTATTCAAAGAAAACTACTATTAATTTTTGACCACATACAGGCAAATGTAAGAATTTTTTTCCTTAAAATTCCAAGAAAAGAGAGAATGACCTTATATCAGTGTTCATACAGATTTTCTCTTATTTTTAGACTCTTTATAACTTAACATTGAACTACATATATATGTGTGTGTGTGTGTGTGTGTGTGTGTGTGTGTGTATAAAAAGGAATATACCAGCTTGAAACTACTTCAGTCACTGCTGGGTTGCCTGAAAAATCTGGAAAACGGGAAAATAAAGAGGTGAATTTAACCCAGATTAGTAATCATTCCTGGCGGCAAAACTTAATGGTACACCAGAGTATTTGTGTCTTGGGGGTGAAATGACCAATGACACTCACATCTTAGTTACCTGGATTGAAAAGGTGCTATACCTCAAGTGTCGATGGAGATAAAAGATGGGTCTGCATGGGGCAACTGTATTAGGTGACTCAAAGTAGCTCTAGTGATTTCTATGAAGATACATGTCAAAGTTAAGGGTAAAAAATGGAAATAAAATTTATTAATGCTGTGTGTGTATAGGAAAAGGACATGCATTGCTGATGATTCTTTTTGGAATCCCATTAGTCTTGAGCGTTTCTTTGCCTCTGATATAGATAGCACAATCTCATCTTGTACATTGCTTGTCTCAGACTTGGAATAAGCCATTTCTCAGGGAAATCATGATTCATTTTGTGGAAGCTAAGATTTGCATAGTAGGGGTCTATATGTTCCTTGCTTCAGGTATGAACTGTTGCTTCAATGGTCAGAGCTAGAACAAAAGATTTCTTAAATGATGATTTTAAGGAAAAGCTCTTAAAATTGAGTTCATACTGGTATTTTAAATTAAAGTTTAAATGTTTTCCTTTGCCTTTTGATGTTGTATTTTTGATACTTACATCCTACATTCAAAATTTTTGTGCCTAATACATTTACTTGTATAAGCCTATGATATATGCAAAATTGTTTCAGAATTATAATACCTTGAAAATAAAAAATGACCAGCCTGAGCAAGAGTGAGACCCCATTTCTACTAAAAATAGAAAAATTAGGCAGGTGTTTTGGCTTATGCCTATAGTCCCAGCTGCTTAAGAGGCTGAGGCGGGAGAATTGCTTGAGCCCAGGAGTTTGAGGTTGCACTGAGCTATGATGATACCACTGTACTCTAGCCCAGGCGACAGAGCAAGACTCTGTCTCAAAAAAAAAAAAAAATTAAAATGAAAAATAAATTAAAAAAATATATACACACACAGTCAAAATAACTGGGTTGTTTGTTTTTTAAGAGACATGGTCTTGCTGTGTCTCCCAGGTTGGAGCATAGTGGCATGATTGTAGCTTACTGCAGCCTCGAAATCCAGTGCTCAAGCATCCTTCCGCCTCAGCCTCCTGAGTAGCCGGGACTATAGGAATGCGCCACTGCACATGGCTAATTTTTTTACTTTTTATTTTTTGTAGAGACAGTGTCTCCTGTGTTGCCCAGGCTGTTCTCGAACTCCTGGCCTGAAGTGATCCTCCCACTCTGGCCTCCTAAAAGTGCTAGAATTATGGGCTTGACCCATGCAGCCAAATAACCGTTTTAAAAGTTACTTGAATTGGTTTTTCTGTGTAGCTTACGTTGTCAGTATGATGCACAGCCTCTTATTTCTGTTTATATTCAGGTTTAGGGGTAGCTTTATTTCCATCTTTCAGATTTAATTTTATTTTTTGAGTATGCAAAACATTTATGCTTAAAGTGTCAAAACTGAGTTAAAAGTTATACCCAGAGAACTCCATTTCCATTTCTGTCTTTTCTACCATTCTTACCTACCCCACCAAACTTTAGTTTCTGATTTATCCATTATCTTTTTTTGGTAAAGTGTACACACCCATTTCCCCCTCTGTCTTACATAGAATGTAGCATGCTAAATATACATCATCTTAATCCTGTTTTTGATGAGTTAAAAGTTATAATTCTACATACTCTTTATATAATTTCATGATATTCTAAATTAAGAAAGGATTTTTGGTGGGTTTTTTGTTTGTTTGTGTTAAGGTTTTGGAGATTTTTTTGTAGTAGAAGAGCAGCTTTACAGTTACCATAGAGGAAATTCAAACTCCTTCAAATTTTTAGACTTAATCAACAGTGTGGATGGAACATAGTAATTGAATTGGTTGATGAATATTTATAGTTAATATTTAACTTAACCTCTTCTACAACAACCCTTTTTTATATGGAAGAAAGACACCGTGCTACATGGGTGAATATATATCAAAGGCTCCTTGAATGAGTTTAAATCTGTTTCAGACTTCTGGGCCATTGGGAAGAAGCAGCCCATGATCTTGCCCTTGCCTGTAAACTGGATTATGATGAAGATGTTAGTGCAATGCTGAAAGAAGTTCAACCTAGGGTATGTTAAAATACAGAAAGTTGTTATTCCATGGCTCTAGTACTTAGCCCCTGCAGCCGTAATTTACCTGAAAAACAGGTGCAAAGAAACAAACATTTGGAGGTTATAATCTGTAATTTAGAGAAGTTTAGAGAGCTCAATTCAAGATTTCGTTAACTTTTCATGCTTTCATTTCTCATACTGTATTAAAGCAAGCTCCGTTACTTTGTTTACAAGCATATAGTGGAATAACCAGAAAGTTAGAAATGGAAAAGGGGATGGGTATCAGGCTTACAACAAGGAAAGAAATAGTTCTATAATTGTCATGACTCAAGATTGAGTCTGGTCTGTCCTTATATATTATAGATGTATATAGCCACTTTATGAAGTATGAGGGCCTTGTGGAAGTTCCAGTCTATTTAAAATGATAAGATTGAATCCAAAAGCTAGAACATTCTATTTTAAGATAATTTTTATCTACATTTAATTAAAATAATTTCAGTGCATTTATGTGGTAAGTCCTTCAGCTTTGTGGGGAGTTACACTACCAAGAGTTTACTCCCAAAGGTTTTGAGATAGTGTAAATTTTGTTGAATTTAACTTATCTATTGCCAGAGATTTCATTTGATTTTCCTTTTTTCTTCTCAGAGGGCTAACTCAGCAGAGTTGTAAACAAACTAAAGAAACAGTTGAATACAAATCTCTTAAATTTATTCTGTGAATAAATAATAGATCCAAAGCATTTGGTACTATTTAGTCGTGCTTGGTACACATATTTGCATGTATTTTCTTTCTTAATCCCTATAGCAATTTGATAAGACTAAATATTTCTGTCCTCCTCCACCCCCACCCATTTTATGGCTTAAGAAACTTAAATATAGACGGTGGCAAATAGCTGGTGTATGTTTTCCCAGTCTCTGCCTTCCCATGGTAGACATCCTTAGTGATACTGTTCTGCTGAACTCAGCTGTAACTTCTGAATCCTTAACACTCACTATGTAGCTGGTAGAAACTGTCAGGCAAGAATTATCATGCGGTTTGAAACCTATTTGTCATCTTTGAGCTTAATTGTTTGAGATTATAGCATTTCTCACTAACTTGAAACCATAGGCTCTTTCCTCTATTTTACAGTTTAGAGTATCTCATGCAATTGAGATGATCTTTTTTTAAAGCCTGAGTTTGTGTCAGGTCTTTTTGTGTAAGGTAAATAAATCTAACGCATTTTTCAGAACTACGTGTTGAATTAAACCTCTCTCCACGAAGAAAAATAATTCTTAAGAAAACTGTTTATTTGTGTTGAACTTGCTCAACTTTTGAAGCAGGCTTATTTTTCTATGGCTCTTTTTTTCTAGGCCCAGAAAATTGCAGAACATCGGCGAAAGTATGAGCGAAAACGTGAAGAGCGAGAGATCAAAGAAAGAATAGAAAGAGTTAAGAAGGCTCGAGAAGAGCATGAGAGAGCCCAGAGGGTAAAGTTTCTATAGCTAATCAATGAAATGAAAATATATTATGGAGTTTTTAGGATACCATTCTAATTCCTGCATCCTTTATTTAATGCTGCCCGCAGTTCTTTTTTTCTTTTTTCTTTTTTAGCATAGTATAGGATATACTACCTGCAGTTCTGTAGGTTAGTAGTATTATTAAAAGGACTTTTCTTTAATTGTATCTAATTTATGGGGATATTTTTAGTCTTTAAAATTTTAAGTGAGCTTTTATTAATATTTCACCAACTTACTTGTTTGTGTTCAGGAGTTTTTCCTGGTCAAGTAATTAAAACTTGGTAGTAGTAGTATTTGATTTTTTCAGGATGCTTGTTTGGATTTAAATTTATGATTCTTCCTGTTCCAGTGATGAATTTATAGCTATTTAAAATTGATTTGAACCAGGCACGGTGGAGTACACACCTGTAGTTGCCACTACTCGGGAGGCTGAGGCAGGAGGATCCTGGATCCCTTGAGCCCAGGAGTTTGAGGTTGCTGTGAGCTAGGCTGACGCCATGACACTCTAGCTCGGGCAACAGAACCAAACTCTGTCTCAAAAAAAAAAAAAAAAAATAGGAAAAAAGAAAATTATCCATAATTTCTCCTCAATACTGCTACTGTTCTTAAGGTTTCTCCTAATTTTTTTCTGTACTGGTTCTATTAGTTTTCACCTACTTCTTTCCAGCATTGTTGAATGAAAGGACATAAAGCTGTGTTACATTACATAACATGTTAGTCCTGATTTTTTGCCATTTAATACTAAGCATGCTTAATTTCCAGAGTTATAGTTTAAAATCTTTAAAAGTAATTTTTATACTTTATATATCTCCTAGTAGCTCCTTGACAATTTTATAACTGTATAAGGGAAATATCTTTCTTTTCATTTTTGTCTTTAGCAAAACAGAAAAATGTAAAAACAAATCATTTGTCTCGTTGAGTTACGTAAGGAGAGTATGGAAAAGATGTACTTGGAAAACAAAAGTTATGGCAGTATTATGAATCTAGCCATGTCTTTTCATTTTCGAGTTTTAAAAACAGTAAGAATTTATAGTTTTTGTATTAGTACTTCTTTAAATTATTACCAAGAATAATGTTCATTGAAAATCTAGTTTGGAAATTTTTTTGAGTAAGGGATGAGGTGTATCTTTCAGTCCAGTATTACCATTTGAAACTTGTTTTTGTAAGACCTCTACTAGCTTATTTTACAATTTGTTCATGATTTTGCATGAATAGGTTAGGGGTGGAGAGCAGACTTTTTTTTCCTAGTATATAATTTATTTCCTTTTGTATTAAAGGAGGAAGAAGCCAGACGACAATCAGGAGCTCAGTACGGCTCTTTTCCAGGTATATTTAAAGGAAAATTAAAGCTCTTAGTGTTGTAAATAATTATGATATATTCTGATTTGGGGTTCTCAGATACATACACACACATATGTGCATATATAGAGAAAGCAAGATTTACATACTAAATATATTTAGTACCATTAGTTCCTGGAATATTAAAGAGTCTTTAGAATGTTAACCTCTAGAAAGTTTCATTCTCATTAAAATTTTTATGTTAGTGGGGCTGTGCACAGAGGCTCACACCTGTAATCCTAGCATTTTGGGAGGCTGAGGCAGGAGGATTGCTTGAGGTCAGGAGTTTAAGACCAGCCTGAGCAAGAGTGAGACCCCATCTCTACAAAAAAATAGAAAAATTAGCCAGGTGTGATGGTGGGCTTCTGTAGTTCCAGCTATGTAGGAGGCTGAAGCAGGAGGATCACTTCAGCCTGGGAGTTTGAGGTTGCGGTGAGTTAGGATGATACCACTGCACTCTAGCTGGAGTGACAGAGCAAGACTCTGTCTCCAAAAAAGAGAGGGGAAAAAAAGAATTTATTATGATGTAATCTAAGTACTTCTAAATTGCCATAATGGAATTTGGTTCTGTTATACAATGATGTTCATGAGAATACTAGGTAAAAGCACTATATGGGATTATTAGGCATAAAAATGGTGTTTTGAGTCCAGTGTAAACGTTTATTCTTTTTCTTGCAAATGTTAAGTGATCAGAAATTGCTAGTGAGGCAAAGCTTTGATAATATCAGAGGACTAATATGCAAATAAAAGAGAGGGGGAAAGGCACTCAGGATAATCATTGAATACTTCTGATTGAGGCAGTGTGAAATTTATATTTATAAAGGCCAGAAAAAGACTTAAAAAAATAATTTTAAAGCAGCTGCCTCTGGTTGTTTAATGGTAACTAGCTTTCTAATAAGGAAGTTTTGTTTGTTTATTTTGAGACAGAGTCTCACTCTTTTGACCCTGATAGAGTGCAGTGATGTCGCCATAGTAGTTTTCAGGTCTCCTAAGATTATGTATTTCTTTGTTTATTATGGCTTTACCCTTGATCTGTAGACTATATTAATGTTACTTGTCTTTCCCTTTGTGATGCACCTATAATTATGGTTACAGAATATTGACAATGGATATATATTATAGATTTATTATAGAAGAAAAGAAGAAAAGAGTAGATAATTTCAGTTCATAATCTAACAAAATATACTGGGAGAATGAAATCCTTATGGCTGGAGCATTATTCTCTGTAAAGAAGAATCATCAGGAGTGCTTGTTAAAAATGCAGATTTCTAGTTTTATTTTCAGAGAATTTGATTCTGTTTGAGGTGGAAATCAAAAATCCACAGATAATTTGTAACAGGCATTTTGGGTAGTTCTTAACTGAAGAAAGAAGTACTCTCGATGAATATAGTCAACACAAAAATCTTAAACTCATACGAATTAAATTGAAACAGAAATCATATCCAAGAATGGGGAGTTAAGATAAAAGATGACCAAGGTAACTGATTTTAACTTTATAATTCTAAGGGACTGTTAGTTGGCTCTTTGTTTTTAAGGTAAGATTAAACTATTTAACAGTTTTATTTTTAGGAAAAAGTGAGTCCAGAAGGTAGCAAAGTCTGATTTATAGCCTTAATTTTTTAAGAGAAAATTATTAGCTACAATACAATTGGTGCCTTATTATATCTAGGTTAGAATGTTCACGCTGTTCAGACTACTTTGTGCTTAGTGACACCCTCATTCTTTGTATGTACACTTTTTGTATGTGTGTTATTTTTAATCAGAAGGAAATAGTATATCATCCTACTTGGGAATATGGTGGGTGTTATACAGTTCTTTCATTTATTCTTGTAGGTGGCTTTCCTGGGGGAATGCCTGGTAATTTTCCTGGAGGCATGCCTGGAATGGGAGGAGGCATGCCTGGAATGGCAGGAATGCCTGGACTCAATGAAATTCTTAGTGATCCAGAGGTTCTTGCAGCCATGCAGGTAAGATTTGGAAGAAAAACAAAGTTGGATTTTTATATCACTCAGGTATTTGATTCATAATTTGTGTGGAGACGAAGGTTACTCTCAGCCATTTTTTTATGTATCTCCGTTACCAAATGCTAATTATGCAAATGTGACATTCATTTTCTTTTTTCAGAGTGAGTACCTTAAGTTTTTAAAAATTAGTTTATAGATAATACTCAGTAAAGTTGGCAAGTATATCCATTTGTTCTTTTACTTGTATCAAAATTGTTTGTCTTGTTTTTGTTATCTAATTGAAACAACATAATTGAGCTTGCCTTCGATGTGCACATTAATAATATTTATATTCTTGGCCATGACAAAATTATAGGTGTAAATAAAGAGATGGGATTTAGGATAATAAACTTGTTGACCCAGTAAGATACTTTTTAAAATACTAATAAAAAAACTAAACCCTTTCTCTTTAGGATCCAGAAGTTATGGTGGCCTTCCAGGATGTGGCCCAGAACCCGGCAAATA
>VBSM01003169.1:31068147-31079225 GCA_008086735.1 Cheirogaleus medius | reverse complement strand
AAAATAAACTCTACACACTGATATGTACCATGCATTTGTGTGTTTGTTTGTTTGTTTGTTTGTTTTTTGAGACAGGGTCTCACTGTGTTACCCAGGGTAGCCTTAAAATCCTGGCCTCAAGTGATCCTCCCGTGTCAATCTCCCACATAGTGGAGTAGTTGAGTAGCTGGGATTATAGGCATGTGTCACCACACCCAGCCTGTACCTTGCATTTTTCACTTGAAGCATGTTTTGGATGCCTTCCAAATCAGCACATTGGTTGTTTCTTCATCTTATCTTACAGCTATAGTGTGTTCCATGGTGTGGATGCACCATAATCTATTTACCTTTCCCCTATTATAGATTCTTGGGTTGTTTCTACTCTTTTGTTATTAGAATAGATTTGTTCAGATGCCATGTTGTTTCTGTAAATTCCATGGGATAAATTCCCAGAAATGGAATTAGTGGACCAAAGGGTAAATGTGTTTATAATGTTAGTAGTTATTGCAAGAATGCCTTCCATGGAGATTTACTAATTTGCCATCCTGCAAGCCATACTAGTACCAATTTTATTCTTAGGAAATAGGTTAATTTCCACATTTTCATGTTCTCAAATTATTTTTCAAGTGTGAGTAGAAAATTTGAAGTTACTTGAGATAAGTTTTTTTTTCAGTGAGAATGCCAGAAAAAACAGAGTAGTTCTCATCCTCTTGATACCTTTTATTTTTTAGGTTAGGAGACAGAACACAAGGCTAAAATTTACGAAACTTGAATGTTAATCCTGGCTTTGCTTCACAGGTTTTGTGTCTATAGCCTCTTCTGTAAAAGGAAGATTGTAATTTATTTCCTCTCTACTTTATAAAGTATTAAAATGAGAATATATATATATAATATATATTATATATATAAAACTTTGAAAAAACAAGAGAGCTTTATGAAATATAAGGAATAAATTTCTCCTGTCAGGTTTTTTACTTTGGAAATTAGGAAATGAATTAAAATACTTTTTCGTTCATAAATAACAGATGAAATCCAAGGAATGTACATTTGGGAATTTAGCACATGGTCACTAAGGGGATCATTAAGTTATGAGACAAATCAGAGAGCTCAAAGAATAGGGTGAGAGATTGCTCAGGTGAGGGAAATGGCATTTCAGTGGAACTTGCTGATGTTGAAGATAATAATTCTCAAAGGATTTAAATATATACTGTTTGGTCTTGTAGTTGATGAGAAAAGAAAGTCCAAAACTACACACATGGTGCTTCTGGAGATCATTAAAGAAGAAGGCCTGTAAGTACCATGTCATTTCATCTTGTGTTAAACATAGTAATTTGTTAGGGGATTCATGTATCTCCAGTACACATACGCTCACTTTCTATCCATTCTCATAGCGTTATAATGTTGTGAGTTTGTAACTGCCTGACTTT
This sequence comes from Cheirogaleus medius, assembly GCA_008086735.1. Lineage (NCBI taxonomy): Eukaryota > Metazoa > Chordata > Mammalia > Primates > Cheirogaleidae > Cheirogaleus > Cheirogaleus medius. The sequence goes on along the minus strand of VBSM01003169.1, from coordinate 31,077,819 downwards.
AAGTACATAATTGTTTCAACTCCTTAAATATCTGTATTAATAGTTAGCCATTTGATTCTTGATCATGGAATCTTCCATGAAACCAATGCTTTGTATTACGTATAGTAAACCCAAGAAGACAATAGTGGATTTAGTTCATTCCTATCAAATGCATTCAGAAAGATTATGTACTTCTTTTTTTTTAACTTTTTATTTGGAAATAATTTCAAATTCACAAAAATTTCAAAACTAAAATTAGTACAAAGAACACCAGCATGTGCTTTACCCACATTCGTCTCTTGTTAACATTTTTTCTCATTTGTTTTACCATTTGTGCTAATGTTCTCTTCCATCCCCTTCTCTCCTTATTACACACGTACACATATCACACACAAATTTTTTCAGAATTATTTGAGAATAAGTTACATACATCAAAGCCCCCATGACATTAACACTTTTAAAGAATACAGTCTCCCTTGCCCCCGCCCTTTTTTAAAAATAGAATGTTTCTCATTTTAAGTTTGCCTCATGTTTCTTCATTATTAGATTGAGGTTATGCATTCTTGCCCAAAATAGTGCACAGGTGATATTGTGTCCTTCTCAGGGTGTCACATCTTGAGTCACATATTGTCTACCTGTTCTTCATTGGTTAAGTATGATTTCTTAGATTTGATTTAGCTACTGAATAATTATTGTTTTTCTTCCTTTGCAACTATAAACAGTCTATGAGGAAATTCTTTAAGACAGTACAAATATCCTGCTCCTTATCAAAAATTTCTTCCCTAAATTTACCATGAAGTTGCAAAATCATAATTTTCCAACTACAGCATTACCTCCACATTTGCCAGTCTTAGCATTCTACTGTAAGAAGGAGCCTCACTGTCTCCATCATTTGTTAATATTTATCTATTTATGGCTGGTATTAATGGAAAAAACCCCAAACTCTGTAAAATAATTTAAAGAGGTTTATTCTGAACTAAATGTATGTGACCAGCCTGGAGCACATAGTCTGAAGAAACTGAGAAAATGTGCCCACAGTAGGTGGGTTACAGTTTGGGTTTTTTTTGTTTTTTGAGACAGAGTCTCACTTTGTCGCCTGGGTTAGAGTGCCGTGGTGGCGTCAGCCTAGCTCACAGCAACCTCAAACTCCTGGACTCAATCGATCCTTCTGCCTTAGCCTCCCGACTAGCTGAGACTATAGGCACGCGCCACCATGCCCGGCTAATTTTTTCTATATATTTTTAGTTGGCCGATTAATTTCTTTTCTAATTTTAGTAGAGACAGGGGTCTTGCTCTTTCTCAGGCTGGTTTTGAACTCCTGACATTGAGCAATCCTCCCGCCTCTGCCTCCCAAAGAGCTAGGATTACAGGTGTGAGCCACCGTGCCCGGCCTACAGTTTGGTTTTATTCATTCATGGAGACAGGAATTACACATAAGGTCATAAGTCAATATGTGGAAGCTGTACATTTGTTTGGCCCGCAAATGCAGGACACCTAGAAGAGGGGTGGGGTTACAGGTTATAGGTGGGTTTGAAGATATTTGTAATTGGTTAAAGAAATGAAGCTTTGTTTAAAGGCTTGGAATGTCTTAATTTAAGATGAGGCTGTCTATTAATCAGAGACAAGTCACCAGACACATACTGAAACCCAAGTGATCTGTTAAGTAAATCAGTGGCCTGTAGGTATGGTTTAAGCTTTGTTTTGCATGGCCTTAGGCCCATTAATGATTTAGTATCTTATTATTACAAAGAGTAACTCCAAAACTGAGGGGGCATGAGGAGGTATTTCTGACCTTCCTTCTCCTCATGGCCAGCAATTTAGTTTTAAGGTTTTTTTGGGGTCCCCTTGGCCAAGAGGAGAATCCATTCAGTCAACTGAAGGACTTAATATTTTATGTTAATTCACACTGGTATAGACTCAGAAATTTCTATTTTTTTGGTGGCTTAGAATTGATTACTGTAGTTAATTATTAATATTTTAGTGTTCAAATTGTCCCAAGTTTGGCCAGTAAGAGCCTCTTCCCTTCAATCTGGTTCCTGTGCCCCAATTATCTTGGGGGTTTTTTGTACTTATTTTCTATAATTGCCTATTTTAAATGTTCTTGCTCTGTACTAAAATGTGAATGGTGCTATATTAACTAACAGCTATAAAGAAATTGTCTTCAATATTATATACTGACGTTACTGAAGGAAATTGAGGGGGAATTAGTAAATCAGTCAGACTTTGTACTGTTTCTTTGGTATCATTAGTGCTAGAAAAGATTTCTTGATTTGGTCATTCTTCAGAATGTAAGGTGTATATACAATTTGGAGTCCTTTGTAGTAATGTAGGAGAGAACTTTGAAACTGGGTGATGATCAACCTTTCCTAGGACTTACCTACCAAATTCAAAAGGCTTTTGTCCATAACTTTTTCTTTGCTTTTTGTGTTTTTCCCCTAGCCTGGCACCATATCGAGGATGGTTTCCAGTCATTTCCAGTCTTTGCTGCTCCAATTTTGTCTATTTCTACACCTTTAATAGCCTCAAAGCAGTCTGGGTCAAAGGTCAACGGTCTACTACTGGAAAAGATCTGGTAGTTGGATTTGTTGCAGGTAACAAGGTTTTCTGCGTATGAAATGTTTTTATATTTTATTATTTATCTTGTTTATATATCCTCTAAGATTATTTTAGCACAAAGTAATGCTACAAAGAATATAATCATTTTTCTGACTTGGTCGGGGGCTTTTTTTATTGTGGTAAGAACATAAAATTTACCATCTTAACAATTTTAAGTGTAAGCTCAGTAACGTTAAATATATTCACATTGTTGTGAAACAAATCTCCAGAGCTTTTTCATCTTCCAGAGCTAACTCTGTGCTCATTAAATAAGCTCCCCTTTTCCCTCTCCCCAGCCCCTGGTTACCACCATCTACTTTATATTTCTCTATTTCTAAGAATTTGACTACTTTATACTTTACATAGTCATATAAGGGGAATTGTATACTATTTGTTTTTTGTGGCTTGATTATTTCACTTAATATAATATCCTCAAGTTTCATCCATGTTGTAGCTTGTGACAGACATGATTTCCTTTTATATGGCTGAATAATATTCCATTGTATGTATATATCACATTGTGTTTATCCATTCATCTGTTAATGGACACTTAGGTTGCTTCTACCTCTTGGCTGTTATAAATAGGGCTGCTATGAAAATGGATGTGTAAATATCTCTTTGAGAGCCCACTTTTAGTTCTTTTGTATATGTACCCAGAAATAGGATTGCTGACTCATATGTAGTTCTATGTTTAGTTTTTTTGGGAACCTCCATACTGTTTTCTATAACATTTGTAACATTTATAATCCCACCAACAGAATATATGCAGGGCTTTATTGCTGGACTGACTCGGCTTATTTTTGTCTTTTCAATCCAGAGAGGAAGATCAGTTATCCCCGTTTAGTAGCCTATACTCCAAATTTATAGAAGTTATCTCTTTTTTAAAAAATGAGAATTACAGTATCTTTCTCGCTTACTTACGATGATTTTTTTTTTTTTTTTGACTGAGGTTCACATGAGATATTTAACATGGACAGGACTAGCTACACAATTTGTAGAACCCAGTGCATAAGGAAAACACAGGACCCCTTGCTCAAAAGTTATTAAGCATTTCAAGATAGAGCATAAACCAAGAGTGACACAGGTCACACATCCATGAAGCCCGCCCTGAGAGTGAAAGCATTTAGTCAAATGTGGCAGGTATTTTAGTGCACAGCATAGCATAGTTAGTATCATAAGACTTGTTAATGCCTCAGGGGTTCATAGGAGAACGAGAGATCACTTTTGGCTGGGAGGTATCTACTTGTAGACAGCAGTGACTTTTGAACTGAACCTTGGTAGGATCAGTAGCATTTGTAGGTGAATAGAGGACAGTTTCTCCATAGAGGAAATGGTAGGAAATTGAGAAAATGTAGGATCATGCTATGATAAGTAGGAGCCAGGTTTCATAGGTCTTTAGATTCTTGTTATCTAAGACTTTAGAAGCCATTAACCTGGAATTGTAAATATTTATTGTCTGTCTCCATTTAATGAAATGTGAGCTCCATAAGAGCAAGTATCTTATATATATAAAAACATCTCTCTCGCCCTTTGCTATGTTCCCAGTCAGAACAATGCCTGGCACGTGGTAGGTGCTCAGGAAATATTTGCTGAATGAACAAAAGAATAAACTAGTCAGAGTCTTATTAAAGAAGTGGAAAGAAAATAGATCTCTTTCCCATGATTTTTTAGTGTTCATCCATTTCAGCTTGTAACCAAATTAATTGATTTAAATGTTGCCTTTAATATTCTTTGAGAAATTACTAATTTTAGGACCATACAGTTGAATACTGTAAATGTCCATTTGAAATTAAAGTTATTCGATTGGAAAATAATTGCCAGACAAGGAGTATTCATAGCTCCCAAGTCCTCATTTCAACCTGTATTGAGGCCACCGATCTGTTTTTTGGTATGGGCTCTGAGTCTTTCTTCTGATTAATATTCTTATGTTAGTCTTGATTTAATTTTGATGTAATTAACTTTCACTTGGGCTGGGCGTGGTGGTTCACGCCTGTAATCCTAGCTCTCTGGGAGGCCAAGGCAGGTGGATAACTCAAGGTCAGGAGTTCGAAACCAGCCTGAGCAAGAGCAAGACCTTGTCTCTACTATAAATAGAAATAAACTAATTGGCCAGCTAAAATATATATAGAAAAAATTAGCCGGAGATGGTGGCACATGCCTGTAGTCCCAGCTACTCAGGAGGCTGAGGCAGAAGGATCGCTTGAGCCCAGGAGTTGGAGGTTGCTGTGAGCTAGGCTGATGCCACGGCACTCTAGCGCAGGCAACAGAGTGAGACTCTGTCTCAAAAAAAAACAACTTTCACTTGGACCAACTTTCACATAAATTTCATTCTTGGAAGAAATGAACGAATAGTTGTAGGTAAATAACTCAGGATAGAAGTCTAGGGGTCTCATAGGCTCTTCGTGCCCTTTCACCTGCCACATCTGCTCAATCATCAAGAACCATTGCTCTCTCTCCTAAATATCTCTTGGGTCGATTCTCTTTTCTCCATATCCATAACCATTTCCCAAAATCAAGCCTCATCTCTCAACTGGACTATTGCACTAGTCTGATCTCCTTGCCTTTGAGTTCTTCCTCACTAACCTCTTTTGCACAGTCCTGCCCAAATAACCTTTCTAGGAGAGTAGTTTTCAAACAGTGTTATAACTCAAAGAACTCAAGTTTGAGATTTGTTCACTTGGGGGGAAAAAATAGAATAGATCCTATACAGAAGGAACTGTTTTTACATAATTACAACAAATGGCAATCTAGTATCATCTTCCATACTTGAGACCAATTATTTGTTATACCTTCATTTTAATCATTTTAGATTACCATAGTTTTTATATATATGCATTTAAAAGGTTATCACTAACTGTCAGGGACTAACTCATTATAACTTTCCATGAAGCTACTCATTCATGGGCTACAGTGATGAAATCCTGTGCTTTTGAAATTGTCCAAAGCTATTTATTTGCTGTGTCTGACATCCCATTACCTACCAGGTACACATCACCCTCATGTTATTCTCTCTCACTGTGCCCTGCTTGTTTCCTTTCTAATTCTTATAATTTATAATTACATTAGAATCCCCCATACCTAACACAGCTGGACTGTCATAGTAGGGCAATTAGTTTTTAAAGGTCAGTTAAAGTAGGAAGTATTATAAATAGCCTACTTACTTTAAGTATTGCATTTTAACTTAAGATATATGAATGTATACTCCAATTTTTTTGTTGTATGGCCAAGGCTTTTTCTTGGCATACAGGTTCACTGTTGGGAGTTTTGTGCTTTTTTCTTATGTAACCCATACCTATAATGCTTTGCTTCCGGTAACAGATACAATTGGCATAAGCAGTGTGAACTCTGGATAGAAGTAGAAGAGCATGGGCATCCTAGCGAGTAGCCTACTGGTCACAAGTATCTGGTGTGCTGTGACAAATGTCAGTATGTCTTATAGAGGAAAGAAGAACACAGGTTATCTGGTGAGTCCATTATGTGGAGCTGATCGAAAGAGATCCCACTGTGATAATCCTAAAGTTTTTTCTTGAGCATGTGAGAGAAGGGTGGGATTGTGGTTGACATACAAGGATACCCTGACATACAAGGTCTGTGTTGATAGTGCCTATCATCTGTTACACGTCTCGTTAGAAAATGGTTGAGAACTGCTATTTTGAAACCAAATCTGTGTTATCCCTTAGAAACCTTCAGTGTCTACCCCTTGCATACAGCATGGCACCCTCAGCATACCAGGCCCCTGCTCTTTACAGGGTGTGAGACTGACCTACAAGATCTGCTGTGATACTGCTCACCTCTCTAGCTCAATCTTTACTGGATCTTACTACAGATGCCCCAGTGCACTGAACATTTGTGACCAGTAGGCTCCTCGCTAGAATGTCCATGCTCTTCTACTTCTGTCTACTGAGTTTTACACTTAACCAACAGTGAACTTTGTTTTTTCTCAAACCTGCTTATGCCAGTCATATCTGTTACTGTAGGCAAAGCGTTATAGGTATGGGTAGCCTCCCATGCCAAACTGTGATTCTCTGTACCATGCCATTTATTTTATTTTATTTTTTGAGGTAGAGTCTCACTCTGTTGCCCCAGCTAGAGTGCCGTGGCATCAGCCTAGCTCACAGCAACCTCAAACTCCTGGGCTCAAGCAATCCTTCTGCTTCAGCCTCCCGAGTAGCTGGGACTACAGGCATGTGCCATCATGCCCAGCTAATTTTTTCTATGTATTTTTAGTTGGCCAATTAATTTCTTTCTATTTTTAGTAGAGACAGGGTCTCGCTCTTGCTCAGGCTGGTTTCGAACTCATGACCTTGAGCGATCCTCCTGCTTCGGACTCCCAAAGTGCTAGGATTACAGGTGTGAACCACCGCGCCTGGCCCTGTACCATGCCATTTAGTAACTCCATTCCTCTACAGTGACTGCGGTCTGTCTGAAACAGTCTTACCGCTTATTTCATGTTATTAACTCTCATTCCTCCTTTTATTCTCAGCTACCTCTTCTTCAGGAATCCTTCCCTGCTTCCCATATCACCACCACCAGGTTTTATTCTGGGTTGGATGCCCTTCCTCTGTGCTTCAACATGATATCTACCTCTGTCTTAGTGCTTGCTCTACTGTATAAGTCTGCATAGTCTTTATCTGTTATTAAACAATAAGCTTCTTAAAGGCAGAGATTACATTTTTGTTAATTCTGCATCCCCAGTTTCTTAGCACATTGCCTGGTACATATAAGGTGCTGGTTAAACATTGAGTAAATTAATTAAATTTAAAGTACTACTCCAGCCGGGTGTGGTGGCTCAAACCTGTAATCCTAGCACTCTGGGAGGCCGAGGAGGGAGGATGGCATGAGCTCATGAGTTTGAGACCAGCCTGAGCAAGAGCGAGACCCCATCTCTACTATAAATAGAAAGAAATTAGCCAAACAACTAAAAATAGAAAAAAATTAGCTGGGCATGGTGTCTCGTGCCTGTAGTCCTAGCTACTCGGGAGTCTGAAGCAGTAGGATTGCTTGAGCCTAGGAGTTTGAGGTTGCTGTGAGCTAGGCTGACACCACGGCACTCTAGCCCAGGCAACAGAGTGAGACTCTGTCTCAAAAAAAATAAAAAAATAAAATACTCCTCCTCCTAGAGTCTTCCCCATTTTACTTAAGACTCTAGTCTTCTAATTGCCCTGCCAAAAATCCTAATGTATCCTCTTTCTTTCTGACCCTACCTCTGATCCATGAGCAAATCCTATTACCTTTTTAAATTTTTTTTACCCTGGAACTCCTGAGCTCAAGTGATCCTCCTGCCTCAGCCTCCCAGAGTACAAAGATTACAGGCGTGAGCCACCGGGCCTAGCCCCTATTCTTCTCTGTACTCACACTGTTGTAGCCACCCTGGCCTTTTCTCCCTTAACATTCCTACAATGCTTCTTTAACTCCTTCACCTCCTTTAAGATTTTTCCCTAAATGACCACTGTTAAAAGAACTTTGCACAAATTAAATTGAACAGAGTTTAATCAAGCAAAAAACAATTTGTGAATCAGGTAGCCCAGAACCAGAAGAGGTTCAGAGCAACTTCAGGACTGCCACATGGTTGGATAATATTTATGGATAGGAAAGGGAAAGTGACATGCAAAAAACGGAGGTGAAGTGCAAAAACAGATTGTTTACAGCTTAATGTTTGCCTTATTTGAGCACAGTTTAAACAGTTGGCCACCTGTGATTTGCCCAAACTCTGTGATTGCTTAATGAATAGGTTATAATCTGTTTACACATCCAGTTAGGTTCAGTTCAGTATGCACAGAGAAACCTTCAGACTGAACTTAAAATACATAAGGAGGCAGCTTTAACTTAATTTAATACCACACCATCTAAAATGGTACCCCTTTCTAACTCCCAGTTCTCTCTGTCCCCCTTCTCTTCTCCAAATCTATCTGTAACCCTTGTCCTCTAACATACTACATATTCTACTTATTTATCCTGTTAAAAAAAGTAATTCAAAATCTAAGCTATTGGAATGTTAAAATATTTTGAGCCTTAAGGAAATGTTATGGGACCTGAGTCAAAACCAGCAGCTGTAACCTTTGTTTCTTTGATTACAGATTAGCCTGTTTCCTTATCTGCGATGTTTTCTAAAGTGTTGTAAATGACTAAAGGCACCAGGGTAGATCCCTTCCCAGTAAACTATTGATCTTCATTACAGATTAGCTTCCCTCTTACCTTTTTCATACAAAAACTTAATGACTATCACATTGTTAAAGATGCAATGTTAAATTTTTTTTTTTTTTTGAGACACAATCTCACTCTGTTGCCCTGGCTAGAGTGCTGTGGCGTCAGCCTAGCTCACAGCAACCTCAAACTCCTGGGCTCAAGCAATCCTTCTGCCTCAGCCTCCCGAGTAGCTGGACTACAGGCATGCGACACCATGCCCGGCTAATTTTTTCTATGTATTTTTAGTTATCCGGCTAATTTCTTTCTATTTTTAGTAGAGATGGGGTCTCGCTCTTGCTCAGGCTGGTTTCGAACTCCTGACCTCCAGTGACCCTCCGCCTTGCCCCCCAGAGTGCTAGGATTACAGGCATGAGCCACCACGCCCAGCCGTTAAATACATTTTTAAATTGGAAAGGAAATGAAAACAATTGTTCAGGAAAGCAAAATCTGTAACTAATTAAACTAGCCTTGTATAGAAAATGTTAAAATCCTACTACCGTGTTTCCCTGAAAATAAGACCTACCGATAAAATAAGCCCTAGCAGGATTTCTAAGCATTTGTGCAATATAAGCCCTACCCCGAAAATAAGACCTAGTGATGGGTGTGGCTACGCAGCATATCTGCACAACCCATGCACTTCATCGCAGAGCAGTAAAGAAGACGAGCAGCCCTTCTCATCTGCCCCATGAGAGCTCTGTTGCTCGACATGAGAAATTGGGTCCAATGGTTCTAAAGGAAATAGAGTTGCAAGAAATTGAGGATGGAATTTGGGGTTTGGAGAGTTATGATGATGTTCCAGAAGAATACGACTTAACTATATTTGAATAAATGTAGATTGTTGTACCGTACTTTAAAAATATAACGCATCCCCTGAAAATAAACCCTAGGGTGTCTTCTTGAGGAAAAATAAAT
>VBSM01003169.1:31018297-31036220 GCA_008086735.1 Cheirogaleus medius | reverse complement strand
AAAAAAAAAAAAAAAAAAAAAAAAAAGATATGTACATGGACCAGTGCCTGGCATATCCCTAATATGGAAGTGTTGGCTACCTTTCTTAGCTATGGGCAGAGAGGTCCTACAGTGAGGTTGGAGGAACTATAATATTTTTATTTTCTATGCCTCTACTGTAATGTAAGTTTTTATGCCTTTAGATAAGGTTCTTTATTTTACTTAGGAACGAATGTATTGCTTTAATATGAATATTGGAACTTAATTTAATTCAGAAGGGAAAGACAATAGATTCAAGGAGGAAAAATCCTCTCATAAACTTAGCATGTCATTAATTTCTTTTTCCTCAAAAATGCCAAAAGCCTGATTCCTCTTGATAAATGCTCCATAGAGCTTTCCTACGGCTCTGAAGTTTGTGGAAGCTTCTCGTGCGGCTCTCTGTGTGAGCTCTGTCATTACTGCCATGATCTTTGCTTGCTGGAAAATCATTTCATCTAAGTTGCTCTCCCAAGGATTCAAATAGGAAAATGAGTTATTAAATTTTTTAAAGCGTCACTGGGTGCAGTAGCAAGCTCACTGAATTTAGGGGCAGGAGGCCTGGGTTCATGTCCTAGTTGCTTCCTTAGTTCTTTAATTGATTATCTGGGTGGCTTTGGCAAATTGTGTCACATCTTTGAAGCTTGGTTTTCTCTGCTATAGAGTGGGCGTTTTACATAACAACCTCAGAAGGATGTTAGAGGATTTGATTAAATTCAATAATATGCAAGAAAGTATAGGAGAAATTTTAAAAGATATGGCTATGTGACTTTTATCATGAGATAGTGTAACCTACACCAATTGCTCTGATTCCCCCTCCAAAAGGGGTTTTGTTTTTTTATTCTTCAATATGTCTCCTTCACACACCTTCTAGAAGCATGTCCTGTCCAATAGCTGATGATATATCAAAATGAACAGACAATTACAGGGTCAGGCTTGTTGATTCCTGTTGGCTCTCATAACAGACCTGTTTATTTCCGTCTGAGGGAAGCAGACCCATTTGTTTTATTGTATCCTGTTCTATCACGTTCACACTATTGAGTGTCATTTCATTAATGATAAAATTCCAAGGGAAAAACCTCTATTTCGGCAGAGATCTGCATCCCATATGACTAATGTGGCCTTTTAAAGGAGACTACTGTGTGGTGTGGTGTGTCCCCTAAGGGACAGGCTTGTAGCTATAGAAACTAACCTCGTCCAGGCCAATGGTGTGGGTAAAGGAGGGATAGTGCTGACTTTGCCGATTTGTCTGTTCTTCACTGTGGTTCAGAATACCCAGGGTCATTGGTGGGATAACTGAGCTGTGTGTGTCTTTTGCCCCCTTTTAGCATTAGATGTAAAACTCACAAGATACTGCATGAAGAATTGCATGCTTTCATACCCTTGTGCCAGAATGATCCATGGCATTTAGGACAGTACCTCCAGGTAGTGGGAATTAGGATATGGCTGTTCATTTGTTCAAAAAACATTTATTGAATAAAGAGGTTTTAGATGAGTGTGAAAGCATTAATAACATCAACACTTGGAGAAAATGTTTTCAGTTTCTTTTTTTTTACTGGTGTTTCTTTTGCACCGTCAGTAAAACAGACTTTTTTTTTCACAGTAAAAAGGGAATAGTTATGGTGATGTCTCCTCTCTCTTGCTCAGTCCTCCTTGTGAGCTACAAGGATTTGCCAAAAAACTGGCAGAAGCTGGGGTGAACCTACAATATGACCAAATCTGAACTTGAACCCAGTGTCATTTGATCAACATTTGCTAAGTATCCTTCCTATGTGCCGGGCATGTGCTAAATTCTGGGAATACAGAAATAAATGGGATTTTGTCTTAGTCGGCTTGGGCTGCCATAACAAAGAACTATAGACTGGGTGGCTTATAAACAATATTTCTCACAGTTCTGGAGGTTGGACATCCAAGATCAGGGTGCCAGTATCATTAGGTTCTGGCGAGGGCCCTTTTCTGGGTTGCAGACTGTCGACCTCTCATTGTATCCTCACGTGGTAGAAAGAGTGAGCCAGCTCCCTGCTCTCCTCTTACAAGGGCATAAATCCCACCCACGGGGGCTCCACTCTCAGTACCTAATTATCTCCCCAGGGCCTTACCTCCTAACACCATCACCTTGGGGATTAGAATTTCAACATATGACTTTGGGGGGTCACAAACATTTAAGCGATGGCACACATGGTCTCTGTCTGTGTGCTCGTGGTTCAGTGGGAGATACAGCCAAGAAGCACATGGCCGTGAAGGGGATACTGCAGCTATAATGAGCACGACAGGGACGCACAGCTGCGTGTTAGCCTGTGAGGCACGTGCTCCACACCCCTTCTTTTGCACCTCTGGTCCCCTGACGTGGAGAAGCTCTTCCATACCTTCTGCACTTAGGTAATGCTTCATTCGACCTTCCAAATACAGCTCAAAGGTCACCTTCTATCGTAAGCTTTCCTGATATTCTGCTGCCCACCAAATTTGTTAACTCTGATCCCTGCATTAAATTGTTGGTTTGCTTGTCTGTCCAGTTCAATATTTTTGACTACGCAGTACGTGTTTAGCACTGTGCTTAACACAAATTAGTTTGGCCCTTGAGAATTGACTCATCTGATTTGCACAAACCAAACTCATAAGAACCTAATATATTAACCAAAGGGTCATTTTCCTGGGAGGTGTGGGGGACAAAAAGGGGAGAGCAGAGGAGAAGGCGACATCTTTCCAAGTGTCCCTTGTTGGGGCTGCCCTACTGTCCACGGTGCACGCCTCTGTTCTGTGGCAGCGGCAGGTGGGTGTCTTCTCCCAGCTGGACTGCAAGATCCTGAGGGTGAGGGCAGGGCTTCCATTTGTGTGCAGAGGCTTCATGAGGGTGAAAGGAAGGGAAGAAGGGTTCTGCCCGAGGGCCATATTGGCATGAGGGTTAATCTTTTGTCACTGCGGCTAGGCTACGGTGCCCCGGTATGTGGTCAAACACCAGTCTGGATGTTGCTGTGAAGGTATTTTTTAGACGTGATTAACAGTTCAAACAGTAGACTTTGAGTAAAGCAGATTGTCCTCCCTAATGTGGGTGGGCCTCGTCCAATCAGTTGAAGACCTTGAGAGAAAAGACTGCAGTTCCCAGAAGAGGAAGGAATTCTGCCTCCAGACCCAAGTCTGCCACATCCACTCCTGTCAGCATTTCCAGCCTGCTGGCCTTCCCTGCAGATTTCAGACTTGCCAACCCTCATAATCATGGGCCAATTCCTTACAATAAATTGTTCTTTATACACGTGTGTGTGTGTGTCTCCCATTGGTTCTGTTTCTCTGGAGAACCCTAATACAAGTGGTACAACATGGAGATTTACACTAGAACCACAGAATTAGTACTCTGGAAATTTAGGACTATTAGTCAAAGCCATCGAATTTTAAATTTTTAGACTTAGAAATACTCTAAAAGGTTATCAAAATTTTAGCTTAATTTTATCATTGAGGAAGCTAAGGGTCAGAGAGGCCAAGTTTCCTATCCAAGGTTACCCAGCAAATAATTAATTGTAATAGATGAGACTGGTACCAGGTCTTCTGACTTATCCCACTTTTTATATATCAAAGAACATCAGTGAAATAGGGAACGATATCATGTCTTTATACTGTGCCTTGAGTTTATGATGGTAGAAGCAATAAACATACTTCCAGGATCTGATTTACATGTGAAAGTATCTTTCTGGTTCCAATGTGGAGGAAAGAATGGGGGTGGGGGTTGTAGAGATACAGAGGTCAGTTAGGAAGCAGGATCCTAAAGTAAAAGAGGTCTTCAATCCCATCTGGCACCTGATGACACCTACTTAAGGAAACCCTCAAACTCTCATAGATGGTGAATTTGTTTTCCCAATTATAGGATGAACTGCCTTCCTACTCCTCTTACTGAACTGTGCCTGCTATTCAACACTCACCTCTGGGGCAGACTTTGGATTTGAAGGACACCAGGATCCCTATCAGTCATTCTTGTTAATTTCTGAAGTTCACCTATTAGAAGCTGAATCATCTGTGCTAAGTATTGTCCTGTCCCAGGTGTTTACTGAGAAGCTGCTGTGTCCTAGGCCCTAAGGTAGGTATTGGGAGTAAAGAGATGAATAACACATGGTCCCTAACCTCAAGGAGCCCAGCATCTAAAAATGTAGGCAGACACAAAAACAAATAAACGTAATACTTTGTAGTAAGTTAAACTGTGGAGATATACACAGGATGAATACCCAAGCCAGCCTGGGGTGGAAGGTGAGGGGAAGGAAACAAAGAATGTCTCCTGGAGGAGATAATGCCCACGCTGAACCCTAAAGGAAGGTGGAAGGAGGTACTAGCCAGGCAAAGCGGATGGGACGGTGCTTGCAGAGACATGGTGTGTACAGAAACTGGCGGAGGCAACAGGCAGGATGGAGCAGCAAGGGTTGAGACGAAAGGGGAGAAAAGGGCGTATCATGGAGAGCCCCCGGTAAGGTATCCTGCAGACGGCAGGGAACCACTTGAAGGTTTTAAGGAGGAGAAGGAAATGGTCATTTTAGATAGATCTCTCTAGTAGCTGAGGGAGGAGGGATTGAGGGGTTTGAGACCTCCCATGGTTGTCATCTTTGTGGTGAGAACACTTAAAATCTCTCTTAGCATTTTTCAAAAATACAATATATTGTTATATAGTCACCACATCGTAAGAGTCTTTCTCTTGAGGGGAACAGAGATGGCAAGAGGAGACCTATGCTGGCCAGGCTTAGAGTCAGGGGGAGAGGGGCAGAAAGGGGGGAAAAGAAGGCAAAGAATTACTACGTCACCTCGCTCATGGTTCTTCCCTGTGCCAGCTCTTCTTAGGGGACATTCAGTTCCTCCTGGGGAAGGGGCACTCTAGAAACTGAAGACCTAGTTTCCTGTGAGGTTTTAAACTAGTAAAACATGACTTAATGGGGTACAATTAGATCACCTCCCTCAGGGACCTGGTTGGTGTCTTCTAAATCAAAGTAAGACTTTGTTGGAATTATCACCATTACAGGAGTGTTGTCTCAGGAAGACAAAAGAGACTGGAAAAGCAAGCTTGGGTCTACTGAATGATATTGGTAGACTAAAGCACGACTATGTACCTAAAAGGAACTGCTTGTCTATTTGCACTTTAAAGAAAGGACAGCAAAGACAAAGAAATTAGCAGTAATTACCCAGGACAATCTAAGGGAGGGGAGAGGCCAACTCTGGTGGATAAGAATATTAGAGTCACTAGAGTGGTACATTCTGCCATGAGGCAGGAACAGTCATTTGCTCATTTATTCAGCAAACATTTATTGAGTACTTACTGTATACCAGGTACTACGTATCAGGTCCTAGGTCAGAGGTGAAAGGTCACCTGATACTGCAGTAAGATGCAGGCACGAGACACACCGGCTGCACTCCCCTCCCCCATCTATTTAACTTTTAAGTAATTGTGACTCTTGTGCTCCAGACTAACAGAACAAGACAGATACTTGCTTGGTCCAAACACTCTTAACTGATCCTATGGAATCCCCTGTGCACAGGAAGTTGGGCACTGTTTTAGTCCAGGCTTGGCCCAGAAAGAACTTACATAAGAATTTTGTAAACCAAAACATTATGATAACTTTTCCAGCCTCTTCCCAATAGCTACCCCATCCCATCATTCTGGAGACCTGCTTTACAACACACCCGCTCCCCACCTTCCCACACGCAAAGGGAAATATTGGCATTCTGCTTTGTATAGCAATTTCTTTGTAGTTTTGTTTGTGCATGTTTGATTAGTGTGAATCAGGTGACTCAGTCCCTAAGAACCCGACCTAGTTTTGCATGCACTAGAAAAGGTATGCATGTTTATTTATTCATTTATTTGACAGACATGGGCTGAACACCTACGCAAGGGCCAGCCCCTGTGCAGGGCTCAGAATGCAGACAGGAATGAGACGCAAGCCCTGCCCTGAAGGACTAACAGTAGAGGGGTCCCTACATTCAAGTAAAGGATTGAACCTTTAAATTCCTTCCATAATAATAGGTTCTGTGACTTTCTAAAAATCACAACTTCCTCTTGTGGGCAAACTCCACCCTCCCCAGGACTGGGTCCTGCTCAGTGGCAGCAGAATCCTCGGCTTGTTTCTGTCAGGGCAATGACAAGGGAGCGGGGGCCCAGTGGTCCTGAAGAGAATTAATGTTCTCACTGATACAATAGGGAAAGCAGAAATCACTTTTCAACCAAGTTTGCCAGAACATGAGGAGAGTCTCACAGTTGTTGGAACGAAAGCAGTAATGGCCATTAAACCAAGTATGAGGCGGGATAGTTTTAATTTTTGTGTTGTGGTCATATTTTACCTCAGAACCCTTCATGAGTCCTTTGAAGAGCTATCTGGTTGTTGTCATTTTCCTTAATATTTTTTACTTCATTTTCAGCTGACCCACACTTATCCATCACGGCATAGCTACAGGAGAGTACCTGAGGCTTGCTACAAGACAGAAGGAGAAGTGGGAGCTACCCAGACCAGAGACTGGGCCCTGGCAGGAGAAGGGCCTTGGAGTCAAGCAGACTTGAGCTTCGATTATCACAGAGTGATTGTGACCAAGTTAGTCCATACTGCTGAATCTCCTTGTTCTCATTTGCAGAACGAAGGCAGCTGTGGCCACCTGAAAAGCTAGAGAATGGACTAAAGGGCCCACAGGAGACATTAGTCAGTCGTCTCTCGATAGCACCTTGCTTTTAAGTTGGGGGTTCTCCCACTTTTAGGCATGCACTCTGAGTGGGGTAATACTGGCTCTGCCTCCAGGTGTGGTTCCTAAGTGGCTTAGCGCAGCCAACATATTCTGTCCCTCTAGATGTGTGATTAGTCTACTGATGGGCATGTGTCTTAGCTAGACCCTAGTTTCAACCCCAGCTCACGTTTCACTGCCTCCCACTGGGAGAGAGAGAGAGAGAAGAGAGAGAGAAGTGTCCTGGTCACATTTGAGTCTTGACACAGCCTAGAGCTACCCTTGGACTGTTCAGTTAAAGGACTATTATATTATTTCAGCCAGTTTGAGATGAGTTTGCTGGATTGAATGGTAGGTCTACTTTTAGTTCTTTGAGGAATCTCCATACTGTTTTCCATACTGATTTGCAGTCCCAACAACAGTGCATAAGTGTTCCTTTCTGCATCCACACCAGCATCTATTGTTTGTTTTTGGACTTTTTAATAAAAGCCATTCTAACAGAGATAAGGTGATATCTTATTGTGGTTTTAGTGTGCACTTCCCTGATAAGTGACTTTGGGCATTTTTTCATGTTTGTTGGCCATTTGTCTATCTTCTTTTGAAAAGCCGCTGTTCATTGTCTTTCGCCCACTTTTTAATGGGGTTGTTTTTTTCTTGCTGATTTGCTTAAGTTCTCTGTAGATTCTAGATATCAGCCCTTTATCAGATGTATAGTTTGCAAATATTTTCTCTCATTCTGTAGGTTGTCTGCTCTGTTTATTGTTTTTTTAACTGTGCAGAAGCTTTTATCCTTTTCTTTATATATGTTTAATTTCCATCCATGCCTTTGCCATTCCCCTTCCTTATAAGGGCTGACAGAGTCCAGGCTGGAGCCAGGATGCCTCATTTAAATAGCAACTTGGTCATTTCCTAGCTGCGTGACCTTAAGCAAACTACTTAACCTCTCTGTGCCTCAGTTTCTTCATCTGTAAAATGCTTTTACTTGTATTAAATGAGCGAATGCATGTAAATGCTAAGAATAATGCCTGGCATCTTGTAAGCAAGATGCATAAATGTTAGTTGTTATATATTCTCCCTGTTCTTTAGTGATTTCCTTTCCTCATCAAAATGCTACTTCTTCATGGTAATGAGTTCAGTTTTGTTCTTGCCTAGGTTTTGTTATTTTTTTTAATCATTATTTCTTATGATTCATTCACCTCATTATGCTCTTAGGCTGTTAAAATGGAGAAAATGTCACTCAGAAAAGTCTGAACACACCAAGCCCTGTAGGATCTCACTTGATAGCCAGGGTTAATAATGATCAGAGAAGCCAAAAGTCCAGCCATTAGCAGAGTAGAAAGACAAAGAACCCGATTTGACTAATAAGCAGTTCAATGCCTGTAGCTTCCAATGGACTATCTTTCTGCAGACTTTCCTTTGAAATGCTTATTTCAAACGGTATGAATAATTGATTTTCAAAATAATTGACTTGTTTTTCACAAGTGCATGCATGTTTGTTTGCTTTATGATGGGGATGGATCAGCTGGGAGAAGGAAGTATTACTAGGCTTAAAGGACCCCTCTATCCTATTTTCCAAATTTCAAAGAGATTGTTTGTTATTTATTTAGTAGAGACAGGGTCTCCTGGCCTCAAGTGATCCTCCCCCCTCGGCCTCCTAAGGCACTGGGATTACAGATGTGAACCACCATACCTGGCCCAGCATTTGTTCTCTAAAATCTGTCTCCCTTTCTTCAAAGGAATTTAAGAGCAGGCCTTATCTTCCAGACCACTTAGCTCAGAGTAGCACATCAGCAAGTCAACCTTTCACTTATGATTGTTCCTCACCTGGACATTAGCAACATCAGAGAGTGTTTAACTTACTACTAGAGCTGGGCCTCGGGGCTCTCCTTCCACATGGCATTAGTAGCTGAATGTCCCCAGCTTTCTGTTATGTCTACAGGGCCTGTTCGTCCTGACATTGGACTATCTCCTTTCTCTTTCACTTTCGCTGTTTCTCCTTCACACAAGTGGGAAAAGAGGGAAAGTATCCGATTCCCAAGCCCATACCTTTACTACATTTGCAAAATTGAGAGTCCCTTATGGTACACCTTTGCGTAGCTGGACGCCTTGATTTATACAATTTTAGATTTCCTAAAGGAGAGAGACCAACCTGTGGCCCTCACCTAAGAGCTTCATGGGCAATTTTTGAAGCATGAATTAGAAAGATTGCTACCAGGTGTGGTGGCTCACGCCTGTAATCCCAGCATGTTAGGAGGCTGAGGTAGGAGAATCACTTGAGGCCAGGAATTTGAGACCAGCCTGGCAACATAGCAAAACCCGGTCTCTGCAAAAAATTTAAAAATTAGCCGGGTCTGGTGGCACACAAGAGTAATCCCAGCTACTTGTGAGGCTGAGGCAAGAGGACCTCTTAAGGCAAGGAGTTCGATTCCAGATGAGCGAGACTCATCTCTAAAATAGTATTAGTAATAATAATAATAGATATTTTAATTATTTAGAATTAAATGATAATGAATATGCCTCATATCAAAACTTGTGAGATGCCGTAAAAGCCATGCTTCAAAGGAAATTTATGGCCTTAAATGCTTATAGAAGAGAAGAAAGGCTAAAGGTTAATGAAGTAAACAACCAGTAAACGCAAGGACAGTAGTAAGGGGCATAGTAGAGATAAAAGCGGTAACTAAACTACAGGCCTGAGCAGAGAGGTAGGGTCATCCACAAAAGGCCATTGCTTCCTATGATGGTGTCCTGGATGCCATCAGTCTGTTTGTTGCAAGCTGCTGCCCTGAGGGCCTGGGCCTCCCTTGAAAGAACCTCCAGTTCAGGCTACACTGACTCCTTGACATGAGCCCTAGTGGCTCTACCCACCAGGGGCCTCACGCTGCCCACTGCATCTTTTCCCACCTCCCTCCCACCAAGAGCCTCTGGCTGCGCCCTTCTTATTGCAACCCCATTGAATGGCGAACCTTATTCTCCTCCCTATCCTCTTTCTTCCCTAAGGACACCACCCCCAGCAGCCCTCTTCGAAGGCTGTTTCTCATTCACAGTCAAGACTAGAGGTCTGGGGTGGGGTCTGCATCCTCCTTCTCCAATACCTCCCACAACCAGTTGGCCACGCTCTTGTTCCATGTCCCACACGTCTCACTCATCCGCACTGCCTCCATCCCACTCCAGGCCTTATCATATTTGATTATTGCAAGGGCCTCCTGTGCCCCCTCTGCATTCAGTCTGCCCCCTCCTTTCCATTCTCCACACAGCAGGCCATTCCCAGAGTGATCTTTCTAGAGGCACCACCCCCCTTCACTGTGGCCTACAGGCAGGTAGATGCTCTCTCCCTCCTGCTCCTCCAGCACCCAGAGAAAACCTCGGTGGTATAACCTGTCTCATCTGGCATAGCTATCAACCTTGAGGAGAGGGGACATGTAGGTGTTGCCGTTCAAGGTGAGGTCTGTGGGCCAACAGCTTCATCAGCACATGAGGGCTTGTTGGGAATGCAGAATCTTAATCGCTTCTTGGCCTTTTGGCTAAGATCAAGTGTAGTATCTGTCCTTATCAGGAATGCAGAATCTTGGGCCTCACCTAGACCTACTGAGTCTTAATTTGCATTTAACAAGATCCCAGGTGATTTGTTTGCACCTTAAAATTTGGGAAGCATTGATGACTGATGGGAAGCTTCAGCCAGGTGAGGCAAGAGTTTTAACGTTCAACTTGGTTTTTTCATTGCCTTTGTTTTGGGGAGCTTGAGGTGGGGGTGGAGACAGCCTATCGAAGTGACCTACACATGTCCTAGTGTGAATAAAATCGATGCAAGCTTTGAGACTTAGATCAGGAAGAGGACCGATTATTCTGGAAACGGCTGACAATTTCAGGCTGGTGCTGTGTTGCCGTGAATAAGCAGACAGATGCCGGGATCTGTCGGCAAAGGGGCCTGCCACAGCATCAATTAAGAGAAATGCTGAACACTCAGCCCTTTGTCGGAGCCAGCATGAAGGGGAGCGCAGCAGCGGGAGAGTGAGAAGAAGGGAGACAGCTCTGTCCTGGCAACAGGAAATTGCCTTGGGAAGATTGATTTGCACCAAGTGCAAAGTCATTATGAGGACAGAGGGCTGTGTGTTGAGGCTTTTGTGCGTGTTCTACTCACCCAGGTTGTCCCACTCAATACATACTTAGCACTCCTATTGCTCATAGAGTAGGCACAGGCAGTAGCACTTAAGTAACAGACCCTTAAGCCTAACTTCCTGCAAGCCTCCTGTAATCTTTTATTGACACAAAATAGACCTCTAGGGGAGATGTAAGCTCTCCTCCGGAGCAGTGTGGAGGCTGCTTGGTGGGGTGGAGAAGGACCGGTAGCTATAATAGGCTTTTGGGGTTTTTAAAAAATTGTTTTATTTAATAGACATAAGTCATAGTATATTGCTTTTTTTCCCCTTTGAATTTAGAGATGGGGTCTCGCTCAGTCACCTAAGCTGGAGTGCAGTGGTGTAATGATAGCTCACTGCAGCCTGGACTCAAGCGATCCTCCCACTTCAGTCTCCCAAGTAGCTGGGACTACAGCTGCACACCACCATGGCTGGCTGTAATCATAGCCTTTGGCATCTAGGAGAATGCTGCTGAGGGGAGCATCACCATTAATGGGCATCTACCTCCATGTGCCAGGCACCACGATGAAAAATGTTTGTACATGATCCCATGGGTTCCTCTTTCTAACCATATCACTTTGGTCTTCCCATTCCTACAACCAAAAAAAAAAAAAAAACTGAAGCAGAGAGAGGTTACGCACTTTGGGCATTCCACAGCTAACAAATGGCAGAGATGGTGTTATGGGTTAAATTCTGTCTCCCATAAAAAGATATGAAGTCCTAACCCCAGGACTTCAAAATATAACCTTATTTGGAAATAGGGTCATTGCAGATGTGATTAGTTAAGATGAGGCCATATTGGAGTAGGCTGGGCCCTTAATCGAATATGAATGGTGTCCTCATAGAATAGAGGAGTAGATAGCTATGTGACAACGGAAGCAGAGATTGGAGTGATGCATCTACTATACTAGCCAAGGAATGCCAGAATTACTGGCAAACACCAGAAGCTAAAAGCATCAAGGGAGGATTCTTCTCTGCAGGTTTCAGAGGGAGTATGGCACTGCCAACATCTTGATTTTGGACTTTCAGCCTCCAGAACTGTGAGGCAATAAATTTCTGTTGTTTTAAGTCACCCAGTTTATGGTATTTTCTTTCTGCAGCCCTGGGAAATGAATACAGTTGGGATTCAGCCTTTGGCCTTTTGAGCCTGAACAAGCATGGTGTTCCCATTGACCTTACCCTGAAAACGTGACATGGACAGAGCCGTTTGGGACGCTTGGATGTCGAGCACCTACACTCACATGGCCACTCTGGGTCCCTCCCATGCACACGGTGAGATGGTTTTCCACAGTCATGGTGGGGGATGGGGACGCTGCTTGGAAGACTTCCACGGTGGAGCAGACACCTAAAAGTGAGGACAAACTCCTGCCTGGAGGGACCCTTTAAATCCCAGGATTCTGTAAGGAAAGAAAGCAGATGAAGGCTTTGCAGTCAGGCCCCTTGGAAGCAGAACCTGAGCTGCAGATCCTTGTGAAAAGGATGTATTGAGAGAGCGCTCTCGGGAGAAACCAGTCAGGGGAATGCTGGGGAAAGATGTGGTTTCATGAGAAGTCCAGCCTCAGCCTGACCCCATGGGGAGCTCTGGAGCATACATCACCCCAAGAGGTGGTTCCTCCAAAAAGGCAAAGGGCTAGACTGTCATCCTCCTTAGTTAGTGCAGTCGTTGGCCCTGGGGGTGGCCACAATCTCCCAGGCATCTCTCCAGCCAAGAGCATGCCTTTAGAGGAGGGCATGGGTGTGATGAGGGCACAGGTGTGCGCCGTTTGCAGCCAACACCTGCAGCACCTGCAGCACGTGCTCACAGTGGGCATGTTATAGTAAAAGGAGTCCTGACAGGGTGTGGTAGCTCACGCTTGTAATCCCAGCACTTTGGGAGGCCTGGGATCACTTGAGGCCAGGAGTTCGAGATTACAGTGAGCTCTGATCGCGCCACTGCACTCCAGCCTGGGTGACAGGAGAGCCTGCCTCTATAAAAATCTGCTGGCTGTGCTCCCTACTGGTTGTGCCACCTAAGTCACCAAACAGCACTCAGGCTGTTCCTTGTCCTCAAAATGTGTGTTCACATAGTGATGGTAGGAGATGGGGAGGCAGGGGAGGAAGAAGGCCTAACTAGATGGATATTAGGGTCTCTTCCTATGTGACTGCCGGAGAAAGGAGTATAGGGGGAAAGTGGCGCTGCCAGAATGCCTCGTGTTTTCATGATCAATGTTCCAAGAACAGCACAGAGCCTTTGACTTCCTCTTCCGAAACCCATTATTTAAACAAAAGTTTGCCTACAAATCAAAATGCATTTAAAAAATTTTTTTGGATCAATGAATGAATGCAGGGTGCAGGTTTTCTTAATAAATCATGAGGACCCAAGGTTGTTTGGAGTCAACTCTGAAATGAGATGTGCCCTCCTCCTTTCCCATCCTATGCCTCAAAAGCCAAGCCTAACAAAGCCTGCCTTGGTTCTACCATGGTGGATAAAGTCGAGGGCTGAACCCCTTCAATGGAGCCAGCATGAGAGTGCACTGTGTGGGGACGGTTCTGTAAGGGGCCTGTCCCCAGCCTGCCATCCCAGAGGGTGGTGGGGACCTAGTGGAACCACACTGTCGTCGCCAGCAAGTAGTCGCCCTGCGGTCCCACCATGGAACTTTTTTCAGGGCTGCCTCAGACCCTGGGTCCCCTCTTAGTCATCAGGTCTCAGCGCGTTTTGTCTGCCAACTCTGCGATCCCCCTCCCAGGAGCCATCCGGTTTCTACTCTGGTCGCAGGTGATGGAGAGTGAACCCCACACCCCTCCTTCCCTCTCCCCTGCGGCTCCTCTGCCGCCCCCACCCCGGCCTTTGCCCCTGTCTCCTCTCCGGTGGGAAGCCAGAACCAGACAGGAGTCAGGTCTCCTGCCGCCTCCGTTCAGGCGAAGGCCACGTGGCTCAGAGGAGTCTGGTGTTCCTCTCCCTTGGGGCGAATTTCATTTCGTTACATCCGTCAGAATATTAAGCTGAAAAATATTGCAGCTCCCCGTGGAAGAATTTAGAACTTGGGCAGTGAGCGCAGCGGGGGAAGGTGGGAGGGGAGACGCAGGCCTTCCGGGAGTCCCTGGAAGCGCACATTTATTAGCGAGTCATCCCACAATATTTATCCAGCCAGGGCTGTTGAAGAATCAGCAAAATTTTATTTATGTTTGAAACAGACACTCAGGAGCTCTCCTGCTGAGAGTCTGCACATGAGGCCGGGCCTGAAGGAGCACCTGGGGGTGTGAGGTGCATGCGAGCGTGTGTGGTGTGTGTTGGGAAGTGGGTAGTATTGTGTGTGATGTGTGGCATGAGGGCATGTGTGTGGTGTCAGGGAGTGCGACGTGGGGGTAATCGGGGTGTGCGGTGTGTGTCTGTGATACATATCTGGTATATACGGTATGTATCTATGTGAGATGTATGTGGCGATGTGTGTGATTGTGATATGCATGTGTTTGTGATGTGTGTCGGATGTATGGTGTGTGGTGTATGTGGCATGGGACGCACAGGGTGTGGGTGTGCTGTGCAGGCGTGTGCATGTGGCAGGTTGTGTACTTATGTGAGGCGTGTGTGGGTGCAGGGGTGTGTGTGGAGGAGAGCCCTCCGCGGCACTCTGGCTGGCATCAGATAGTCACCTTGTGCCTCTACGCTGGGCTTGGCCGGCTCCATCTCCGCCTTTCCAAGCAGCAGCTGGGAAGACTGGAACTAGCGGGACAATCTCAGCACAGGTTTGTGGAATCTCTGCCTCAGGTCAAAGATGTCTTTAAGAGTCATGCAGGGGAATCTGACTCTGGCATAGGATTCGGGGCACAGCTCCCAGATCCCAAAGGCCTCAGCAGGGGGAAAGTCCAGACATAAATAGGGAAGAGGTTTTTTTAATTGCAGGAAAATATACATAACATAAAATTTGCTGTTTTGACCATTTTGAAGTATATGGTTCAGCAGCATTAAAATACATTCATCACCACCATCCATCTCTAAAATTTTTTTCATCTTCCCAAACTGAACTCCACACTCATTAAACAATAACTTCCCATTGTCTCCTCCCCGCGGCCTGAGGTAACTACCCTTTTACTTTCTGTCTCTATGAACTTGACTCTTCTAAGTACCTCATATAAGTGGAATCATACACTATTTGTCCTTTTGTGACTGGCTTATTTCATTTAGAAAATGTCCTCAAGGTTCATCTATGTTGTGTGTGTCAGAACTTCATTCCTTTTTAAGGCTGAATAATAGTCCCTTGTATGGATAGGCTGCGTTGTGTTTATCCACATCCCTCGATGGGCACTAGGCTTGCTTCCATCTTTTGGCTATTGTGAATAATGCTGCAGTGAACAGGGGTATACAAATATCTGTTAAAGGTGCTGCTTTCAGAAGTAGAATTGCTGGGCGGGGTAAGGTGGGCCACACCTGTACTCCCAGCACTTTGGGAGGGTAAGGAGGGAGGATCCTTTGATCCCAGAAGTTCAAGGTTGCAGTGACCTATGATTATACCACTGCACTGCAGCCTGGGTGACAGAGTGAGACCCTGTGTCTATAGAAAAAAAGAAGTGGAATTGCTGGATCATATGGTAATTCTATTTAATTTTTGAGAAACCGCCATGCTGTTTTCCATTGCAGTTGTACCATTTTAATTGCCACCAGCAACGCACAAGGGTTCCAATCTCTCCATATTCTTGCCAACACTTGTTCATTTCTTTCTTTTTTATAACAGCAATCCTAGTGGGTGTGAAGTAGTATTTCACTGTAATTTAGATTTGCATTTCCCTAATGATTAGCAATGTTGAGCATCTCGTCATGTGCTTATTGGCCATTTTTATATCTACTTTGGAAAAATGTCTATTAAAGTCTTTTGCCCATTTTTTAATTGTGTTGTTTGTTTTGTGGCTGTTGAGTTGCAGGAATTCTTTATATATTCTGGATATTAAGCCTTATCAGATAGATGATTTGCAAATATTTTCTCCCATTCCACAGGTTGCCTTTTTGCTCTAGTGATCTTTGATGCACAAAAGATTTAAATTTTGATGTAGCCCAATTTATCTACTTTTTCTTTTGTTGCTTGTGTTTTTGGTGTCATATCTAAGAAATCATTAACAAACCCAGTGTTATAAAGCTTTTCCCTATATTTTCTTCTAAGAATTTCATAGTTTTAGCTCTTAAGTTTAGGTCTTTGACCCATTTTTAGTTCATTTTTGTGTATGGTGTTAGGTTAGGGTCCAGTTTCATTATTTTGCCTGTGGATATTCAGTTTTCTCAATACCATTTGTTGAAAAGACTGTCTTTTCCCCATTGAAGAATCTTGGCCCCCATGTCAAAAATCATTTGACCATATATTTGAGGGTTTATTTCTGGGCCATCTATTCTATTCCAGCAGTCTGTATGTCTGTCTTAGAAACACAACTGATTTTTGTGTTGACTTTGTATCCTGCAACTTTCCTGAATTTGTTACTTTTAACAGTTTTTTGTGGAGATGGAAAGTTTTTGAATTTTCCAGTTGATAAGGAAAGTGATGAATCTTAATTAGCAATGTAGATCTCCTGCCCACCAGAGCCTCAGCGGAGAACACACCGGGCAGATGGCAGGCATGGAGGCTCACTTGAAGGATGCCTGGGCCTTCTATTCTCTGGAGTAATCTTTTTTTTTTTTTTTCTTTTTTTGTGAGACAGAATCTTGCTCTGTTGCCCAGGCTAGAATGCAGTGGAATCATCATAGCTCACAGCAACCCCAAAATCCTGGGCTCAAGTGATCCTCCCACTTTGGCCTCCCAGAGTGTGAGGATTACAGGAGTGAGCCACTGAGCCTGGCCTGGAGTAATTTTCATGTTGTGCTTAAGCTTGACTGTAGGGAGTATATAATAAGAGCCCCTTGTGTTTAGCCCCTCTTAGATTATTTTTGCTTCATGTTTTTAATTAATTATTTTGAATATATTATACACTCCCATGGTACAAAAAATCAGAAGGCAAAAAGACTGTATAGTGAAAAGTCAGCCTCTTCTATCTCCCTCCACCCAGGTCCCCTCCCCAGAAGTAAATAGTTTCTTATGATTCCTTCCAGAAATGATCTAGGGCAGTGGTCCCCAACCGGCACCAGGGACTGGTTTCATTGAAGACAATTTTTCCACAGACCAGTGGACAGGGGGGATGGTTTCAGGATGATTCAAGCACATTACATTTATTGTGCACTTTATTTCTATTATTACATTGTCACTTGCCACTCAGTGATAGGGTTTTGATATGAGTCTGCAAGCAGTTGATTTATTATGGTCTCTGTGCAGCCAAACCTCTCTGCTAATGATCTATATTTGCAGCCACTCCCTGGTGCTAGCATCACGGCCTCAGCTTCACCTCAGGTCATCAGGCATTAGGTTCTCATAAGGCATTCACAACCCAGACCCCTCGCACGCGCAGTTTACAGTAGGGTTCGTGCTCCTATGAGAATCTAATACTGCTGCTGATCTGATGGGAGGCGGAGCTCAGCTGGTGATGCTGGCGATGGGGAGCAGCTGTCAGTACAGATGAAGCTCGTTCACTCATCTGCTGCTCACTTGTTGCTGTGCAGCCGAGTTCCTAACAAGCCGTGGACCGGTACTGGTACTGGTTCATGGCCTGGGTGTTGGGGATCACAGATCTAGGGTATATACAAGCATTTAAGTATATATACCCTTTTTTTCATTTTTCACAAATAGTAATACACTATATAGACATTGTTCTGCCCCTTGCTTTTTTCCTTTCCCAGATATCTTGGAAGTTGTTTCATGTGAGTTCCTAAATTGCTCTTCTTTCTTCTTAATGGCTGTATAATACTCTGTTGGATGTTTGTACCATAAGGTATTTGGTGGACATTTAGGCTGTTTCCAATTTCTGCTATTATAAACAGTGTAGAATGAATATCAGGATTATTCTTGAATGGTATTGCAGTGCCGCGGCTCGCACTGGGGGCCTTATGAGAAATGGTGGTTGTTACATCTGTTGTCAGGGTGCCACTGAGGGCATCCATCGCCCACTCATCACAGGGTCATCTTCAGGGGGACCCGAGAAAGAATTCCTCCCAAGTTTCAGTACAAAGATGAGGCGATGTTTCTCCTGGGAAGTTCTGGTTT
>VBSM01003169.1:30992808-31016100 GCA_008086735.1 Cheirogaleus medius | reverse complement strand
GTAAGGATGTGGAGACTAGGAGACCCTGCACATATTTGGAGGGAATTTGAATTAGTATAGCCATTATGGAAAACAGTCTGGTGGCTCCTCAGAAATTTTTGAATAGAACTCCTGTATGATCCAGTAATCCCACTTCTGGGTATATATCTGAAGGAAATGAAATCAGTACCTCAAAGAGATATCTGCACTCCCATATTAATTGCAGTATTACAGTAGCTAAGATATAGAATCAACCTAATCATTTATCAATGGATGCATGGATAAAGAAAATGTAGTATATAACCAATGGAATATTATTCAACCTTTAAAAAGAAGGAAATCCTGTCATTTATTGCAGTGTGGATAAACCGGAGGACATGCTCCTATGTGAAATAAGTCAGGCATAGAAAGACAAATACTGCATGATCTCACTTATGTGGGGAATCTAAAAATGTTGAATTCATAGAAACAGGCAATAGATTGGTGACTGCCAGGCACTGAGGGAGGGAGATGTTGGGCATAGAGTAAAAAGTTTCAGTCATACAGGATGAATAAGTTCTGGAGATCTAATGAGCATAGTGACTGTCACCCTAAAATAATCAAAAGGGTCAGAATCTAGTTTCAGGAGATTTTATTCAAGTGCAAAGTTTACAGATAGCTGTCCAGGAAGCACAGATTCCAAAGAATGGAAGTCAGTGTTCTGAACTATGAAAGTTTGGGATGGTTTATATAGATAAAATTTAGGGAAGCTTAACAGAATTTCAACAGCTTTCTATATAAGGCTTAATGCACAGTTACAATGATATGATTAGTCAAGTTCTTTTTCTTTCAGGAAAGGTATATTTAACATTCCACACTGAAAATGTATTAATAATGGTCGTGGGGTCTTTTGCACTATCTGCTCTGAGTTAGGTACAGGACAATAAAGGAAGCAGTTCATCTATAACGAGATCAGTGATTGGAAGGGAAGAGGTCTAGCCTCTGTTCTCTCCTAGTCATTTACAGAACAAGAACAATGAAGAAGAGAGTTAATCTACAATCTAAGAAGCAGAATTGCACACATGCTACATGACTCAGTCTCCAGGGCTTAACTTCCTCCTTGGCATGATAAATTTATAGGGTCTTGAAATTTTATTTTCTTTTACAATGACTATAGTCAATAATATATTTTCACGGTCACAGTCTATGCTAAGAAAAAAAAATAATATCATATCATACACTTGAAATTTGCTAATAGATCATAAGTGTTGTCATTGTACACACACAAAAAATAGTAACTATGTGAGGTGATGAATATGTTAATTATCAGACTGGAAGATGGTGCTATTAAAAAAAAATGTTGATTAGTTTGATTGTGGTAATCATTTCCAATGTACATTAAAACATTTACAATGTATATATAAACCATTTTTGTAAACATATACAATTATATATAATTTTTATGTCAATTATACCTCGATGAAGCTGGAAAAAATATCTTTTAAATTGATTTTTTCTAGCACAAGAGCAAATCATGCTTTTAAAAAAGCTATCAGTACATTACAGAAATTTTGAAAATGAAAGTCCCTCATAATCCTGCTATTCTAAGTGTGGTTTGCGGACCAGCAGCTTTTTGGCATCTCCTGGAAACTTGTTAGAAATGTGGGATCTCAGGCCCTATCCAGACCTGCTGCATCAGAATCTCTTTTCATTTAACAAGATCACACTGACTTGGGGGCACTTTAATTTAAAAATTGCTGGCCATGACTGCCCTCTTCCTCCCTCACCCCCAGCTAAGGTGTTTTGTGTGCATTTGAAAGCTTTTTTGAGAGCACACTCTCCTAATCTTTCTCAGTAATTACTTGCAATTTTCTAACCTCATCTAAAACCAAAATCCTCATCAATGTCATCCAGCAGGAAGCTGATAGAGACAGCATGAGCTTGTCCCTTTGCTTCTCCTCTTGCCCCTCTCCAACCTGTTCTCCCACGGCAGTCGTGATGATCTCTTGAAAACACAGATCAGATCATGTCACTCTCCTGCTGTTGCCTCGCGGTGCAAATCCATTGCCCTGGGAACACGCAGCAGCCTCCTCCACCCAGCCTGTCACCCACTCTTACTCCTGTACTCCCTCCTGCCACGTTGACCTTCTCTCTTGTCCACAGCAGACTGAGCTCTTCTCCCACCTCTGGGTCTTCGGAATCTCTGCTCCTGGGCCTGGACGCCCTTTCTCTCTTCCTTCCCCAGCTGCTTCCTTTGCATCCTTTGTTTCTCCCCTTAAGCATCGCCTCCTCAGAGGGGAAAGGCGACAGCCCACCTGGGTAAAGGATGCCCTTACCTGCCAGGGTTTTCTGTCACAGACCCGTGTCTGTCCTTCTGGGCTCTTATCACCAGCTATAGTTATTGCTCACTTGTTTGTCTACCTGTTACATAAGAACGTAAGCCCATGAGGGCAGGGACCAGCCTGCCCCGCTTGCCCTTGTATCCGCAGCACTTAGCACTGTGCCTTGTACGTAGTGGGTTACTGCTCAATAAATTGCTGTTGAATTCATGACTACTTTCTGTACATTGGGCATGTTAATTTCATCTCCCTGTATTTATTGGCTTGTTGAAATTATATTTTTTAAAAAGGTCTTCAGAAGGGAATAAAATGAAAAGTAACATCTTTTGCCCCTCAGTTCCCCTCAACGTCAAAGGTAACCACTGATAACAGCTTATTTTGTTTCCTTCCAAAATTGTATAGCCCTTTTTAAAAACACCCACAAATCAGATCATGCTGTATTAATTCTATTCTGCAACTTGCTTTTTTTAAAAACTGTGATAAAGAATACATAAGTTTACCATCTTAACCATGTTTTTTTTTTAAAGACCAGATCTCTGTATGTCACAGCTGGAGTGCAGTGGCTATTCACAGCCACGATCACAGCTTGCAGCAGCCTCAAACTCCTGGGCTCAAGTGATCCTCTTGCCTCAGCCTCCCGAGTAGCTGGGACTACAGGTACACAGCGCCACACCCAGCTAATCTTGAAGTGTAGAGTTCAGTAGTGTTATAGTCACATTGTTGTGCAACGAATCTCCAGCACTTTTTCATCTTGCAAAACAGAAACTCTATACCCATTAAACAACTCCCCATTTCTCCCTCCCCCCAGCCTCTGACAACCACCATTCTACTTTCTGTTTCTATGAGTTTGAACAACTTGCTATTTTTAACTTAACAGTACAGCTGTCCATATGGGTACATAAGATCTAGCTCATTATTTCTTCAGCTGTCTGGTGTTCCACTGTGGCTCCAGCTGATATTTAACTAGTCTCCTATCAATGGTGTGAAGGTTGTTTCCAGTTTTTTTGCTGTTCCAAACAATGCTGTAACGCCAGGTTTAAACTCCTAGAACCAAAGGGTGTGCACTTCTATTTGCCAAATTGCTGCTCAAAGAGATGTTGCACCAGCGACTCTCACCCACAGAGGATGAGAGGGCTCTTTACCCCTTGCACCGACCAGTTCTTCCCCACGTAAACCACCAAGTAAATATTGTGCCACTCAGGGACAAGCAGGACCAGGTCTTGAAAGGAGGGGTCAGCGACTCCCTTCCGTGGTGATTTCCCCGGGAGATGAGCTGGTGGCAAGATGAAGGAATCAAAGCTTCGAAATGCACACGCAGGAAGTCTAATTCAAAAGCCATGTAATAAGTGGACTTGGGAAGAAGCTTGTTGCTGTGGCAACCTGATTCCCCTGCTGCCAAGAGCAGGTTTTCTTCTTTCTTCTGCACCTGGCAGGAACTCCTTCCCCTCCACATTACTTGAGAAAGAGAGACAGAGTTTGGCATTGTTTTATTGAGGTTGATGTCAGTAGCCAGCAGTCACTGGGAGAGACTGCCCTCGCCAGGCATGGAGCTGGCTGAGCCCTGCCCAGCTGTGGGTGGACAGAATGCGCCTGGGTGTCTGGACCAAAACACTGATGTCATGGGCCACACCGACCTGGGCTATCTTTTCTTTTCTTTTTTTTTGAGACAGAGTCTCACTCTGTTGCCCAGGCTAGAGTGCCGTGGCATCAGCCTAGCTCACAGCAACCTCAAACTTCTGGGCTCAAGCGATCCTCCTGCCTCAGCCTCCCAAGTAGCTGGGACTACAGGCATGCGCCACCATGCCCGGCTAATTTTTTCTATATATTTTTAGCTGGCCAATTAATTTCTTTCTATTTTTAGTAGAGACAGGGTCTCGCTCTTGCTCAGGCTGGTCTCGATCTCCTGACCTTGAGTGATCCTCCCACGTCAGCGTTCCAGAGTGCTGGGATTACAGGTGTGAGCCACCACGCCCGGCCTATCTTTTCTTTTTTAAAAATTTTATTTGTGTATTTATCTGCACTGGTCTCAAACTCCTAAATTCTAGTGATCCTCCCACCTCAGCCTCAGAAGTAGCTGGGGCTCCAGGTGAGCTGTCTTTTCTCATACTCCCTGGAGGTGCCAGGTGGGCCAAGCCCTCAGGAGACTGTTCTGTTCCCTTCACAAGAAAAGCTTTCCTAGATTTTTGTTTAGGAGCACCAAAGGTCAAGGGCCTGGTGAGCTTGCGGGAGCAGACCTCTTAAACCAGTTTCCCTGTTCCAGGTCACTTTGCTCTGCTCTTCCAGGGCATTTAACTGTGAAAATGCTGATTGGAATAGAGCTGAGGGAGGGGACAACAGATCGGTCTGAGACAGAAGTCAGATACCCCGCAGGCAGTTAGGGCAGGGGTCAGAAGGACAGGACAAGAAAGTCCAGAGAATGTGAATGTACTTAGCTAAGATAACTGTAACCAATAGGGACCCTTTAGTTATTTTACTTTAGCCATAACATCTTTGTCTAAGGTAAAAGGGGGGATTCCTTTAATTGGGGCATGTGCACAGTGTCCCTAAAGGAACTACCCTCATTAACATTGTAAAAATCACACCCACCAGCTCCATGACAGTTTACCGATGCCATGGCAACTCCTGGAAGTTACCCTATAACTGCAGTCCCCGACCATTGGGCCAGGAGGGTACCAGTCCCTGGCCTGTTAGGAACTGAGCCACACAGCGCGCATTGGAGGGATCTAGGTTGCGCTCCTTATGAAAACCTAGTGCCTGGTGATCTGAGGTGGAGCTGAGGCCGTGATACCAGCGCTGGGGAGCAGCTGCAAATACAGATCATCATTAGCAGAGAGGTCTGACTGCACAATAAGTGTAATGCACTTGAATCATCCTGAAACCATTGCCCCCCTTCCCCCACCCCGAAAATTGTCTTCCAAGAAACTGGTCCCTGGTGCCAAAAAGCTTAGGGACTGCTGCTGTATAAGGTCGAGAAAGGGGAGGGTTCCCATTTCTAGGAAGTCTCCACCCCTTTCCCAGAAAACCATGAATGTTTCACCCCAGCTTAGCATATTATTAGAAATTAGCATAAAAGGACAGACCCTAACCCTGGGATGGCACTGTTTGTTCCTCTCTGCATCAGTCCACTCTCCTCTCTTCTGAAAGAGTTTATTTTGCTTTTAGTAAACCTCTTTGTTTTTGCTCATGTCTCCTGCCAGAACTCTGTCCTTTCTGTGCTTCAATTCCTTCCTGCGTGGAGGGCAAGGATGCTCCACCAGCGCAAGTGGTGGTCCGAGCTGTTACCAGGTGGGCAGGATTAAATTAAATTCTTTTCATCTCTTCCCTGTGTCGGGCTCTGTACTAGGCACGTAATTTACATTCTCTCATCTAATGCTCAGTAGGGTGGAGATTGTTTCCCCATTTTTATAAAAATGAAGCCCAAGGTTCTGGCTCTGCACGCTGAAGTGACTTGCCCAAGGTCTGTGGCAGGAACATGAACCTGGGTCCGCCTGGATCTCTAGGTCAGGTCCCTCCACCCCCAACCCCCACCGTGAGATAATTTGGACAAGCAAACCAGGCAGGGGTTGTGGGGGACAGCCCCTTCTCTTGGACATGATGGCAGCCAGTCATTGTCTCCCTCTGAGCATGGAGGGCTGCAGGGACTTGACCCACCAGCTTCACCTGGTCCCTTCACCTGAAGGTCCCTGTGTCCTTGGGACTCACCCCTCCCTTCTCGAATCAGGCAGTAAGCTATAGAGGGGAAACGTGGCATGGAACCACATAGGCAGGTTCAAACCCATTCATGCTGTGGACTCCTTAATCTTGTCTGAACCCCAGTCTCGACACAGAAACACAGGAAAATGGTGACTCTGTTGTTTTGTTTTAAGAATACCCACGTGGATTAAGTGAACTGAAGAGAGGAACCTGACCTGACTCGGGCTAGCATGCTGTGGCATCAGCCTAGCTCACAGTGACCTCTAACTCCTAGGCTCAAGCGATCCTCCTGCCTCAGCCTCCTGAGTAGCTGGGACTACAGGCATGCGCCACCACACCCGGCTAATTTTTTCTATTTTTAGTAGAGACAGGGTCTCACTCTTGCTCAGGCTGGTCTCCAGCTTCTGGGCGCAAGCGATCCTCCCACCTTGGCCTCCCAGAGTACCAGGATTACAGGCGTGAGCCACCGCGTCCGGCCAGTGACCTGAGTTTTCTATTAAGCTCAAACAGCCCCAGTCCCTACCAAGTGGCTGTTGGGAGCTTTTCTCCTTGCTGAGCTCTGTTTCCTGGGCTTTCCTGTGGAGAGGTTCTTTCCCTAGCCTCCAGGGTATATGACAGTATTGATTTGTACCCTTGAATTGGATTTTTCTACATGCCAGCCCAGAGGCAACCAGGCCTGCAGTCATTCCCAGGAGAATACTGTCCCACTCACACACATTTACACTCCACATTTTAGGTCCTAGTAACCCTTTTCTATGTGCCTGTCCCCTCCAGCCAGGCCTCAGGAATCTTGCTCTGTGTTCCCCAGGCTTTGTCGCACTGCCTGGGTGACAGTGGCATGTGAAACAGGATCGCAAATTAAAATACAAAGAAAAATGTAGCAGACGTGTTGCTTCTCTATTTCCATAACCGATCTGGTGAGCTCTGAGCCCCTGCCCCTCTGGGGGAAATGGAAGGAAAGCCTCATTTGCCAACTCGTAGGACTATAGCATATTTCAGTTTAAACAGTCTCTCTTGGATGACTCAGTCTCTGTAGGGTAAATGCTCAGTTTAACAATTTTCCTCTTCTTCCTGCTGTCGCTTTCCATGATGGTAGTGGCAGAGTCCACTGGGTGGTCACCTGTGGGCTTTTTGCAGTGCCCTGCTGACACTCCCTGCCCAGTGGGTCCTCATGGCTCAGTCCCAGTCAGGAAGTCCCCACATATACTGGCCTCTTTTTCCCACCCTGAGACTCTGAGGCCCTCTGGGCCCTTCAGTTGGATCCCAGAGGGATTTCAGGATCCCCCACAGCTGTGGAGAGCCAGGGTCCCTGTCCTGGCTCACCTATGCCACCGTTTCCCCAGCTCAGTGTTGCCCTTCTGCCCTCTGCTTGCTGGACACAGTGTCTAGCTCAGGACAGACCCCTCCACTCCCACCCCCCACCGTGAGATAATTCCAAAGGGTTCCAAATAGGAAAGAGGGTCAAGGACCTGTGCTTTTAGCTGTCCCCTCCACCCTCAAACTGGCCCCTCCCTCAACCCCTGGCTTTGACCTGGAGGAGGAGCTCAAGCCACAGGAGTGGGACTCCCTGTGTCTCTTGCTTCTGCCTCTCTTCACAGTCCTCCTGGGGCCACATCCATGGCTTCACGTCCAGACACACATAACAAAACTCAGTGGCCTGGTCCATCAGGCCTGGCTTTGATATATTAAAGCACGCTTAAATTATTTAGAAAATCCTTTTCTCTCGTAGCACAGACTGGCTTTCAAAGCTATTACTTTGCTTTACACTGAGGAATATTTTTTGGATGTCTACAGCTGAGCATCGATTTTCTCATTCCCCTTGCATTCCTAATCCTCTCTGAGGCAAACAGATGGCCTCTGGCACAAGAGGAGGGAGTACAAAAGAGGAAAGCACATGAATATCATGCAATAGATAAATCTCCCCAGTCTACGTGCTTATGACTTGGCAGTGTTTAAGGTTCCTTCCAGCTATGTATCCTGTCCTCTCAAGCCTATTGACATAGGAGCGCTTTTTTCATTAGTAGTTTTTTGTTTGTTTGTTTGTTTGTTTTGAGACAGGGTCTTGCTCTGTTGCCCAGGCTAGAGAGTGGTATCATCATCATAGCTCACTGCAACCCCAAACTTCTGGGCTGACATGATCCTCCTGCCTCAGCCTCCCAAGTAGCTGGGACTACAAGTGCTCCCCACCATGTCTGGCTAATTTTTTTAAAAAATTTTTTAGAGACAGAGTCTTGCTATGTTACCCAGGCTGGTCTCAAACTCTTGGCCTCAAGCAGTCCTCCCACCTTGGCCTCCCAAAGTGCTAGGATTACAGGTGTGAGCCACCATGCTTGGCCAGTAGTTTTTTTAAAAAATACCTTTTCTTAAAACAATATTCCTTTAGTTACTGCCTTACCTCTCCTCCCCTCAATAGTCAGTCTTCCTGGAAAAGTTGCTGATGCCATGGCACTCTATCCTGGGCAACAGAGTGAGACTCTGTCTCAAACAAACGAAAAAAAAATACAAAAGATCAACAAAATGAAAAGTTGGTTTTTTGAAAAGATAAACAAAATTGACACACCTTTAGCCAGATGAAGAAAAAGACTAGAAAAGACCCAAATAAATAAAATCAGAGATGGAAAAGGGGATATTACAACAGACGCTACAGAAATTCAAAGGATTGGCCGGGCATGGTGGCTCACACCTGTAATCCTAGCTTTCTGGGAGGCCACATCGGGAGGATTGCTGCAGCTCAGGGGTTCAACACCAGCCTGAACATAGTAAGACCCCATCTCTAAAGACAAGAAACAACAAAAAGCCAAAAATTACACAAAACCACAAAACCCAGCTGGGAATTGTGGTGTGCGTCTGTAGGCTCAGCTACCCGGGAGGCTGAGGCAGAAGGATCACTCACAGCCCAGGACCTGGAGCTTGAGGTGACTACAATCACTGCACTCTACCCAGGGACACCGAGTGACACTCTGTCTCAACAAAACAAACAAACAAACAAACAAAACAGGGAAACTGATGGAGCATCTACTTCAGAAATGCAAAGGATCATTAGAGACTACTATGAGCAACTATATGCCAATCAGTTGGAAAACCTAGAAGAAATGGATAAATTCCTAGACACATATCAAGATTGAACCAGGAAGAAATCCAAAACCTGAATAAACCAATAACAAATAATGAGATAGAAGCAGTGATAAAAAGTCTCCCATCAAAGAAAAGCCCAGGACCCAGTGGCTTCACTGCTGAATTCTACCAAGCATTCAAAGAACTAATACCAACCCCACTTAAACTATTCCAAAAAATTGAGAGGGAAGGAATACTCCCAAACTCATTCTGTATCAACCTGTATCAACCTGATAACAAAACCAGACAAAGACACAACAAAAAAACTGTGGGCCAATATCTCTGATGAATGTAGATGCAAAAATCTTCAACAAAATACTAGCACACCAAATTCAACAACACATTGAAAAGATTACTCATCATTGACCAAGTGGGATTCATTCCAAGGATGCAAAGGATGGTTCAACATACACAAATCAATCCATGTGATACATCATATTGACAGAACAAAGGACAAAAACCATATATTCATTTCAGTCGATGTGGAAAAAGCATTTGATAAAATTCAACATCCCTTCAGGATAAAAACTCTCAAAAACTAGGTATAGAAGGAACTTACCTCAACATGATAAAAACCATATATGACAGACCCACAGCTAGTATCATACTGAATGGAGAAAAACTGAAAGCCTTTCTTCTAAAATCTGGAACAAGTCAAGGATGCCCACTTTCACCACTGTTATTCAACATAGTACTGGAAGTTCTAGCTACAGCAATCAGACAAGAGAAAGAAATAAAGGGCATTCAAATTAGAAAGGAAGAAGTCCTTGTTTGCAGATGATATACTCATATCTAGAGAAACCTAAAGATTCCACAAAAAGCTATTAGAATGGATAAACAAATTCAGTAAAGTTGCAGAATACAAAATCAACATTCAAAAATCAGTAGCATTTGTACATGCTAATAGTAAACAATCTGAAAAAGAAACCAAGAAAGTAATCTCATTTACTATAGCTACAAATAAAATAAAATACCTAGGAACAAACTTAACCAAAGAAATGAAAGATCTGTATAATGAAAACTATAAAACATTGATGAAAGAAATTGAAGAGGACACAAAAAAATGGAAAGATATTCTATGCTTATGGATTGGAAGAATCAATATTGTTAAAATGTCCATGCTACACAAAACACTTTACAGATTCAATGCAATCCCCACCAAAATACCAATGCCATTCTTTGCAGGAACAGAAAAAAAAAATCCTAATATTTATGTAGAACCAAAAAAGACCCAGAATAGCCAAAGCCATCCTGAGCAAAAAGAACAAAACTGGAGGAATCACACTACCTGACTTCAAATTATACTACAGAGCTGTAGTAATCAAAACAGCATAGGACTGACATAAAAACAGACACATAGACCAATGGAACAGAATTGAGAACCCAGAAATAAATTCACACGTCTATAGTGAACTTATCTTCAACAAAGTTGCCAAGAACATACAATGGGGAAAGGATAGTCTCTTCAATAAATGGTGCTGGGAAAACTGGATATCCATATGCAGAATAATGAAACTATACCCTATTTGCTTGCCATATACAAAATGAAAATGAATTAAAGACTTATATGTAAGACCTGAAACTATGAAATCACTAAAAGAAAACACCTGGGAACACTTCATGACATTGGTCTGGGCAAGGACTTCTTGAGTAATACCCTCAAAGCACAGGCAGCCAAAGCAAGATTGGACAAATGGGATCACATCAAGCTAAAAAGCTTCTGCACAGCAAAGGAAACAATCAACAAAGTGAAAAGACAACTCACAAAATGTCAGAAAATACTTCCTGACTACCCATCTGACAAGGGATTAATAGCTAAAATATATACAGAACTCCAACAACTCAATAGAAAAAAATCAAATAATCTGATTTAAAAATGGGCAAAGGATCTGAATAGACATTTCTCAAAAGAAGATATACAAATGGCCAACAGGCATATGAAAAATGCTCAACAGCATTAGTCTTCAGAGAAATGCTAATCGAAAGTACAATGAGATATCATCTCAATCCAGTTAAAATGGCTTTTATCAAAAAAGGCAATAACAAATGCTGGCAAGGATGTGGAGAAAGGGAAACACTTGTATACTGTTGGTGGGAATATAAATTAGTGCAGCCAGATGGAGGACAGTATGGAGGTTTCTCAAAAAACTAAAAGTAGAACTACCATATGACCCAGCAATCCCACTGCTGGGTATATATCCAAAGAAAGGGAATTTAGTATATGGAAAAGATATCTGCACTCCCATGTTTATTGCAGCACTATTCACAATAGCCAAGATGCGGAACCTAAGTGTCCATCAATGGATGAATGGATAAAGAAATTGTGGCATATATACACAATGGAATATTATATAGCCACAAAAAGAATGAAATCCTGTCATTTGTAACAACATGGATGGAACTGGAGAACATTATGTTAAGTGAAATAAGCCAAGCACAGAAAGACAAATTTCACATGTGCTCACTCAAATGTGGGAGCTAAATATTAAAACAATTGATCTCATGAAGACAGAAAGTAGAATAACAGTTACCAGAGGCTGGGAAGGGTAGTGGGGAGGAGGGGAAGAAAAAAAAAGAGGAGGAATGGTTGATTGAGTGACCAAGGAGATGGAAACAGCAAAGGACAGAGGTGGCGATTGTTACTTTTGGGAGTGCTTGACCTAAAAGGTTCTATGACATTTAAGGTTCCCTTCTTTGTTTCCTTCAGAAGATATTTCTTCTTTAAAATTTTATTTATTTATTTATTTGATTTTTAAAATGTTTTATTTATTTATTTATAGAAACAAGGTCTGGCTATGTTGCTCAGGCTGTCCTTGAACTCCTGGGGCTCAAGCAATCCTCCCACCTCAGCCTCCCATGGAGCTAGGAATACAGGCTTGGTTTACTGTGTGTAGCTATTAATAGAAGCTATTAATATTTCTTTTTTTTTTTTTTGAAACAGAGTCTCACTGTGTTGCCCGGGCTACAGTGCCACGGCGTCAGCCTAGCTTACAGCAACCTCAAACTCCTGGGCTCAAGCCATCCTTCTTCCTTAGCCTCCTGAGTAGCTGGGACTACAGGCATGCGCCACCATGCCCGGCTAATTTTTTCTATATATATTTTTAGTTGTCCAATTAATTTCTTTCTATTTTTGGTAGAGACAGGGTCTCGCTCTTGCTCAGGCTGGTCTGGAACTCCTGACCTTGAGTGATCCTCCCGCCTCAGCCTCCCAGAGTGCTAGGAGTACAGGCATGAGCCACCGCGCCCGGCCAAGATTTCTTAATTTCTGATTTCTTGCTCTTTACTCCATTTCCCAAGGAAGGAGAGTTGGGGAGGCCACCAGAGATGTTGAATGTCTCTGGCAAAACTCTTGTTGGCAGCAGCCAGGCCAGGCTGGGACAGCCACTCGCCAGGTTCAGGAGGGCCTGCAGCACCACCCAGCGCTGGTCCCAGATGGTCAGCAGCTGGGAGGGTGAGCCGACCCAAGGGAACGCCAAGCAAGGCCGTAGTGTGTGCTCAAAGTCCATTTGTCAGATGAGTCAGAGCTTTGTCCAGTGTTAGTGATGTTGCTGGCATTTAGCTTTTCAGCCTTTTTTCCAGTGAGATTCAGGGAAGACCAGGATGGGGAGACTGTAGAGCATCTGTGAACCAAACTTTCTTGTTTTCCCTTCTGCAATGAATCGGATTGCCCTCAGGCTGCTGTTAGCACCCTGTAATTGCAACCAGATTACTTTCTTGTTATAAAACAGACCCAGGAGGACCTGAGAACACAGAATGTATCATGCTGAGACATCCCCTGGGTTCCTCCATGGCAGAGCATCAGCGGCATCCCGGGAACTCCCTCCAGGCACAGTCTGCCCTCCTAGTCCTTCAGCTCTCAGTGGATGAAACGTCTCTTCTGTAGCCAAGCCTTCTCCCTCCTGGCCAAGCAGGTCTATCCTCTCTCACAGCACTTCTCTCTCTCATTCCTCTCCTTGGTAGAGTGTAATTTTATACTGATTTGTGGGCTTATCTGATGAATGTTTTGCTCCTCCAAGGTTGGAAGCTCCAGGAGGGCACTGATCCTGCCCCTTTTGCTCCAAGGGTGGGTATTGGGCCTGGCATTTTGCAGGGCTCCCCTGGCCACACCTTTGTCTTAGGTCTTCTGCCTTACTGCTGTCAGATGTCCAGGCTCCATCCTAGGTATTGCTTCATGACCAGGGCATCTGGGAAAGTTATAAACCCTCCAAACCTACTTGCAATATTTAATATACACATACAAATGTGCATTTGGGATGGGGGCAGAGGTTTCATCAGATTCTGATAACAAAAAAGGTTAAAGGTTTTTTCCTGTGCAAAATCTTCAACAGAAATCAACTGGCTTCACTGTTGTCTTCTAAATCTTCCTTGATCCTTTCCGCCTGCTCCTTTTCCCTTTCTATTTTCCTGGCCACCCTTTTCCTGCATTACACCCCCGCCACCTACCATCTCTAAGTATTGAGACCCCACCTGGTAGGATATCTATTGTTTTGTCTGCCCATCATCCCTCTCTGTCCTTAGGTAATATAAATTCTCTTTTCCTATTAGGAACTACTCCCACTCCAATGAAATGGCCCTTCTAGGGTGAACATGTGACCTATACTAGCCAATACGAGTGCTCCGTGTCCCTGGTTCTTGTACTTGGCTGGGTGGAAGTGGGGAGATATGTAACTCACACAGGACCAAGCAGAGACTTTTTCAGGGTTTGAAACAGATGTTGGGGAGAAAGTTGGCAAGGAGTGTCAGGTGGCAGGAAGGAAGTCCTGGCTAATTCCTGGGGTTGCTGCCTGTAAGAACAATGCAAGTTTACACACCTGCTGGTGGCCATCTTGCTACCACATGGGAGAACGTCTCCATGAGAAGGAAGCCAACAGACAGGAAAACCGAGCCATGTGGAGAGAGAGAGGATGCCAGGGAGAGAAAAAGGGAAAGTCTGTCCTGATGGCAGACCATGAACCCTTGGGTCCAGTTATGACTTAAAGCCAGATCTAGCCCTGAACTTTTCCACTTAATAAGCCAACACATTCCCCCTTTTTGTTCAAATCAGTTGGAGTTGAGTTTCTGTCATTTACAACTCAAAAAGCTCACACCAAGTTCTTAGTCAGCTCTGGCTGCTTTAATAAAATACTAGGTGGCTCAAATGACAGACATTTATTTCTCACAATTCTGGAGACTGAGAAGTCCAAGATCAAGTGCCAGTTGATAGGGTTTGTGGGGAGGGCTCTCTTCCTGGCTTGCAGACAGCTGCCTTCTCTCTGTGTTCTCACATGGCCTTTTCTCCGTGTGCATGCGTGTGGGTGGAAAGAGACAGGCAGGAAGCAAGATCTTTGTTGTCTCTTCTTATAAAGGCACTAATCGCACCATGGGGACCACCCCCCCATGACCTCATCTAAACCTAATCACCTCCCAAAGGCCCCTTCTCCAAATACCATCACATTTGGTGTTAGGGTTTTGTAGGGGAGGCTTGACCAAGCTCCAAGCAATGTCACTTGATTCTCACTGTCTCTCTCAGCTCTGATTCTTCTAAGCTGGCTCCATTCTCAGGAAGGCTTTGCCCTAGCAATCCCAAGGCGACTGCCTGCAGCTGGTGGAGCTGTGTGCTTCCAAGGTCAAGTCTAGAGGAAAGGAGAGAGGCTCTATCAGTGGCTCCAGACCAAGAAGAATTTCCTTCCCAGAAGGCCTGGCTGACTTCTTACCTGCCACTGGTTACTCTCACATCCTGAATGAGTCACTGTGGCCAGGGAGATGGGAGACAGTGATTGGTTAAAGCCAGTCAGGGCCTGTTCCTGGAGCTGGAGATGGGGTCAGTACTTCCTAGCCCACAAGGTTGAACCTCAGGTTATTGTCAGGAATGGATAATGGAGTCAGAAAGACAAAACTGAATGCCCGCCATTCCATACAATTAGATTTAATTGCACTTACAAGAGTTTATCTTGTGGAATAATTAGAAGACTAAAAAACAAGTTTATTGTGCTCCAGCCAAACAAATTAGCATGCTTATTAATTCTATATAACTTAGGGTTGCTTTCGGCCTGCAATTAACAGAAAAGTTGCTTAAACAAATAGGGATTTATTTCCTTACATTCCAAGAAGCCTGGAAGATGGTGTTGGTTCCACCAACCAGTGGTGCCCTCAGGGACTCACCCTCTTAGTCTTCTTGCCCCACTGTCCTTAGCACATGGGCGTGTGTTCTTACCATCCCGGCATAGTGTCTGCAGCTGCAGACGATGCATCTGCATTCAAGGCAGGGAGAAAGGAAGAAGAGCCTAGATGGAACCAACCGTATCTGTTTCCTTTTATGAAGAAAGCAAAGCTTTCTCCAGAAGTACCCACAGTAGACCTCTGCTTAGGTCCTGTTGGTCACCCCTTGCTGTAAGGGAGGCTGGCAAAGCTGGCAAAGGATTGTCCTGGTAGGTTTAGACTGATTATGGTCCGTGGCCTGGGGGTTCTGTTGGCAAGGAAGAAGGGGGCCTGCATATTGGGTGGTCACCAGTAATGTCCAGCACAGTTCCACAGATATACTCATCCTTTCCCACTTTTACCTGTTTAATATTTACTCCAGTGATTTCCACTTGTCTGAAACTTGCTTTTCTCCGCCGTCTCAGCTTGTCAGAGTCCTGTCTACACTTCAAATCCTTTTCCAGCGTCCTGGACCCCCGATGAGCTGCGAAGACTTCTTCCGCGTCTCCTAGCGCCTCACGCCTTGTCCCTGCATGAGGCAGTACTCCATCCCGGCACAGCTTTGAGCCCTTGGTTCAGCCACATTCCAGGTGTGCCTTTGACAGGTCACTTGACTTCTCTGAGGTCTCAGTTTCCTTACCTATAAAATGGGAGTAATATTAGAACCTGCCTCACAGAGTTGCTGGAGGCTTAAATAGGGTAATTCGTGTGAACGTGCAGCCCATGCCTGGCGCACAGCCTGTGCTAGATGCCTGTGGGCCACGGATGTTATTGCTGCCCTGCCCGCCCTGTCACCCCCCGCAGGCTCTGCCTCCCTCAGCTTTGCGTACTCTGACACTTTTTTTTCAAGTCAAACAAGTTATAGAATGACACCTTTTTTAAAATTGAGATGTAGTGCACATGCCAGAAATGTCATCCTTTTAAACAGTACATTTCGGTGGTTTTTTAGTATATTCACGAAGTTGTGCAATCATCACCGCTATCTAATTCCAGAGCATTTTTATCATCCCCCAAAGAAACCCTGTACCTGTCAGCAGTCACTCCCGCTCTCTCCCTCCCCTCAGCCCCTGGGACCACTAATCTACTTGATGTCTCTCTATGGATTTGCCTATTCTGGACATTTAATCTGGGTGGGATCATGCAATATGAGATCTTTTGTGACTGGCTTCTTTTATTTAGCTAATATTTTCAAGCTTCATCCAGGTTGTAGCATGTGTCAGTCCTTCATTCTATTTTATGGCTGAATAACATCCATTGTATGAATTTACCGCATTTTGATGGACATTTAGGGGCTTCCACCTTTTGGTTATTATGAGTCATGCTGCTGTAAACATCTGTGTACAAGTTTTTGTTGTTGTTGTTGTTGTTGTTGTTTGTTGAGACAGAATCTCACTCTGTTGCCTGGGCTAGAGTGCCGTGGCGTCAGCCTAGCTCACAGCAACCTCAAACTCCTGGGCTCAAGCAATCCTCCTGCCTCAGCCTCCCGAGTAGCTGGGACTACAGGCACACGCCACCATGCCCGGCTAATTTTTTCTATATATTTTTAGTTGTCCAATTAATTTCTTTCTATTTTTAGTAGAGACGGGGTCTCACTCTTGCTCAGGCTGGTTTCGAACTCCTGACCTTGAACGATCCTCTTGCCTCAGCCTCCCAGAGTGCTACGATTACAGGCGTGAGCCACCACGCCCGGCCTGTGTACAAGTTTTTATACGGGCTTGTTTTTGGTTCCCTCGAGTATATACCTAGCAGTGGAACCCCTGAGTTATGTGGTCACTCTACAGTTAACGTTTTGAAGAGCTGCTCATCTGTTTTCCACAGTGGCTGCACCATCTGATATGCCCACAGGCAGCGTCTGAGGGTTCCGATTTCTCCACTTCCCTGACAGCACTCATCACTGTCCTTCTGGACGCTGCCATTTCTATCCCACTGACAGTACCTCG
Source organism: Cheirogaleus medius (assembly GCA_008086735.1). Lineage (NCBI taxonomy): Eukaryota > Metazoa > Chordata > Mammalia > Primates > Cheirogaleidae > Cheirogaleus > Cheirogaleus medius. The sequence goes on along the minus strand of VBSM01003169.1, from coordinate 30,998,879 downwards.
TAGGTTTCAGCTTGTTGGATCACAGCTCTCTGGGGCTCTCACTCTCTCGAGGTTCTGTGAGGCTGGCATAGGAGGCACAGTTTATCCACTGGTGGCATTAACTGTGACACTGGATTTGAGGAGAACTTTGCACTCAATCTGCGTCAGGCCCAGGGCTGGGCCCTACAGGCCGTGTCTTCATGGAGCCCAGGGTCTACGGAGGCACAACTAAGTCAACGGAGCTTCCAGTCTCAATGTGCTCAGTACAACCCCAGAGGGAAGCCTGGGGCACTGTTCTTGGAGCCTGACAGAGAGATAGTGCCAATTCCCTCACCTCAGAGGGGAGAGGCTGTTCAAGGAGGGCTTCCTGGAAGAGACGCTGCCCGACCTAAGTCTTAAAGATTGAGTAGGAGTTACTCAGGCAAAAAAGGGGGGATAGTGTTCCCAGGCAAGGGAAACAGCACAAGGAGAGGCATATTGGTGGGAAACAATCTGGACTGTGACGTGGAGGTAGCCGGGAGGATAAAAGAGACTCGTGGTGAGGGGAGAAGAGAGAGAGTTGAATGTGAGAACCCTCAGTACCACACAGGAGACATGACAGACAGGAGGGCTGCCTTGGTCTCCTCATCTGTAAAATGGGGAGAATAATATTAACTACCTTGTAGGAATCTAGTACGACTTTAAAATATTTTTTATTTTTGCGTTTTTGGTTTTTTTTTTGAGACGGAGTCTTGCTATGTTGCCCAGGCTGGCCTCGAACTCCTGGGCTCAAGGGGTCCCACTACCTCAGCTTTCCGAGTAGCTAGACTACAGGCACATGTAGGGGTTTAATGAGCTTGAATGAAAAGTGTATGTGCCATTTTGAACAGTCTCTGGCACCTGCTCAATCAGCGTTGGCCATAACTGCTGCTCTCATGCAGGAAGTTGGTGGCAGACACCGCGTGTTCCTCTCTGGGACTCAGAGAGAAGTGGGTGGGCGGGGACATTACTTCTCCTCTTCCTTTACAGTGCAGAAGTGATGCTGTAAACACGAGGATGGAGGAGGACGCGTGGAGGAGACATAGTGGACATTTCTTGGAAAAGGAAGATGAACTCAGCAGACAAAACAATATGTGTCCGCTTCTAGGGAAGGGGCACCAACAAGTTATCAATCAACCACTATCGCAGTGAGTAACTCCTATGGCCTAGGCGATGTGTAAAAGCTGCTGGCATAAAAAGAAATATACCTCCCTAGCCACAAGCTTACGGTGGGGTTGGGAGAGATAAAGCAATAATGTGTGAAAAGTAAAAACCATCCAAGTCACACGATAGAGCAAGATTAATCGTCCAATAAGTGGCAAGTCCGGAGAATGCCGGATTCATCTGCAGCTAGAGTGGCTGTGAGGGCTTCGTGGAGAAGCAGAGGACTGAGCTGGAGGGTGAGGAGGATTCACGGAGGCCAGCAGGAGAGAGGTCAAGTCAGTGGAGAAAACCACAGGGCGGGGGTGAAGCTTTTAAGTGATTTATAATCAACCAGAGAAGAAGGAAAAGATTCCAGGGCATCCCGTGGGGGTTAATGGAGGACAGGGCAGGAAAGAGGGATGTAATTAACCACTAACATTTATTAAGTGCTAGGCACAGTGTTAAGTGCTTTCTGTGTTTAGCAGGAAGGAAAATCACCTTTTAAAATCATGCTGCAAATTAGTACTTAACCGCTCTGAGACAAAGTCACAAATGCTTCCAGGGGCCAGACAAGGAGGAGTAATGAGTGACTCAGGCCAAGGGGCAGTAGGGAGTGGTGGGGATTGTGGCAAACAGGGGCATTCTCTTCCCTGGAGGGGGCAGCCGCTCCTCAGCCCCGCCAGCTGCGTCCCCACTGACCACCGTCATCTTAAATCCAATAGACCCTTCCCTGCCTCATCTGCCTGCCTCCTACAGGCAGCTTTGGTCTAGTCGACCCCTCCTTGGACCCGTCTCTTCGTGCTCCCAGGATGCCACACTTTCTTGGTTTTCCTTCCACCCCTCTGGCCATTCCTTTGCAGGCTCCTGTGCTGGCTGTTCTTCCTCTGCTCAGCCTCTGCGTGGTGGAATTTCCCAGGACTCAGGCCCAGGTCCCTTCTCTCTCTAGGGCTGACTCATCTACCAGCAGGCCAGCAGTTGTACTTCCAGCCTGGCTCTTCTGAAATCAAGGGGTTACTTGGGCTTCTCACACATAAACAAGCCCCAAATGGACTTTTTGTGTCCCCCCGCAAGTCTGCTGCCCCTTCAGTTTCCCCGTTTCAACTCTGTCCCCTTCACCCTCCACGCCCAACTCGTCCCAGGGCCTGTGGCTTGGCTTCCACTTTACAAATGCATCCTACGTGTGTCCACCTCTCTCCGCCTCTGCTGCCACCACCCTAATCCAGGACACTACCATTGCTGCTGTAGAAAGTCACCTGGACTCCTTACTTTCGTTTCATAGCCCCTTCCAACCCATCCTTTATACACAATCTATAGCTGTGATTTAAAGATGCAAATCTAATCATATCTCTCATACGTTTGAAACCTTTTAATGGTTTCCCCTGGATTTGGTATAAAATCCAAAATCATTGATGTGGCTCACAAAGCCAAAGCTGGGCCGAGGGATATGAAATTTAATGTCTGTAGGGCGCAGGCAAGGGACTTAAATAAAGGGAGCTGGCTGAGTCAGGGAGGAGTGGGGACCATGGCAAACTGGGGGTGCCTGTCTCTTGCATCCAGCAGGTGGCTGGCATGGGGAAGGCAGACACTGGCCAGATCCTCTGATATTTCCACAGAAGCTGGTCACACAGATTGTGAGTAAAGCTACAAATTTAAAAAGTGGCAACTACATCTCAAACTTTTTTATACTAAGCAAGAGAAAAAACAAAAAATTATACCTGTGGATCAGATGCAGTCCCTCAACAGCCACTTGTTGGCCTCTTCTCTAAGGATCATGGATAGAACTTCTGTTAGAAAAGTTACTAATACTTTTGTTTGACAAGCATTTAACAGGTTTTATGGGGGATGCAAAGATAAAGCATCTCTTCTCCCCTCTCCCCAGTAAGAGAGGTTAAGACACAGAGGAATACATTGCTCTGCGTAATGGAGTAAGAGGGTATCTTCCTTGGCATGAACAATTTTGCCTTTTTTTTTTTTTTAATTTTTTTTTTCAATTTTGCCTTTTATATCGAACTGTGGATTTCTTCCCTGTTGGCCCAAAGAGAGGAGATTTAGAGGCCCTGGAATTGGGAGGACAGAGGGAATGGGAAATAGGAAAAGGCTCTTGTCCAGTGTCCATGGCTTGGGCAGGGGGCAGCAGGCCAAGCCTGGAAGGAGAGGGCAGGAAGGCCTCCTCCCCCAACCTCCCCACGCTGGGGATCCGGACAACTGCCCGCCAACACCTGTCCTTCTGATTCTGGTCTCTCACCCCTTCTCCTTCCTTGCTTTCACAATCCCGGAGCCCCACTCTCAGGCTTGAGCTAGTGCTGGCAGCCTTGGAGTGAAGCCACCTGCAGAGAACTAACTAGAGTAGCTTAGAGAGCGGGTGGCAGTCCGGCAGAGGGACCTGAGCCAGAGGCAGCAGGAGACACATAGGACCTGCCTGTGATCCCCCCACAGAGATATTTAAGAAGGCTCCAGGCTGACTGGAGGCTTAAGTTGGTTTATATGACTATTTCAGGTTAAGGTGAGCCCAGGGATCGCTCAGGTTGCATGTGCAACATCTCAATCATCCTGAGACCCCTGCGAGGTAGGTGTTATTATCCCCGTTTTACAGATGGGAAAGCAGGCTCAAGAGAGTCGCTTGCCAAGGCCACGGGGGCAGGGATTTACCTGCACCGAGCTTCCAGGGAGAGCAGGGGCGCAGTGGCTCTGAGGAGTGAGAGCGCTGGCAGCAGGCTGTGCGGAGAGGCTGCGAGGGCTGGGAGCCGGCTCTGCTTTGGCGGATCTGCCCACGGGTGTTGATCCCCAGCCAGAGCCTCCTGGGCAATTTGTTAACACTGGGTTGGACTAGAGGACCGCTGCCAGGCCTCCCAACCTCGTGATTCTGTAGTCGTCATGGACGGTGCATTTATTGAGACATCCCTTGAGCCCTTGCGCTGGAGGGGCCTGTGACAGAGGCTGAGAAACCAAGAATGCGTAGGACACGGCCCTTCCGGGGGGGTGGGGAGGAGTGGGGTGGGAGGTGGGGGGCTCAGACTTGGGGGAGGAGGCAGAAGCACTAACAGCGGGTGGGCAATGGGGTGACTGAGCAAAGGGAGGCTCGTGCAGGAGTTCTGGGGACCCCAAAGAGGCAGTGGTTAATCTCTGGGGGAGGCCTGGGTCCTTCCAGACAAGACGGCGTCGTAGGTGAGCCCTGGACGGCGAATCATCTTCCCAGGCTGCCCAAAGGAAGTGCCACAAGCCGCATGGCTTAGAACACCGGGATGAGTAGGAGTTCAGGGTGCCGGCAGGGCCGTGCTCTGTCTGCAGGCGCTAGGGAAGGCTCTGTGCTCTGACTCTCGCCTGGCTTCTAGTGCTCAGGCGTCCCCTGGCTCTGGGTGCGCCACTCTCACTCTTGCCTCCGTGGTGTTTACCATGTCTTCACGACAGCGTCTCTCTGTGCACATCTGTCCCTGTGTCCACACTGCCCCTTTTCATAAGGACGCCAGTCACGTTTGAGTGAGGCCCACCCTCATGACCTTATCTGAACTTGGTTAAAACGGCAGAGATCCTATTTCCAAATGAGGTCGCACTCTGCGATACTGGGGGTTAGAACTTCAACATATCTTCTTTTAGAGGACACAGCTCAACGCATAGCAGGGGGCAAGCGTGAATTTGACCCAGGAGAGGGGAGAAGGGGTAGTTCAGGTCAGGGCGAAAGCAGGCAGTATGATGTCTGGGATGTGACCAGTGGGGAGGGGAGTTTTAGGGAGGGTGGGGTGAGGCCGGGGCCAGTTTAAGGATGAAGGTGTGATCTGAGTGGAGGTGATACAGCATCGGGCTTTACAATCAAGCACATCTAGGTTTGAATCTCAGCACTCCCACCGGGCTCAGTGCCTTGGGCAAGTCAATCAACCTCTCTAAGTCACAATTGACCCATCTGTAAAATGGGCATAAAAAGATGTCTACTACAAAATGTTGTTGAGAAAATTAAATGAGTTATTAAAATATAGTGCTTAGCATAGCATCTAGTATAAGAATGACCTAAAAAATATAGAAGTTACTCTCTTCTTTTGGGTATTCTGTGTATTCTGAGACTGTCACCACTCATCACTAATGGAGGAGACAGCTTTGCAGATAATTAAGTGAGTGGCTTATCCGTCCCATCCCTGGCCTCTGGAAAGTTCTTTCCTTGGCCGTCCTCTGACTGTTAGACCTGAGGTTGGGGCCCTCGGAGGAAGGCGCCCATCACCCTCAACTCAAGCTACTGAGTCCCTTTGCCTTATTGCAGACCATAGGCCTAGAAGGAAGAAGAGGTCTTGGGGAGTATGTGGTGCTCAGTTTAAATAAAAAAGGCAAGTGTTTTATTGAACTGCAAGGGAAAAAGAGCCTAGTTTTTTTAATTTTATTTTTATTTTTTCCTAGCAACAAGGCATGCAAAACCAATTATTACTAGTTTGAGTTGAATAAAATATCATTGTTAACAATAACAAAGGGATAACCCAATTAAGAAATGGACACAGGACTTCAATAGACATTTTCTCCAAAGAAGATATACAAATGGCCAATAAGCACATGAAAAGATGCTCAACATCACTGATCATTAGGGAAATGCAAATCAAAACCACTTCAGACCCATTAGAATGGCTTTTATTTAAAATAAATGAAAAGAAAAAGAAAGAAAAGAAAAGAAGAAGTGTTGGTGAGGATGTGGAGAAATCGGAACCCTGTGCATTGCTGGCAGGAATGCACAATGGTGCGGCCACTGAGAAACAGTATAGCAGTTTCTCAAAAGGTTAACAGTGGAATTCTCATGTGATCCAGCAATTCTACTTCTGGGTATATACGCAAAGAATTGAAAGCAGGAACTCTAACAGATATTTGTACACTCACGTTCATAATAGCAATATTCAAAATGTAGTAATATACGTACAATGGAATATCATCCGGGCTGTATTTTTTACTTTTTTTTT
>VBSM01003169.1:30942889-30954222 GCA_008086735.1 Cheirogaleus medius | reverse complement strand
ATTTCCTTTAGTTTCTTGTATGTAGCCAACAAATGCTTACTGAATTGCAACCAGAATCCTAATTTTAGCGTCTGTTCCCTGGCTTTAGCCTGTGATATTAGCTATGTGATACTGGGCAAGTTACTTAATTAACCTCTCTAAGCCTCAGTTTCCTCTCCTGGAGAATGGGGATCATAACAGCACCCACCTCAGGGTTACCATGAGGCTGAAACAAGATAATGCCCTTAGAGTACTTAGCATTGTGCTTGGCACAGTAGGAGCTACAAATTGCCAGAGGGAAAAAAGATCCACATAGGTTGGAGAAATAATTGAGGGCTTCCTGGAGGAGGTGGCATATGAGGTGGTATTTGAATAGGTAAAGATAGAAGAGAGGATATTCCAGGCAAAAGGACTAACCTGAACAAAGACTTAAGAAGTAACAGGAAAGAGCAAGATGTGCTCAGGCTAGGGCTGGTCAAGTCCTCCTTGGAAGCACCTTCGGAGAGATTCCCCAGGAGGAGGGACAGAGGTAAAGGACAGGGGGAGTAAGTTTTCCCAGAGTATGGATTAGCAGGTTGGAAGGAGGGGAAACCAGTCTCTAGTGGTTTGCTAAAGGTTTGCTGAAGGTCACTGGGTTTGCCCCTTGCAGCAACTGCAACAAAATTAGAAGTGGTAGCCAGTTGGACAGGTGACAGAATGGAATCAAGCACACATTTTCAGCAAGTTGCAGCAAAGGATAGAAATGGACTAAATGACAACTGGCTGCTAATTATTAGCAGAGTTAGGCTTAAAGTCCTACATTTGTGTTAAAGAATTAATTCCAGAAATACAAGAGTGAATTTGGCTTAGCATCAGCTTGTGAGGAAAAGCTCTGGCAGGAAGGGAGTGGAAAGGATTGGTTACAAAGTCAGTTTGAGACAGAGGGTCAGTGCAGCCACTAAGTTTGCTAATGCAGATATAGGATGTGTAGCAGAATAACAGATGTAGGCAGTCAGATCAAGGAAGGCCACGGTCTCACTGTACTCTGAGGTGGTCAGGTCACACCTGAGTATTTTATGTAGTTACATTCTGGTTGCAACAACAAGAATGCCTTGGCCCACAGAGGTAGATTCAAATGGTGTCTCCTTACCAGGCCAATGCACTCATCCCCAGCTGCTGTGCGTGTTGGCTGCAAAGGGTTCCCAGCTGCCCAATATTTCAGAGAATTGCCCTCATTTGTAGGGAGTGGCCTCAGCGACCCTAACTTCCTTAGAGCCCACAGCCAGTGACAGACATTTACTAGGGTGCAAAGGGCTGCCCATGCCTCAAGGGGGGATGACTCTGGTGTGCTTTATGCTCCAGAGCTCTCCTACTGTGCATCAGGCCAACGCAAGATCAGGCTGAGCCTTGCTCAGTTTTTTCCCTTTCCCTGTCTTGCTCATCTTCCTCCCTTACAGGTTTTTCCTCCCTCAATAAATCCTGTTCATGGGCACTCTCTTACAGACTGTTTCTAAGGACCCTGACCTAGGACACATATGAAATTGAATTGCCAGAAAAGAACTGGATTCAGATTCTCAAACGAAGTCATCATTCATTGTGATTTATCTGTATCTCAGCTCTGATTGTTTTTGTGGTGGCTTAATTCACCTGTGGTCCTCCTTGTTAACTCCAGGTGTATAGCCAGACAATTCAGCAGCCCTGGTGCAATGAGAACTTCTCCATCCCAGTAGCTCTAACAAGGACCCAGGACTGATTCTGATAGGACTGTCTTGCGTCAAATGACTTATCCTAAATCAATCACTACAAATGGTGGGGGTGGCAGAGTGCTTTCATTGGTTAGGAGTGGGCCATCTGTTTACCCCTGGAAAGAAGTCATTCCCATGAAGTCATTAGGATAACGAGGAGTATGGAAACCTTCATTTGAAGAATGATGGCAAGAAAAAAGGACTTTAACCTTGTTTTGGGGGCTGGGTAGTGGGTATGGGAAAAGGGGTGAAGTGGAATTACACATGTTCTGTGAAGCTTTAGAGGATAACATTAGGGTCTAGGGTCAGAGATTAGAAGGAGGCAGATCATCCATAAAAATATATATGTAAACACTTTACATACAATATATATGTGTATATATACAGTACATAAAATATATACAATTTAAGTTGTCCCAAAAAAGAATAGGCCTATTTGTGAGGGGGTGAGCTTGCCTGTAATCTCTGCTGGGAATGGGTGCTTCTCTCTTTCCATAATTAATAAATCGTTTGTGCTGCCTCCTTACCTTGGCTTTTTCTGGAGGGCTGTGTCAGGGTGGACGCTATCTGGAATGCCCCACCCTAGTCTTGTCTTGGGGAAATCTGGCACACCCCAATAATTCCTAGGGGTAGTACTGTCTCCTCTGAGGCGACACCTGGGACAGACACACAGCCTAGCACTGAAGTCTCTGTGGGATGTGCCTTCGCTTTCCCAGTTTGGTAAGCACCCCCAGGGCAGTGACTGCATCTCATCTGGCTTATCCTTTCAGTGTCTTAAACAAGAAATATTTATTGAATAAATAATTTTATCAAGGCTTTTGTTGAAGGATTTTTGCCTTGAGGGAAAGTGTGTGACTAAGGGACCACAAGGATCCTGCCTAACGCCAAGATTCTGCGACCAGGACGCGCTATTGAACTGCAAGCTGACTTATAGATGAATAATTGGGAATACCCAGGACCACGATGGCTTTGCAGCTGCTGGATAGAGCAGCACCCTCTCCCGCCCTCCCTCTGAGCCTCACAGCTAGGGGCAGTCCTGGAGGCCTTTGAGAAGAATTTACTCTGGAATGTGGAGTCGCCACTTTTCAGTCTTGGCGCATTCACACGGTCCTGATCCTCCCCCAACCTAGAAGGATACCCAGTTCCCTCTAGCTACTGTTACTCCTTCCTCTAACTCTGCCTGCTGACCCTGCCCCAGGAAGCCTTCGGGAAAGCGCTTCCCCTTCTTTCCCACCCCACCAGGTTGGAGTTATTTCTCCTTTTCTGGGCTCCCTCCCATTGTTGTGGAGAGAGACGCTAAGGGCCTGCACGACCATGGCTCTCACCGCAGCGGGCCGTGTTTAACTTGTGTGTCCCCTTGAGCCTGCGTTCTTTCTCCTTGTTTAAGTCATGGACTTCGCACGCTCTTGCTGAGCGTGTGGCCTCTGCGCCTAATGCGCGCGCCCAGGCGCACACACACACACACACACACACACACACGGGCGCGCACACGCCTTCCACATGAGTGGATGCCGGAAGGAGTAGGACATCAGCATGTAAAATTTTAGAACTGCAAGAGTCGTCGGGAGTCATCTAGTGGCGTCCTCCCTTTTACAGATGCTCCTCCCGGAGTCTCCTGATACAAGCGCTTTGGTTCATTCAGCCCCTTTCCTTCTCCAAGCCCAAAGCACTTTCGCTGCGGCTGATCTCAGCATCCTCGGCAGGTAGGGAGGCGTAGGTAGCTGTCAGTCTCCTCCCTTTTACCGTTGGGGAAACTGACTCAGAGAAACGAGGCGACGGGCCTCAGTGGGGCGGGGACTGTAACGGGAATTCAGGGCTCCAAGCCAGAGCGGAATTTATGTCTCCTTTTGGGAAGTGTGAATGTGAAATAATCGCCTGGGGCGCCCCAGGCAGAGACCCTTCAGCCTCCGAGAAGAATCAGGATGGGGTCTGGAGGATTAACGTAGTCCCTGCTCGCGGCTGGGCACTGACCCCTCGGCAACTTGGCAAGGTCCGGCCGGGTCCACCGCCCTTCCCTTCACAGGGTGACCAATGGGCTGCGGCGTCTTTAAGGGCCCAGCGCCCCGCCCTCGGCTCGTCGCCGACCTCCTCCCACCTCCTCGCCGCTGCTCCGCCAGTTCCAGACTTCCCTCGGCGATGAGGTCATCTCACTGCTGCCCATTGGCTGCGCCGTGCCGTCAGTCACAGGAAGTCGCGCCGCCGTCCCAGTCTCCTGCATTCCCCTTCCTTCTCTGTCCACCCTAGTCCGCCGAGCCCGGCCTCGACAAGGCTTCTGATTGGCCAGCGCCGCTGTCACTCCTTTAGCGAGCAATGTAGAGGGCGGGAGGCAGGCGTGGTGGGCGGGCCCGCAGCTTCCGCGGCTGCGAGGAGCCGGCGGCGGCAGTGTCTGTGGTGGCCGCGGCGGCGAGAGCGACCGTCCCATTCTCCCCACCCCCTCGGCTCCGCTCTCCACACGCCGTCCGCTCGCGCCGACTTCTTCTCGGCTCCGCGCGCCGTGACTGGACGTTGAGCCTCGGGAGGAGACGCGAGCGGCTAGAGCCGGAGCGGGGCAAGCCGCGGAGCCGGGGCCAGCAGGAGAGCGAGGCGGTGAGTGAGAGTCCGGGCAGGAGACCCCTCCCCCACCGCGGCCCCGCCTCGCCCGGAGCATCCTTTCTCCTCGCGACCCCGCCGCGCGCGCACTCGGGGGGTCCGGTGGGGCAGGCCTCACGCCCCCGGCCCCCTCCCCACTGCCCTCCCGCCCCGCCCCTTCTCTCGGGGCCGGAGTGGCTGAGCCGCGGTCACTGAGCCGGGGCCGGGGCCGGGGCACTCGGGCGCGGCAGTGCACCTGTGCACCGCCTGGCCGGGCCGGCCGGGCCTTGCTGGGTGGGGAGATACGGAGGACCCCGCCCTCGCTGCGCTCTGGGTGTGTTTTTGACTGCAGGGATGGGGTGTCGGCCTCTTTCTCTGGGATCTCGTGCAAATCCTTCAGGATCCCAGTGCAGTCCTCAGGCTTCCCAGGCAGTTAGGCTCACCTGGACTTGTTGATGCCTTTGTAGTAACCTGAATGCTTCCAGGTGTACAAGACTCTGTGCGGATTTGAAACTTGACGGCTGAGAACTTTACGCGTTAAAGTGTTTGCCTGGACACTTTGATTACCATCCCCCAAGCCCCACCGCGGGTACCTTTAGAAGGCGTTGATACTTCATGGTGGCCGGAGCTTTCAGGTCAGATTCCCAAACCTGCCACTTGCTAGCTGTGTAATCTTGGGCCTCGGTTTCCTCACCTGAAAAATGTAGATAATAGTACCTATGACACAAGGTTGTTGTAAGTATTAAGTAATTCGGACAAAACGTTTGACTCAGTGCTTGGCACATAGTAAGGGTCCAAGAGATGCTTGCTCTTGTTATGTTGAGAACCACTGGGAGACCAGTGTGTGTTTAATCACCAGCGCAACTTAGCTGTGTCAGGATTTCTCTTTGTTTTCGCCCTGTTCTGTAGCATAACTAAAGGGCAGTTTGGTGGACGGTTAACTGCTTGTCAGCCTATACTTTTTTCCTTTTTTTTCCCTGAGACAGGTCTTGCTCTGTGGCTAGGGCTAGAGTACAGTGGCATCATAGTGCACTGGCGTCTCCAACTCCTGGGCTCAAGTGATCCTCCTGCCTCAGCCTCCAAAGTAGCTGGGACTATAGGCATGGGCAACCACACCCAGATAATTTTTAAAAAATTTTTTGTAGAGATGGGGTCTCGCTGTTGCCCAGGCTGGTCTTGAACTCTAGCCTCAAGTGATCCTCCTGCCTTGGCCTCCCAAAATGCTAGGATTACAGACATGAGCCACTGTGCCAGGCCCAGCCTATACTTGGCATGAATTGTGTGTATACCAGAATGTGAAATACATCACTTAAATGTAGTAATGAAATTACACCTACGCTTCATGTGTTTTTACATAGTTTTAAACTCATAAGATGTCTGGAATGTCCCCAAGTTGCAAGTGTTTGAGATCTTTTCAGCATCTTTTCTACATGAAGCCAAAGCCTGTAACATAAGCTTTATTTTCAATAAGAAGTTAAACTTATGTGTTTTACTTTACAAGACCCCAAAAAACTCCAAATTTCTCTTAAGCAGTTTTATTGTTGAAAAGCAGCCACCTCCCAGGGGTGAGGTGGTACAGCCAGCTGGCCCATAGCCCCATGACTGCAGGGTGGGGAACCTTTGGCTGAAAGTTACTAAACTAAGTTTTGCCTAATGTCATTTGCATTTTTCATAGCAAATCAAAAGGCTTTATGTTATTCAGTTTCTTAATGAAATGATTTGGAAAGAAGCAGTCCATTATTACTTTCTTCAAAAACACATGCAAAGAAAAAATGTCTATAATCTAGCTCTGGCACTTGCTTCAGTTCTTTGCCAATAACTGTTAAGAACAGCCCCTTTTTAAAAAGGCTTCCAAAAGTCACATCCACTATGATAAGTTTTTTATTTAGAGTCAAATCATGAGAGATGGCAGAGTAATAAGTATCTCATCATCCAAAAGTATTTATTGTGGACTTCCATGTCCTTAGTACCATGCCAAGTGCCGTTGGGGAGGATTCAAAAAATATGAAACAGGAACTCAGCCCATAAAGAGCAAAACCATAAAGTTTGGGTCACCCAGTAGTAATTACAGATACTATTTAAGAATAACTTCATTTATTCATTCAGCAAACTTTTGTTCCATGCCTTTAATGTGCCAAGTGTTTTTCTAAAGAGCCGGGGTTATCAAGATAAATGAGATAAGGTCCCTACTCTTGAGGTGCTCACAGTCTAGTGGCAGAAAGTGACACATGATTGTAATACACTGAAAAAAACTCTGAAGTACAAACCTAGAATTGTATAGGAGAGTGAAGGGGGCTTTTCCTTTGAATGTGTGGGAAAGTTTCAAAGAGAAGATGACATTTGAGCTGAATCTTAACTCAGATGAAGAAGAGGAAGACCATTCCAGAGAGAAGTAACTGAGTTTAGAAAGTTTTCCTGACAAATCTGACATAGCAGTTATATACCCCAGGAAAGGGGAAGGAAACATTCCTTGATGCTCCCTACGTAACAAGCATTAAGCTAGGCTTTTAATGTATTACTTAATCTTCACACAAACCATGTTAGATCGATTTTACCTTTATTTATTTATTTATTATTTATTTTTTTTAAGACCCGGTCTCACTATGTTGCCTAGGCTGGTCTTGAACTCCTACGCTCAAGTGATCCTCTGCCTCAGCCTCCCAGGTAGCTGGGATTACAACCGTGTATCACTGTCAAGCTTTAGAATAGGGAAACTGAGGCTCAGAGTAGTTATTATAAATAACTTATCTAGAGATACATCGTTAGTGATAGAGCCAGGACTTGAATCTCTGACTTAAAAGTGTAGTATGCTCTTTTCCTTTTAACTCTGCTTTGTAGAAGTAAATATAAAGGAGGTTAGAAAGTTCTACCCATGTTGTAATATCATTTTACTACATCTACTACAAATTACCTTCTGTGAAATCAAATGTTTCATATTTGATTTAGAGTCTCTAAGGCTTTATAATAAATAAAACCTATCTCTATCAAATTTTATTTATTTTATACTTGTAAATGTGGTGGTATTTCCTAAAAAGTGTGGCCTGAGGGAGCATTCAGTAAAAGTGGAGGACATTGATACATATAGATTGTATATGGGTACTTTACAAAGTTTATTAAACAGTTGTAGACTTTTTTGGAGACTGCAGCTTACATATTTAGATGTATGGGCTAAAAAAGGATTTGTAGATATATGGCCAATTAATTACAAAGAATTTTGAAGTCATAGTAGCAAAGAATGTTGTATTAATTTAGAGAGAATACTATGACAGGAGTATTACATTATACCAGATGGTAAAGCTCCCCAAGAGCAAGGATATTTGTTTCTTTTGTTCTCAGCTTCAAGAGCAGTTCTTGGGACATAGCAGGTGCTCAGTAAATATTTCTTGAATATGAGATGAACATGAACAAACATATATTTACTCTGCATGTGTGTATATATGTATATAAATGCTAGGATTGATAGTTGGATTGCATAACATTTTTCATTTTGTGAGGAAAAACTTTGGTCAAGAGGTTATATTTCAGAAGGTTTTTTTTTTTTTTTGAGACAGAGTCTCACTCTGTTGCCCAGGCTAGAGTGCTGTGGCGTCAGCCTAGCTCACAGCAACCTCCAACTCCTGGGCTCAAGCAATCCTTCTGCCTCAGCCTCCCGAGTAGCTGTGACTACAGGTATGTGCCACCATGCCCGGCTAATTTTTTCTATATTTAGTTGGCCAATTAATTTCTTTCTATTTTTAGTAGAGATGGGGTCTCGGTCTTGCTCAGGCTGGTTTCGAACTCCTGACCTCGAGCGATCCGTCCACCTTGGCCTCCCAGAGAGCTAGGATTACAGGCGTGAGCCACCGCGCCTGGCCTTTCAGAAGGTCTTTGAAAGAGAAAAGGGAAGACATTGGGTTGTAGATGAAGTAATATAGGCATAGGGAGTAGTTTATAAATGGGTACATTTTGGAAGAAAAGGAACACTGAACAAAGAAAATGGCCCATTAACACAATTCAACAAATATAGACACTGTTTGTGTCAAAGGCCTTAATAGAGTTTTGAGAATCAAGGAAATAGTCTACTGTCAGGGAATAGAGTTTTGGAGAGTGGGTGTGTTAGCTGTCTATTGCCGCGTAACAGATTACCTCAAAAGTTGGTGTTTAAGACAACAAGAAGCATTTATTATCTCTCAGTTTCTGTAAATGAGGAATTTGGGAGCATCTTGGTGGAGTGGCTCAGGCTCAGGTCTTTCATAGGACTGCAGGAATATGGCAGCTGAGGTGACAGTCATCTGAGGGGCTTGACTGAGGCTGTTGGATCCTCTTCCAAGGTGGCTACTCATATGGCTGGCAAGTGTGTGTGGGCTGTTGGTGAGAGGTCTCAGTTCCTCTCCACAGAGCTACATGAATGCCTTCATGGCATGGCAGCTGGCTCCCCCAGAGCAAGTAATCCAAGTGACCAGGCTGCATTGCCTTTTATGACCTAGCTTCAGAAGTCATGTATTGTCATTTCTATAGTATTCTATTGGCCACACATTGTGGGAAAGGACTACACAAGGATGTGAATGGCAGGAGATGAAGATCATTGGGGGCCATCTTGAACACTGGCTACTACAGTGTTAAAGTATAAAATAAGTGTTAGAAGAAGGTACAAAGTGCTGAAATTGAGGGAGGGAGGAAAGGAGGGTTCAGAGTAGGGAAGGATTACTTCGGGGAGGATGAGGGAATTGAGAAAGATTTAATTTTTTTTTGAGACAGGTTCTTGTTCTGTTGCCCAGGTTAGAGTGTGTGGCATGATCATAGCTCACTGTAACGTGGAACTACTGGGCCCAAGTGATCCTCCTGCCTCAGCCTCCCAAGTAGCTGGGACTACAGGCAGGTGCCACCATGTCTGGCTGATTTTTAAATTTTTTGTAGAGAGAGGGTCTCACTATGTTGTTGCTTAGGCTGATCTTGAACTCCTCGCCTCAAGATCCTACTGGTGAGGCCTTCCAAAGTGCTGGAATTACAGGCCTGAGGCACTACACCTGGCCAAGTTGTAATTCTTTTCACAGATATTTATAAATATTTATTGTGTGCTTACTGTGCGCCTTCCCCATGGTAGGCTAATATGTGAAGGTAGACACTGAATTAGGACCACATGAAATGTTTTTAAGTCAGTGGTCCCCAACCTTTTTGGCACCAGCGACCGGTTTCGTGGAAGACAGTTTTTCTCATGGTGGGGCGAGGGGAGGCGCAGCTCAGGCAGTATGCAAGTGATGGGGAGCAGCTGTAAATACAGAAGAAGCTCCGCTTTTAAGTAATCTACACCAGTATCGACATAAGGACAAATATCTGATATCCATGGGTAAGGTGAGGGTGGAGTCATTTTTCTGATACTGAAGAAAGCAGTAACTTATCAGAGTAACAAACAAACAACTACAGAGTCTAAGTAGTTAAGAGCATAGATACTAGAGTCGGACTGCCTAGGTTGGAATCCTGGTTCCACTTGCTAGCTGTGTATGTGACCTTGTGCTGTGTGACACTGATACTCTTGCTATTTTGTCTTCTCTGTGGCTCACGTGACTCACCAGCTATAGACTGGGAATAATAATGATGCCTGTTTTATGTTGCTGCTGTGAGGATTAAATAAATTAAAAATATATAAAGTCCTTTAAACAGCTTTACATGCACATAATTATCATGATTGTCATTATTGGTTTTTGGCAGTAGCATAGAACTGACCATGGGAGACTGAGGTTGAAGTCAGAGAGATGAATGAATATAGAATGATGTGAGTATTCGAAAAGAGGCATTTAATGTCAACCATTGCTGCTTCAGTATCAGTTTTTCTAGTTCAAGTCCCTGTATGTAGATAATTTTTTTATTTCACCAATGGCTTTATTTAGCTGAACTCCACGGTTAAAACAAGACCCAAGGAGGTACACAATTGTGGTTAAGGGTATCTCTTACCCTCTTGTCTCTTTGAGTAATTGATAGTTCATTTTGAGATCTGAAGGGTATCCTCTATATTCATTACTGAATTTGAAGATAGGTAGGCAACTTACACGTCCTTGTCCTATGAAACTATGAATGGAAATTATGAGTGATTTTGGTTTTCTGGAAAATCTTTGTTCTTATATTAAAATTTGAAGTATGTTGGATATAATTTGAAAATAATTCTAAACTCTCTAGTATGAGAGAGTAAAATAACCAGTGAGGTAACATGTCAAGTTAAAGGGCATGAATGCAGATCTGGGTTCTGACAATTACCAGCTGTGTAACCATGGGCTTACTATTTAACCTTCTTGTAATTCAATTTCTTCATCTGTAAAATGGAGTTAATAATTCTTACAACATGAGGTTGTTGTAAGGATCGTGGAGAAATGTAAAAGGAAGTAAGAGAGGCATCTACTTTATGATAGTCATTGTACTACCTCATTAATCCTCATACCAACTCTGTGAAATAAGCAGTAATACTAACATTTTGTAGATGAGGAAAGAAGGTTGGAGAGAGGAACTAATTTAGGAAGATCACAGTCAGGATTTGAACCCAGATCTGTCTTTGAATTAAATGATCCTGGCTCCCTACAGTGATATGTATGAAGTGCCTAATTTTACCTCTAGGAAATGTCTGTTTCTGTTCAATGTATTTTCTATAGTTAGTGAAAATGTCAAGAATTCTTTGTGGTAGTAATGAAGGTGTTATACCTCTCAAAATATTCTTTGTAATATTTGTTTTATGTGTCTTGTTACCATTCCTGAAATGGAAAATAGTGACTTAAATTGCTCAATAAATACTTACCAAGTAAGGGCATACTATAATGTCCACATTTTTAGAATAGTTTGTGAGTGTTTCATATCTTTTAAATTATAAATGGTATAAGTGATTCCAAGGTCTCTTAATTGTGGTTAATTTGTACATATTTTCACTACCACAAAATTTATAGGAACTTGGAAAGTTGTTCTTTCCTCATACTTTAGGGTACACTGTGTTGCATTTTGGTTTTAGAGTGGTGGTGTCATGGTTGAAACTTTGGCTTTATTGTTGATTTTATGTTTATAATAGTTATATGATGGTTATATTTAAAGTAGTCTTTTTTT